>CM028360.1:25823596-26312453 GCA_016618105.1 Dendrobium huoshanense | reverse complement strand
TGCTTCGACTCTTCGGGTCTCTTGCATTCAGGCAGTTCTAGACCCGATTTCACACTGTCGAAATAATTTGGCGACACTCTCCCTTTTGAATGAATATTCTTTATTCATTTTATCTTTGAGGGTTGGAACGTTCTTCACAAAGTTCCTATTGCTTGTCTCTGGCCTCCAGCTTGATAAGTTCGTGGCTTATCATTTCCCCCTAGTATCAACTTGGCTGGGGGTTGGGGTTGTAGCCTGTTTGGGCTTTTCTTGATATTGCATCAGTTGTTTGCCTTTGTCTACATTGTAAATCACTTGTTTTTCTCTATCAGCTCTAGAGAAGAATGTAGAGTCGGCCTCACCCCTTCTAGCACCCGGGGCCTTAGCCTTCTTGGGCTTATCAGCGTGATTTTTCTGATCTGGACAAATTCAATTTCTCAAATTTGGCCACTCTATCGAGCAAGTCTTGAAATGTGTTGATTGTAGCCATGCACAGGAAGGGTTGCATTTTGTCATCAATGTTACCCATTAACAACTGTACTGCGTGCTCTTCTCGAGTTGCTGCTCACATTCATGCTGAGGTTGCGCAGCGAGTGATATATTGGTCACTGACTCTTCTCTCTTTCTCTTATCCAGAGCGAGGTCAGCGATCGTGATCTTCTCAGTTGCACTAGCAAATCTCTTCACGAACATATTTTCTAATTCTGCAAAAGTCTTCACAGAATCGTTTGGTAATTCAGCATACCATTCGAAGCGTTGCTGTCAACTGCTGACGAATTGTCGGAAGAGTAAGGCGTCATTTCCTCCTGTGTTCCCACAGGTGGCTTTAACTGTGCCAGGTGCTGTCTGGGTTTTTATTACCATTGAAAGTGTTGAACTTTGGAACCGAATACCCTTTCGGTATGTACTTGTCGTTATTCAGCAGGATACGACGACCCCTTGCCCACTAGTTTCTCTGCCTGATCAACAGCTATGATAGCCTTGATCCTTTCTGTGATAATCCCTTCCAATTGTGCAGCGGTTCACAGGTTCAGAAGTACTTGCAACATTTTGTGGGGTGGCTGACGAACGATATTATGGGCTTCGCGACCACCTTCAGGAGCTCCCTGTACTCCTGAACTTGTGGCACTTGGAAGTTCGGAGGGTCAGCAGGAGGATTATGCATGGCACCAATAGCAGTATTTCTTTGCATCATCTGCATCATCGCCCCCTTTGAGCCATCATCTCAGTCATCTTCTCATTTAACTGAGAGATTTCTCTATCTTTAGCTCTCATTTGTCTTCTTATATGTCTTTGCATGTCTGCAATGTGACATTTTCGTCAGCGAAGGGATTCTCTTCGACCTCTCCCTTTCTTTCTTCAACTTGAGAATGACCACCTCTGCCAGTGGTGGACCCAGCTTCACGACGACGGTGATAAACTCGCCTAATCGGCGGTTGTTGATCATCTTCATCTTCACCCTCATCATAATAGGTTTTCCTCATTAACATTGGTGTCTCACCATATAGACAATTTCCATGTCCAGAGTATTATTTATTTCTTTGATTTCTTCTTCTAGATTTTCCTCTAGAATTCATCAATATTTTCTTCTAAATTTTCCTCCATAAATTCCTCAATATTTTCTTCAATATTTTCTTCAGAATTCTTCTCCCTCCATATTTTGATCATCTATATTTTTCCTCCAGTACCCGGATCTCCGAGCGACGACGCCATTGGATTTCCGGCTCCTGATTAGGTACGGGGACTTCTTCAACCAGTGGACTGCGGTCGAAGTTAGTCTCTTTCTTTGGAGGGGATGGAGGGCAACGGGATCCCCTGGAGGATTCTCCAAGGTGTCTACCGTTTGGAGGAGTGTCTTATGGGTCCTTTTAGGGGCCATTTCTGACGTTGTTCGTAGATGGGGGCGGATCTCCGGGAAGCCTCACCAGATGTCACGCCCAGATCAGTCCTCCTTTCTCTCTATTCTTCCTTTTCATTTTTTTTCGAGGCTTTGGCCTCCAGACTTGTTTTCCTTTCCACCGGGACCTTTCAGCAGTGGATCCCTGAACATATGTGTTCAGGTGTCACACCCCGATGTTCACCGCGTGGGACATGTCTTCTTTCTCTTCTTTCCGCCACAGTAGATAGACGTTCTCTTGCGGAGTCCTTCTGGCCTCTATCACTACGGGCCGTTGGAACTTTTTCTTTTTCAGACCTTTCTCCTTTACAGTCTTCAGGACCCGATAAACCCGGGCTGACAGAGTTTCAGGTTCCTTTTTCTTTGGAGGAGCTGGGGCTTCAGGCCGTTTGCTCCCAGAAAGACTTCTTCAGCTCACCAGTGGAGCTATTTCTCTTCACCCATTTTAAATCAGAAAATTTGTTCCGGGTAGGAACATTGGCTTCAGGCACTTGGGCCGATAGATTGGAAGGGTGAACAGGGAGTTGTGTTGCTGAGCTCGGAGCTCAGCATTCATCTTCTCCTTTGTCTCCTTGTTGGCCTTCCTCCAGATGAGGAGGCTTCAGCATTGTACTCTCCAGGCGCAGATAACCTGGTCGGTAGGGGTGTGGTGTTTGTAGTCACCACAGAGACTCTTTACACCATTCACAATTCTTCTAGTGGTCAGGGCCTCAGGCTGTGACAGCCTCTCAAACACAGAAATTCTCCCATGAGAATTTTCAGCAACAGGTCGTTGTGCGGCAGATGCACACGACGGGTGACAGCTTCAGTAGAACGGGGCCTCCTGGCAGGCCTTTCAGCATTCCTTCCATTCACAGGAATGGCGGCAGTCCTTGCAACGACTGCAGGAAAATCAACACTACCAAATTGGATGGTAGCTCCAGTGTTTCCGGTCTCAATAATAGCATTGGCCAGCTGGATCCTGGCTCCTTGTCCCAGCTGGACAGTCATTGCGTGTTCTGTAGATCCATCTGCATAAATGAAAGGCAAGGGTTAGTAATCAGAATCTGATACATCACCCCGCACTTTCAAAATGCAGAGACTTGCACAGAACACAAAAAACACAATAGACAAAAACGATTAGCATAAACAAGCAATAAAAATAATTTTAAAATTATGCTGAATGCCAAATGAATTTGCTGAATAATCATTTTTAGAAAATTCGAAGTTTTGAACTGTTAAAGGATCATTTTGATAGACTCAGAATTTTGAGCACAATTTGATATAACTGCTACTATAGCACTGAGACGACTAGCCAAAGATGGAAAGAGAAACCAATCCCCAGCGGAGTCGCCAGAAATCTGTGGGCTCCTAAAATTCGGCCCCGGCCTCCGCTCGCTTTTCTTATTCGGCGAGGGAGTTTTAACGAACTAAGTTCCGAGGTAAATTTTGGAAGGCAGATGGGTTTGTAGATAAGACACTACCCAGAGATTTCGCCCTCATTTTGCGAGGACTTTATGATCTGAGTTCTGGTTTCCTATAGGCGCAAGCCCCTATAGTTAATTACCCCTCCCGATCACGAGAGAGAACTTTCGATTAAGGCTAGTCGTCAATCAGATACGTAGAAAATACGTGTTATCTGGCATATAGTAGCAGCAATAGATTTGAGATTGGAAAGATTGGATTTTGAGTTTAGGTTTGGGTATTTGGAAAGGTTTGGAAAGTTTGAAAATAATTGGGAATTTGGAGATTTCATATTTAAAATAGAAATTTCACCATCTTGTACTTAAAGCGGATGGTGGGGGAATGGATGATAGACCCGATCAAGATCCCATGGTTCCGTCGTCCCGGGCCATCGTGGTCCCTGGTCTACTTAGTCAGAGGAGGTAGTCGACCCAACCTGACAGAAGGATCCTTGTCGGCAGCCATGGGTTGCTTCGTCCAAGGGGACCTTGTAGACCGGGGTTGAATGTTTGTCTAAGGGGACAAATTTGAATCCACCTTAGCTAACAGAGGGCTTTGTGCCCTATCGATCATATCCTATTGATTCATATCTCAAGGATTTAACGCCATTAAGGAGCGTATTGGCTCTGGCCATAACCGCTATCTGTGGTGCCATTTGGCGGCAAAACCACTCGGTTCAGAGGGCCCCGGGTCATAACCGTTTACCTGCAGTGCCATTTGGCGGCGAAACTGCCGGTTAGAGGACACGTACCACATCCTTACTGGCAAGAGATTGTTTGAGAATGGATCCTAGTGATATTTTCGACTAGGCATTTAGCTCTCTGTGAGCAGAAGTTGATTTTAATTTGTCCGCCTCGACAAACTGTTGCGGAGGGCGGATGAAATTTGCTTTAAGTGTGGATAATTGGATTTCATATTTTAAATATTTTTGGATTTTTGGGATTTTGAGATTTTTGTGGAGTTTTTTGGGTTTTTTGATGGAGCTTGGAAGACATTTGGATATTTGAGAGTCATTTGAAATGTTTGTGAACCCCTCCGGTTGATATCTGCACTCAACACGGCCATCATCGGGGTGTTTGGGGGTCATTTCTTTCTATGGATTGAACCTTGTCAACTCTGTCGGGCTGTCGACAGAGGATCGGGTTTTTGTAGGCTTTATACCCTTATTAGTGAATTCATATTGTTGTAGGCCTTGATGGTCTAATATGAATGTTTTAAAGCAAATATACTGGTCGCCACGACCGTATATTTGTTCAATTGTTCGAACCCTGTCGACTCCTATTGATCCGTATAGAAGGATCGGGTTCTAACATGAATTCACTTATCGACCCGCGCAGCATCCCTAGACGTCACGTGTGTACCAATAACACGCTCGCCGGGGCCCATGCGGGTTTGGATTATATTTCCCCCCTTTAGTGTACCTATGTGTATACAATTTATAATGCACGTGCAGGGGGTATTTTTGGAATAGACGCCTTTTGTCTGCTTGTATGAATGTTGCAGATCCGGTGGCGTGGCGTTGTAGTTGTGGACGCCTTCTGTCTGCTTGTACGAATGTTGCAGATCCGGTGGCGTAGCGTTGTAGTTGTGGACGCCTTCTGTCTGCTTGTACGAATGTTGCAGATCCGGTGGCGTAGCGTAGCAGCTTCTGAATGGAGTTGTTCGCTGCTTTGTACAGGTAGACTGTCGTGCACTATTTGTTGATTTTCGTAGGCGGGTCATAGTGCACTAACTAATCTCCTGCCTTGGGTTGTAGAAGCTCGTAGGAACTTGTAGTCTTTATGCATTATGCTGTAATTTTGGTCTTTGCAATGCGACCATTACTGTTGGAGGTAGATATTCATTCTTAGACTGAAGTTGACTACAGGATACTGCATTTACTGTAGTCTTTATGCATCTATCCATTGATGGATGTTGTACATACATTTGTATTCGTAGAGGATTTGTATGTATTGCAGATCTTATTGTTTCTTGCTTATAGATGTCCAACACATTTATTTGGTGTTGAATGATGGTTGACTACAAGAGCATTACAACTTTTATCAGCTCTTGCTACATAACTTGTAGGCGCTTTCATTTATCACCATTCCTCCTGTGCTTTACTAATGCTCCTTTGCATTCACAGCATTTTCGTAGTTGTTATTTTCCCGATGGACTACATTAAGCATGATTTCCACATTGCTTTTGAGGGTTAGCAAGTCATCACATTCATCACGCATCTCTTGTCGAGGAATCGTTGTATCTATGCGTATGCCCGTCTTTATTATTCATAAATGATTCATCATCTATGAAGTACCACTAGTTTCGTCGCTTGTAGGTAGAATTAGCATATTTATTTTGTATGCTAACATGTTGGATGGATTGCGCTCATCACACATTGTTAATACTTGCACCACTATGCTCACCTCCACTCATTTGTAAGCATGATTTGAGATGGATGTTGTAAATCAAATATCATCATACAAAAACTCCATGTCAAGTTTGAAATGAATTTGTGCATGAATCTTCACTTGTTTGCATTACATTTGAATGAGTACTTTACCCTTAAATTAAAGTGACAACTCCTTATCATTCCATTGGAGCTTTGATATCATCATTCAAATCAAGCTCAACTTGATTTTGAATAAAATGAGACTCAAAATGCAAAGTTTGAGTAAAAAAAAAAAATGCTCAATCAAGTTCATTGTCCAACTCATTCAAGCTCAAATAGGTTTTCTCTTGTTCAAATCCTTATTGCATTTGAACCCATTTCATGTTCAAATTCATCATAAGCTTAATGTCATTTAGAGTTCATTTGAGTTCAAGATGAGTCCTTGCATGTTCAAATTCAAGTTTTCTGTGGTCCAAGAATGATTCAAGTCCCCTGTTGTTCAATATGAGTTCTTTATCAGCTTCGGTCCACATTCAAGTTCACTTTCATATGGCAAGTCTAAGGCCCTACTTGGTTCAAACCAAGTTCATAAGTTTCAAGTGAGCTTGTTCAATTCAAGTTCATATTCATTGAGTTATGCTTAAGTTATGATTCATTTGGGTTTGAGTTCAATTAAATAGATTGAATCAAGTTTATAAGTCCGACTCCACCGTTCAATCAAGTCCAGGTACGAGTCTCATTTTGTCCATTTGATGTGCGAATAAAGTCCAAGTATAGTCCGTCTTCACCCGAAATTTCGGCAGCCTCCCGGCGTCTCCCCCGTTTAGGGGAAAACTACGGAAAACTGGGCCTTTCCCACCACGCTAAGAAAAGCGTGTATGGTAGGTGACCTCTTTCGAGGACACCGCGGCCGTGTATTTTTTGATCCCCCACCACGCTAAGAAAAGCGTGTATGGGTATTTTTTTGTTTGTAGAAAAGTATTTTTTTTATTTTTTTGAAAATATTTTGTAAGCACAGTTATTTCCCCGCAAGCGGGTACTTATGGGTATCCCCGCTTCGTCGCGCGCATCGCACCGGGATCCCTTCCCACCACGCTAAGAAAAGCGTGTATAGGCGGGGAAACCAAGGCGATACGAACTTCGAAGAAGGAATTATGTGATTACCCGCTTCGTCGCAAGCGTCGGGACGCACGTCCTCCCACCACGCTAAGAAAAGCGTGTATAGGTGGTCGTTTTGTCTCGTCGCTTGCATCGAAACGAGCTCTCGGAGTTTTAAGGTTTAGAAGTTATACCTGCACGGGGTCGTCGGCGTTGGCTCAAAGATCGAGGGAGAGAAGCATTATCTCTTATTTATTATTATTATCATTATCTATTTAATTAATTAACTATAATTAATTAAATTAATCATAATGAATTATAATTTAAAATAATTAATTATAATTACAATAATTAATTATATTTAGTCATAATTAATAATAATTAATTTAAATTAAAATAATTAATTATAATTAATTTTAATCATATTATAGTTAATTAATAAAATAATTAACTATAATTATTAATAAAATTAATTATAACTTATTTTAATTAAAACTAATTATTAAAAATAATAATTAAATATAATTAAAGTATTTAATTATAATAATTATATTTAATTATAATTAATTATTATTAATAATAATTAATTATAACTAAATAATAATAGTAATAATATAATAATAAAAAAAAAATCTCTCCCTCACCCCTCTCTGACATAGGGAATTTGGCCGAATGAGCTCGCGTGAGGGAGAGAGTTACCTTCACAGTGAGCTCTTGTCGGGCTTCCTCTCAAAATGTCGTAACTTCTGATCTAGGAAGGTGGGACGGCGTCGGAGGGCTAAGGGGAAGTCGGAGCTAGGGCAAGGTATGCGAACTCCTCTCTCTCTCTCTCTCTCTCTCTCTCTCTCTCTCTCTCTCTCTCTCTCTCTCTGCTTGTGCTGGTCAGCCGAGAGGTCGGAGATGGAAGAGGTAATGGGGTCGGACAAAGGAGGTTGTGGGCTGAGCAGAGTTCCGACTCTCTCTGTGTGGAGTCGGAAGAGGAAGGGTCGGCGGCTTCTCGAGTTGGATCGGACAGAGAAGGTGACGGGAGCAGGGCTTTCGCGTGGAGGAAGAGCTTCGGGACAGAGAGTGGAATGGGGTCGGGAGAGAGCAGTGGGGAGATCGGAGCTTCTGTCGTGTGGAAGGAGCGAGATGCTTACGGGAAGGAGAGTCGTGTGTTGAGCAGGGACTTCGGCTTCGTTTTATAGAGGCGAGTCGGGATACGATCGAGGCTGAAATGCGGGATTTGAGCAGAAATTACGGAGAAGAGCGGCGTCGGCGCAGAACAGCGTATCGTTGCGGGATTTCTGGATTCGTCGAGTCCGAGGTTTGCTGGATTTACGGGACTTTGACAGAGCCAACAGTGATACGAGGTTTCCGGGATTTCTGGCGAGATTTGCGTGAGCTATTCGACAGAATTTGTGGATCCGTCGTGTGTAAGGTATGACTGTGATGCTTCTCACTTTTTTTTTTTTTTTTTTTTTTTTTTTTTGGTTTTTACATGAAGGTTAACAACCCAATGTTAAAAAAGGTAAAGGTAGACATAAAAAGACTGGGTTAGAAAGCATTAAAAATGACCTTCTATTTTATTAGATTTAAATGAGAATGACTCTTAAAAAGATGAAATAGAGATAAAGGATTCATGCAGCTGACCACATATACTGGAATAAAAGCTTGATGTTGTTGATATTGTTGTTTTAGTATTGTTTTTCTCCTAGTCTAATGGTATTGAATTTATTCTAAGAAATAAGCAACCAAATAAACAATTGCTCAATATGTACTAATTTTTTTCTCAAACATATTCTATGATAAACAAATCACGAAGCAGATTGCACCTAAACATAAAGTTATGATCAAGAAATATCAAATATGATCTATGTCTATATTAACAAGTCTATGACATCGGCTACAGAAGCAAAGAAAATACTACTGGCACTAATTTAATTCTACGCCAGGAAGTCCTTAAATAAGCCTTTCAACATTTACCAACATGGTTTTAATTCTATATGTTTTTAATCTTCTACTTATAATTACGATTTGCCTTATTTGCCTTTCACTATATCCGAACTTGGTGAATTCAAGACTTTACAATTAACCGTATGCTAAAGATAAAAGTATGCAATGCATTTTAAATCTTTAACCTTAACACTCTCAAATACATTACCAGGAGAAACTTAATAAACTTGATTGTGGCGTTTTGAATAATTTGATGTCCCTAAACAGTTCAAGATGAACATAAATCATTATAAAAATATAAGTGCTAATAATTGTTAATAATAAACTGAACAGTTTACTCAAACTATTACTTACTAATTTTAACATCATCAACAGGACCTATATAAATAATTAGATCAATAATAATAATAATAATAGCCATCCACGATCATCATAATTATCCTTATCCCAAAGAGGTAGGCATGATGAGCTTTTTCTTATGAATTAGTTCCCGTTGAGTTCTAGTGTTAACTCAGATGTGGAAATTTTTTTAAACAAATTTTAGCTGTCCCCTTTTGTTCACCTGTTTTACTTTGAGTCCTTCAAAATATACTATTTGGCCCTTCGTTGCACACAGCAAACCTACTATCATATTCAATTTCCTTCAGTAGGTACTACTCCCACCATCCCATATTATCATACTCACTATATCCTCACTAGTTTTATAATTCGTATTTGCATTTTATTTTTGTTATACGCCTTTGGATTATCAGCAACTTCCCTATTAATTAATACTGTATCTCATTTAAAGATTGTGGAAGAATCATGGGTTTCACAAGTTAACCAATATTGATAGGGATCATTCACATAGATCAAGGGTTTCAATTATTGGAACAATTCCCTATTGCCTTAGATTGTAGTCCGTCCATCTTCTCCTATTATTTTAGCCGCTGACACCACTTGGAGATTTTTTTTAAATAATTTTAATTTATTTTCATAGTAAGCTTTTTGGAGATATTTATGAATACTTCCACACTTTGTATAGAATCAAGAAATGAATTCAAAGTAAATTTTTCTACTTTACTACATAGTATCAAAACAAAATTAGGGCTTTCATCTTCCAACCTTTGTTATTTTTTTTTTTCTTTTTCCCTCCTAATTGAGATTCTTCTCCTTCTCTTCATTAAGACTGGTTTCTTTGACTTCCCTTCTATAGAGTTGGCCGTCATGAAAAATGATAATCAGACTAAAGAAAAACTAGATAGGTTAAAAGCCTCGTATCGTTTTGAATGAGAGAAATTATTTCAAATAGTATCAAATGGTGAAGACCTTTTTTACAGGAAAAAAAAGATCAACCATTGTAAAATGACTCAAAATTTACCCTTATGAATAAAACGGATTTCAAAATCATGATATGGAAATGCCATGATACTTGAAATCAATGGATCATATATGTTGCTTTCTACCACAAAAGAAGTTTGGGATGCTATTAAACAAAAGTACTAAAAAATGCAAGAAGATACCCTCGCCTTTAAGATCAAAACTATGATTTCAACAACCAAAGAAGATGACATTCCTATAATTGAGTATTTTAATATGATGAAGGTTTATTAGCATGAAATAGATTATTACTAAGGTCTTGGGATGACATGCTACGAGGATGCGATACTTCTCAAGCAATTTGTGGAAAGATAAAGGGTGTTTAAGTTTCTTGTTGTAATCAATAATGATTTCAAATAAATTCATACCTAAATTAAATGAATTTTTTCTCTTATACGATCTAAAAAAAGAACAGTAATACTCGATGCTCAGAACTCTGAAACATCTTCCATGGCAACCATGGAATCCTAATGTATAAGACTTGTTGCTACATACTCTTTCCTTAAAGAAGATCAAAAGTTTTCTTTCAAAGGTAATCTATGGTTCAACCATTTCAGAAAGAAAAGACAAAAAAATATGGGAAAACTCCACAAACAAACCCTAGGCTATGAGGGAAATAAAGGTCATCAAAAAAGGAAGACCTTCCTTGTAGAATCTAAAGGGTTCAATTAAAAAAAATGAACAGACTCGGAAACTTCTCAATCCTCTAGAAAAATCATGCTTTTTGCTCAAAATAATATGAATTTTAACAATTGTGTTTTATGTGCCTTAAATAATTCCACTCAAACCTTCAAACATTGCCCCAACAATAAAATAATAAAAGTGGTCGATAAATCTATAACAATTATTGCAAGTCAAAGAAATTTTCAGTGTCCTCCATACTTACCTTGTGTATAGCAAGTTTCTCAACATATGGTAATCATCTATCAATTAATAAAATCACTAAAGATCACAACTGCAAGGTAATACGTTTTGCTAATCATTACATATTTCAATATCTCACAACACGAAAGATGACTAAACAAGTTAAAGAAAATGATGGGCTATGTCTTCTTGAAGACAAAAATTACTTGTCATGTTCATTCATTTTCACCCTCAATATATAAGCCATTTGGTAATATCATTATAGGCTAGAGCTTCCCTTTTTCAAGACCCTACAATGTATATTTCATCTCTTTTTTGAAGGTAAATATGAAAAAATTTTAGCGTGAAACATGTGAAATATGTCACGAACCGGCCTGGTTAGTTTGAAATAACGGGGCTGGAACAGACAATCATACGGAGAACACTTAACTTTCATATCATAAATGAAATAAACACAATAATCATCCAAATATAGAACAGCGAAAGAAGGAGCCACTAAACTTCCAAAATGAAATATCTCTAATACATCAAAACATGAAATCTCATAAAACATAAATTGAAAACATCACAGTAGTCCACGATACAACAATGATCACATTACATAACATGAACATAAAAACCCGACATCCTGGGATCCTCTACGACGGTTGATAAATTGTCTTTCAGCCATCACTCTCTAACAGTTTCTCCTAAAAAACATTCTCAAAAGCAGGGTGAGCTAACGCTCAGCAGATAATAGACATTTATCCTAAATTCATGAAACAATAAAAATAGGACTTTATGCATGAAATTTTCATTCAGAAGAATTTAAGGAAATAAAAATTATACATGACATTTGAAATGCATATACTGTATAACCTTTTTCCATACACAATTTTCTATAATTTTTTCATTTTTCATAAACTTTTCATTCATCATAACCTTATTTTTATATGCATAAAATGCTTAATTATAATATAATACACACGTTCCGGAAGTACCAGTGTTTTGTACTGATCAAGTATACAGTCAAATTTGATCATTCTTTTACCATTTACTCCTAAGAGCCCTTTTATCATTAACTCCAAAGAGTCTCTTTACCATTGGCTCCGAAGAGCCCATTTACCATTTGGTACTCCGGATCATTATGCACATACAATCATAATATATATCATAGGGCTTAATCATTTAGAAATTCATATATGTTGTCTAAAATGTTTCATGCTTGAATGTTCTGATGTCTACCTAAATTTCAGTTAAAGAATATGTCATCACATTTAACCTTAAAGGTTTAACACTTAATATAATGATAAACATAAGTACAAAATTTAATATTTCTTGAATATAAAAAATTGCAGATAATTATAACATGTGAAATTTGTATAAAAGAAAAGTTTTAAAATATGAAATTTACTTTAAATACAAGTACAATAAACTTAAACGACGCCGCTTATGCTCAAGGCGCCCCCTTAATCGACACCTAAGGATAAATATAAATACAATCATACTAAGCATTAATCATAGAATATTTTCAATAATCACTTTAATTAAATTCTATTTTCGAATTTATTAAAAATCCAATTATTAGGAAACTTAAAATTCATTAATTCCCTTCCAAAAGCATTCCAAAACTTCCCCCTTATTAATTTAATAATTAGGGATTAATATTTTCGGATTAATAATTTAAAAATTATGAAAAATAATTTTTTGCTAAAGACCTAAATTTCCACCTTTAAAACATTCCTAATATCATATGAAACAAAAATCGTAAAGAGATTTTCTTAAAATTCACAAATTAGGAAAAACCCTAACTTTCCAAATTCAACAAAATTGTGATAAAAAAATTTCATTCTTGGGTTTGGGAAAGATTCTTAATCAATCCCTAAAAAATCCCCTTTTAATTTCCTAAAGAAAACCTAAGTTTTTGAAAAAACCCTAAAATTTTCTCTTTAAGAAAATCATCAGAGAAAAAGGAGAAACCCTAAACCTATGCATACCTTAATCTTCCCTTGCCTTCCTCTTCACTTTCCCTCAAATCCGGCTGCCGGAAACAGCCGCCAAGGACGCCGCCGAAGCCTCCCGTCGCCCTATCTCCGTCCGCTCGTTGAGTTTCGACCGAACAAAATGAATGGGGACCGAATAGATTTCGGTCCCCTTAAAAAAGAGTGGTTTTGGAAGTGCTAAATGTCCATTTTTCACTCACATGTCATATTTTCGTTTTAATAATTATTAAGGGCATTTTAGTCATATTAAAACTTTCATGATTTTTAACTTCAAAATTAAGCGAAATTCACTATAGGGTCTTTATACCAATTTGCTTAAAATTTTGCATAAAATTTTATAAAATTAATTTCATCAAAATCCGATGACTTTGAAATTTCACTTAAATTTCATCATGACGCATCGAGATGCGTGAAACGCTTACAATCGACGATTTCAAGTTTTACAATTCTCCCCTCCTAATAAAAATTTCGTCCTCGAAATTTAAATGCAATGTCATAAATTAAATTCATACCTTAGTCAAACAAATAAGGATAACTTTTCCCCATTTATAACTTCTCCCAAGTTGCATCCTTTTCAGATCCATGCTTCCACAGAACTTTAACATAAGGGATATGCCGGCTTCGTAGCTGTTTCACACTATAATTTAAGATCCTTTCTGGTTCTTCTACAAAAGTCAAGTCCGGTTGTATATTCACTGATTCAGTACTGATCTTTGGAGCTCCATCTGAAATGTACTTCCTCAAAGAAGAGATGTGGAATACATTATATACTTCACTCATGTGACTTGAAAGAATCAACATATAGGTCACCTTTTCAATTCTTTCTGAAATTTCAAAATGACCTACATACATTGGACTCAATTTTCCTGCTTTGTCAAATCTCTTCACACCCTTCATTGGACTAACCTTGAGAAATACAAATTCTACTAATTTATGCTTGACATCATAGTATTTTTTTTGTCTATCCTGCACAGCTTTCAATTTATCATGAATCAGCCTTATCTTTTATGTAGCATCATCTACTAAATTAGCCCCAATAATCTTCCTTTCTCCTATCTCTGCTCAGCATAAATAAGTTTTACACTCTCCTATACAAAGTTTCATAGGGAGCCATACATATACTTGATTGAAAACTATTCTTATAGGCAAACTCAATTAGTCGTATATGTGTCTCCCACTTACCACCAAAGTCAAGTACATATAACCTGAGCAAATCTTCTAGAGTCTGAATTGTTCTTTCTGATTGCCCATCAGTTTGAGGGTGAAAAGTTGTACTAAATGTAAGTCTAATACTCATTGCTTTCTGAACCTACATATACTTGATTGAAAACTGTTCTTATAGGCAAACTCAATTAGTGGTATATGTGTCTCCCACTTACCACCAAAGTCAAGTACATATAACCTGAGCAAATCTTCTAGAGTCTGAATTGTTCTTTCTAATTGCCCATCAGTTTGAGAGTGAAAAGCTGTACTGAATGTAAGTCTGATACTCATTGCTTCCTGAACCTTCCTCCACAATTTGGAGGTGAATCTTCCATCCCGATCTGATACTATAGACTTTGGTAATAAATGTAATCTAATAATTTCACTAACATACAGGCTTACAAATTTTTCAACTGCATCAGATTGTTTGATAGGTAAGAAATGTGCAGACTTAGTAAACCTATTAATTATTACCCATAAAGCATCACATCCTTTTCTGGACCTAGGTAAACAAACCATAAAATCAATAGCAATGTCTTCCCATTTTCATTCGAGTATAGATAAGGGCTGCAATAATCCTCTTAGTAATTTATGTTCTACCTTGACCATTTGACAAGAACTACATTAAGCCACTATTTCTACCACACTCTTCTTCATTCTTGGCCACCAAAACACTTCTTTTAAGTCTTGATACATTTTGTTACTGCCTGGATGAATGGTATAATTTGAATAATGAGCTTCCTGAAAGATTTTTTTTCAAGTCTCCAACATCTCGAATATATAATCTGCCTCTATATCATAGAAATCCTTCACCATCAAGCTCAAATTCGTCAATGTGTTTCACATTAACCATATCCAGTATCTTCTTAAAATCTAAATCCTGTAGCAAAACTTCTCGTACTCAGTCCTTCAGCGTTTATTGAATAATCATTTGATTTAACAACACAATTTCTGCATCATTGGAACCACTAAAATTTTTAACTTCTCCAAATCTTTTTTCAATTCTTGCTATTGTGTAATCACCTAGTTTGCACTACCAGAATTCTTCCTGCTCAAGGCATCTGCAAACACATTTGCTTTACCATGATGATATTGAATGTCCAACATATAATCCTTAATGAGTTTTAACCATCTCCTATGCCTTAAATTCAATTCTTTCAGTGTGAAAATATATTTCAAACTTTGTTGATCAGTAAAAACTTCACACCTTACCCCATACAAGTAATGCCTCTAGATCATTAAGGAAAAAATCATTGTAGCTAATTCTAGATCATGGGTTGAATAATTCTTTTCATGATTTTTCAATTGCCTAGAAGCATAGGCAAAGACTCTTCCATTCTGTATCAATACACAATCCAACCCTTTATGCACAGCATCACTATAGAGCTGAAATCCATCTGACCCTAAAGGAATAGTCAGCACTGGAAGAAGTCATCAAACATTATTTTAACCTCTGAAAAGCATCTTCACATTGAGCTGTCCATTCAAACTTCATTACTTTCTGAGTCAATCTGGATAGTGGCATAGCAATCTGTGAAAGCCCCTCAACAAATCTTTTGTAATAGCCAGTTATGTCCAAAAAGCTTCTGACATCTATCATTGTAGCTGGTCGAAGCCAATCTATTATAGCTTACACCTTATGCTGATCCACATAAATCATTTCATTATTGATCACATGCTTTAGAAAGTTCACACTCGTTAGTCAAAATTCTCAATTTGAGAACTTAGCATATAATTCATTTTCTCTTAATACCTGTAACACAGCCCTTAAATGGTTTGCATGCATTTCTTCATCTGAAGAGTAAACCAGAATATCATCTATGAACATAATCACAAATAGATCTAAAAATGACATAAAGATTCTATTTATAAGATCCATAAACACAGTAGGAGCATTTATAAAAAAGGCATCACCACAAATTCATAATTCCTATATCTGATATTGAAGGCTGTCTTTGTTATATATTCTTCTCGAATCTTAAGCTGATAATATCCTGATCTCAAATCAATCTTTGAAAACATTGAAGCACCTTCCAACTGATCAAACAGATCATCTATCCTTGGGAGGGGATATTTACTTTTCATGGTTAGCTTGTTCAATTCTCTATAATCTATACAGAGAGCTTCCATCCTTATTCTTCACGAACAGTACAGAAGCACCCCAAGGGGAGGATACTAGGCCTGATGAATCCCTTATCCAGCAACTCTTGCAATTGTTTTTTTAACTCCAATTCTTTTATTGTCATTTTGTATAGGGCTTTAGCAATAGGTTCAGCTCCTGCCGCCAATTCAATTGAGAAATTTATTTCCTTAGAGGTAAACTAGGTAAATTATCTGCAAATACTTCTGGATATTCCTGAACAACTGGAATATCTTTCAGCTCTCTTTCTGTCTTCTTCTCCTCCTTAATATAGGTTAAGAAGCCTTCATATTCTTTCTTCAACATAAGATAAGCCTTTAAGGATGAAATCATAATAGCAGTTATTCCTTTATGTCCCTGAAATTTAAATTCCTTCACTCCTGGCATTTAAAACCTAACCTTTTTGTCACAATATATAGTCACAAAATGGTAAGATAACCAATCCAAACCTAAGATTGTATCAAATTCAGACAATGGCAAAACAGTCAAATTTGCTTCTAAATTCTCATCACCTATCATCAAATCCACATGACATCTCCTATTGGCTTCCATTTTATTTCTATTTGGCATTAGAACTGACAACAATTTCAACATGATTGTAGGAAGCAAACTTACAGATCTAACAAACTCCTCTGAAATAAAGGAGTGTGATGCTCCAGTATCACAATATTATAACAGATTTATTACACATTAAGATTGTCCCTAATCATATAAAAGTCATAACATTCATTTTCATCCATATCATATAAATTTTTTCATTGACAATTAATTAAATCACATACCTACAACAACATCAGTAGACCCCTTAGTTTCTGGTTGGGACAATCCATAAACTCGAGATTGAACATTCTGACGAGTCTGACCATGAGATGGAACAAATGTTGTAGACTCCACTATTCTGCTAGCTATCATCTGAGTATTATTGCTTGTCCTGACCTCTGTAGCAGATTTCTGTCTCAGAAGAGGGCAAGAATTTGTCATATGTCTAGGCTGATGGCACCAATAGCAAGTGTCAGTGTTGGAGAGGCACTCTCCCTTATACATTCTTCCACACTTAATGCATATTGTAGCAGCTGAAGCACTATTGTTAGAATTACTATGTCTAGGTTTTTTTCAAGTAGAACTCCAGACTGAGAAGACTGAGCAGACTAAGTGGGTTTTGGCCTGCCCTCAATCTTTCTTTTCTGGAAATCCATCCTCTTCTGAGTCCCCTGTAAGTCCATCTTGATCCTTCTAGCTCTTTCCACCAAAATGGATTAGTCTTCAATCCCAAAAGGTATGAGAGGTTGCCTTATAATATCCTTCAGTCCAGACAGGAAATAATGTCTTACACTTATAATATCGAAGATGTAGTAGCCTTTGAAGAACCAGAGTTTAACCACACAAACTCATTACATATTGAGCCTTGTGTGACCCCACCTGGTGAGAACCATAGCCTATCTCAACTCCCAAATATTTCTTCCTTACCTAATGCAGAGAAGTTTAAACAATACTTAATGATGAAGTTATGTCCACTAAGGACGGTGGGCGCAAAAGGCATTTAATTCAATGAAAAGGAAAATCGGAGACGGAGAACACATGGATTGACTGTGATGAGCTTTAGAGTTTGGATCCCGACATTCTAGAGATGTACGAGAGCCCCTGTGATATTACTTGACGAGGTCAAGCTTTCTCTCACCTGTGGAAAATGATAAGGCCATCAGTAGGAAATCTTGGCGCGTCTATAACAGGTATTCCCTCCACCTTTTCCTCTTCTCTATTGATTTCCCCAAGGCTGCTGCCTATTCCTATTCCTCTCCCTATTAGCTCCACTTTAATTTCCACCTTTTCCCCTTACCCATTAACTCCACTTTCATTGTCACTTTTTAACCTCTCCCATTAACTCCACTTTAATTGCCACCTTTTCCCATCTCCCATTAACTCCACTTTAATTGCCACCTTTTCCCATCTCCCATTAACTCCACTTTAATTGCCACCTTTTCCTCTTTCCCATTAACTCCACTTTAATTTCCACCTTTTTCCTTTTCCCATTAATTACTAAAAGTTATTGCATTTTCCTATTCCACCCATTAAATCCTAACTGTTGTTTCCTTTCTCATTCCTCCCATTAATTCTACACAAATTGCTATCTCTTGCAACCATCATTAATCATCGAAGACCACCCGTCCAGTGGTAACTCACCTACATTCCACCGACAACTTTTTTTTGGTAACTTTATGTTGTTTAAAACCTTAAGTGTTTACTTCTTCTTAGTGGCATTGTTAATACCGTATCAATTTTCTTCCACTTAAATTATTTAAAGAGTGTGAGTGAGGGAACTTCACTGTGACTGTTGTCACGACCCGACTCGGATGCTCGATCTAACGAGGCGGGTACGAAAAAATCGGACGATATTACATTTTCATCAATATAATAATAATAACTCATAAACATAAACTTTTCTATTAACTGAAAAGCCACTAACACACAAATCATAAATTATCTGCTGTCATTTGCACGTCGCCTTCTGTAGACAAATTCTTTTCTTTCAGCCATTACTTTTTCTTAGGAGATTTACCTTAAACATTAAACTTATGAGTTGAGTTTACTAAGTAAACTCAGTGGGTAATTCTCGTCATCAATTAATATGCATAAAATTTACTAAAATACAATAAAATTTACCTTTACATTAGTGTACTTTTGCTTTACTTTATTCATTTCCTTCTATTTATTTCATTTAAACATATATTACTATACAAATCTCATCATAAAAATAATCCATCATATTCATTTATAAAATTTCTTTAATCTATATTCCTTTTCCTTTTCCTTTTTTAATTCGTACAGGAGCACTGTCTAAATGTACCCAAAGGTACAACCATTTCCATTTTGTTTTCTTTTCCATTACCTTTTCCCTTTTAACGTGCACGAGTACGTTGCTTCCCCAGCCAGTACTATACGGGGGTGAACTCTTGTATATTTTGCATGCATAACATTATCCATTTTCCTTTAATTCATTCATTTTGTTATCATTTTATATTCTTATAATTGTATACATGTATCATATATACATATATATCTATGGTTTATCTATATTTTATCTATGCTTTTCATTTCCAATTTCTTTCCATTTGTTTTCTTTCATAAATTGACACTTTCTTATTCTTAAAGCTTCAATCGTTTTCAATCAACACATTTAAAATTCTCCATAAGAATTAATTATTTACATGTACTATTACTTCCAGATTTGCAATGAAAAATAAAATAATGCAAATTTACACAGATAAATTACCTACTTTAATCCTTCCAAATTCTCGATCCTTGGAGCAACCCAAATTCGAGTTCCTACAACATCCACAAAATATAACTTCTATAAAAGCGTGCTTTCCATAACAAAGTTGAATTAAATTTGTGTACTAGGAGAGTCACTTACAAAAGAAAAAATGAGGATTTTCTCACTCCCTAAATCCTTCTCCCAAAATTCCTTCCCCTTGCCTTCGATTACTTCTTTTATCTTCAATTTAATGTTTCTAATTATTAGAGAAATAATTAGGAATCAATTTATACAAAACCTTGCAAAACAAACCTTTTTCTCTTTTTTCCTCGTCGTTTCTATCGCTCGATGAAACTTCTCCCAAATTTGTCTCTTCTTTAACTGTGGGAATGAAAAGGAGTTGATTATTTTCATCTTTTAATGCGATCGATTGCTAAAATTGGAAAAATAACGAACTTACCTCGCTCTCCCGCACGTAGCCAACCGTCTGCTCCTTTAACAGAAACTTTCCTTCTCACGATTTCTCTTACCGGAAAGAGCAAACTAATTATATCTTATAAGAGGAGTCGTTAATTTATTCCTACGAACGTGATCCTTCGTTCAGAATCGCAAAACGACCCTCCCAAGCTCGGCCGTGCTGGCGATCGACTCACCTTTATCACGGTTTGTCCGCCTGCTTCGTTCCCCAGCTAAACCGGCCATTACAAACTTCCCTTATAAAATTTCATCCTTGAAATTAAAATCAAGTATAAGGAAACATACCTTAGTTAAAAAAATGAGGATATTGACTTCTTATCTCAGCTTCCTTCTCCTATGAGGCATCTTTTTTTGTTTCATGCTTCCACAAAATCTTCACAAAAGGAATTGTTCTATTCCTCAACTGTTTTACACCATAATCAGTATTCGTTCAAGTTCCTCAACATATTTCAAATCAGGTTGCAAGTTAATTGATTTAGACCGGATTCTCTTTAAATCATCTGAAACATACTTCCGAAGCATTGATATGTGAAGCACATTATGAATTCCTTGCATATGTCCTGGCAGATTCAATTTATATGTCATATTTCCAATCCTTTCAATGATTTCATATGGACCTATAAATCTTGGGCTCAATTTTCCCATTTTTTCAAATCTTTGCACACCTTTCATTGGGCTGACTTTTAAGAAAATAAATTCTACTTCAAATTTCACTGGTCGGTGCTTTGCATCATAATACTTTCGTTGTCTGACTTGAACTGCCTTTAGTCTATCTCTAATCAATCTAATTTTGCTAATAGCCTCATCTACCAGTTAAGTTCCTATTAAATTTCTTTCACCAATTTCTACCCAACACAAGGGTGTTCTGCATTTTCTTTCATAAAGAGCCTCATATAGTGTCATTCCAATGCTAGCTTGAAAACTATTGTTGTAAGCAAATTCAATCAACGTTATGTGAGTCTCCCAATTTCCTCCAAAATCTAAAACACATAATCGCATTAAATCCTCCAAAGTCTGAATTGTTCTTTCTGATTGCCCATCTGTCGGAAGATGAAATGTTGTACTAAAAGTCAGTCGTGTGACCAAAGCTTCCTGAATTTTCTTCCACAATTTAGAAGTGAAACTGGCATCTCTGTATAAAACTATAGATTTTGGAATTCCATGCAATCTTACATTTTCTTCAACATATGGTTTCGCAAGCTTCTCCACTGAATCTGTCTGCCTGATTGGTAAGAAATGAGCTAACTTAGTTAATCTGTCAATAACCACCCATATTAAATCTCGACTCTGTCTTGACCTGGGTAATCCAATCACAAAATTCATTGCAATGTCTTCCCATTTCCACTCAGGTATAGGTAAAGGTTGTAGTTGACCACTTGGCTTTTGATGTTCTGCTTTAATCATCTGACAGAGAATACATTTTGCTATAAATTCTGCAACACTCCTCTTTAATCCTGGCCACCAAAACAATCCTCTAAGTTCCAGATACATCTTTGTACTTCCCGGATGAATTTTATATATTAAGAGGTGAGCTTCCTGCAATATCTCTTCTCTTAAGCTTCTAACATTTGGAATACAAATCATGCCTTTATACTTTAATAATCCTTCTGTATTCATAACAAAATTTTCTAATTGTCCTGCTTGCACTTTCTTTATGATGGCCTGAAATTTTTCATCTTGAGGCAAAGCATTGAGCACTCTATCTTTCAAAGTAGATTGGATCACTAGTTGATTTAAGAACATATCTTTAGTCTCTTTCTAATTGACCACTGAAATCTCTAACTTTTCCATCTCTCTGATTATCTGCTTCTGCTGGGTGATTAGCCAATTTGCATTTTCAAGAGCTTTTCTACTAAGTACATCTGCAACCACATTTGTCTTTCCAGGATGATAATGTATGTCTAAGTCATAATCCTTAATAAGCTCTAACCACCTTCTCTATCTCAAATTAAGCTCTTTTTTATTGAAAATATATTTGAGATTCTTATGATATGTAAACACTTCGCATCTGACCCCATATAGGTAATGTTTCCATATTTTGATTGCAAAAACTGCAGTTGTCAATTCTAAATCATGAGTGAGGTAGTTCCTTTCATGAATTTTCAGTTTCCTTGAAGAATAGGCCACCACTCTACCATGCTCCATCAATACACATCCAATTCCCCTTAAGGAAGCATCACAGAAAATTTGGAATCCTTCTTAGTCTGTTGAAACTGTTAAAATCGGAGCAGTCATTAAGCAATTCTTTAATCGGGGCAGTCATCACAGAAAATTATGTATACATGTATCATATATACATATATATCTATGGTTTATCTATATTTTATCTATGCTTTTCATTTCCAATTTCTTTCCATTTGTTTTCTTTCACAAATTGACACTTTCTTATTCTTAAAGCTTCAATCATTTTCAATCAACGCATTTAAAATTCTCTATAAGAATTAATTAGTTACATGTACTATTAATTCCAGATTTGCAATGAAAATAAAATAATAAAAATTTATACATATAAATTACCCACTTTAATCCTTCCAAATTCTCGATCCTTGGAGCAACCCCAACTTCGAGTTTCTACAACATCCACAAAATATAACTTCTATAAAAGCATGCTTTCATAACAAAGTTTAATTAAATTTGTATGCTAGAAGAGTCACTCACAAAAGAAAAAATGAGAATTTTCTCAAAATCCCTAAATCCTTCCCTCCCAAAACTCATTTCCCTTGCCTTCGATTACTTCTTTTATCTTCAATTTAATGTTTCTAATGATTAGAGAAATAATTAGGAATCATTTTATACAAAAATTTGCAAAACAAATCTTTTCCTTCTTTTCCTCGTTGTTCCTCTCGCTCGATGAAACTTCTCCCAAATTTGTCGCTCCTTTAACTAAGGGAATGAAAAGTAGTTGATTATTCTCATCCCTTAACGCAATCGATTGCTAAAATTGGAAAAAAAATGAACTTACCTCGCTCTCCCGCACATAGCCGACCGTCCGCTCCTTTAACAAAAACTTTCAATCTCACGATTTCTCTTACTGGAAAGAGTGAACTAACTATATCTTATGAGAGTAGTTAATTTATTCCTACGAACGCGATCCTTCGTTCAGAATCGCAAACTGACCCTCCCGTGCTCGCGATCGACTCGCCTCTGTCGCGGTTTGTTCGCCTGCTTCGTTCCCCTGAATCGATTTTTAAGAGAAGCTAGCCAGTCAGTTGAACCGGCCCAGCTAAACCGGCCATTACAACTGTTCTAGTTGTTAATCGTAGGATTTGTGTGACTCGTGGATAAGTACCTATTATTTTGGTTATTATTTTATTGTTTCCTACCAATAGTTGTAATTGTTTGCTATTACTTTATCAATAATTGAAAAGTCGCTTAAATCAGCCCTTGATCTCCATTATATTATAATTGCTAAGCTTGTCAAGTCATTATTATTCCTAAGAAATTCTTGAATCTAGCATATGTTTCACATCAGAAAATATGAGATACAATGATCAAAATAAGAAAGTTCAACAAAATATAAATAAATTTAGTTTGAAATAAGTTCATTAATCAATTTAATTCAAATATTTTAAGCAGTCAAGTAATTCATTTGTATCGAAGCAAATATACATAAATTTCCAAATTACCATATTTGGACAAAATATTTTATGTTCACATTGTTAACAAACTTTTTTCAAGTGACATTATAAGTCAGATATTCCATAACTAAAGAAATTTTCACGAAGATAAAATATCATATCAGCTGCCTGCGCATTTCAACTTAAATGCGGTTTTACTTTGAGAGTTCGTTCTTTCCAAAATATGATGAAAACTCTAAGAAAAAGGAGATGGGGTTATGTTTGAAGATCACACGAAAAGAAACTTACAGCCAAAATTGCATGCTGCATTGCCATTTCTTTGGAAGGCTTTCGGGATTGATTCCATATGGTAAAAGGCGCCATTGTTGGCATATGTCACAACATACCCAATTATCCTCTATAAAAACTAAAGCATTGATCGCAGAAACTGAATTGTTGTTTGGGACAGCATCATTCATGGGTGCTGGTACATCATTGGTGGGTCCAGTATTAAGAAGACTTTCAACCTTGCTAATTTCTGATTTTTCCCTTGATTTTTCAGCAGATCTTGAGGAACCTAAAACATGTCTCACGTTCTCAACTTGTTGCGCGTGAGCACTCATAAAAAGCTCACTTTGAGATTCGGTATTGCGACCTTTATTCAATTTCTTCTGTGACTTGGATATTTTAGACTTAGTTTCTAAATGTGCACCTTTCAGATGAGATGTCTTCTTTATTCCTTTAGGTTCCACAGGAAGTACAGTGCTCCCTTTTTCTTTGTCTGGCACACCAAATAGTGTGCCAATATTTTGACTTTGCTTAATAATTTTTTCATCCTCAAATGTTTGATCTTTGGGTTGCACCATCTTGAAAACATTTTTTTCTTTCGAACAAGTTTTCTGATCAGCTTGCACTCTTACATGATCCTCACAAAAAACACTACAATCCTTCCTCATCCTATATTTATCAGAATCCCCTCTCTTTTTATCAGGATTTTTCTGGGACTTACTCTTGCTTTTTCTGCATATGTCAAATTTATCATTTTTTTCTTCAAAAACTTTATCAGTAAAATGTGTTTTTGAATATGCATTTCCCTTTGAGGGAATGATTGCCTTGTCTGAATTGTCATCCATTCCCATGCTATTATTGAGCTCTAAGTGGTTATCCTTTATTAAATCAAGTGCATGAACTCCTTCCATCATCGGTATGTTATTTGGCTCATTCTGAATATCAAACACCTTACTACATTCTTTTGTGGAATTACCACCGACGTATGTCTCCTCTTTTACATCTACAGACTGAACATTGGATGGCAATGACATATCTTGGGCACTCAAAGCAACGTTTCGGGCTGCTGGCGTTTTGCTTCCAATTTCATTCTTCAAGTACATAGTTATTACATCCTCGCAAGTAAGCCCATGAGCTTGTACTAACTGTTGACCCTTCTCTCTGGATTTTTTTTCCTTGTTTGTTAGATCTCTAACACCTTTTGAAGCCAAAGTTGTATTGGATGAAGCAACAAAATTTTCTGGCAAAACTTTATGTGTCATGCTTCTCTTGAAGTTTTTACTAGAAGTGTCTTCTCTCTCAATTAAATGGAGTGGAGTAGCAGAAAGAGGTGAAAGCAAATAATCGCCTGGAACTGGAAAGCATGTCATGATCTGCTCCGTTAAATTTAAGAAACAATAAAGTAATCTGGTTAGAAAAATTTGCCAATGCCTGCTATTCAACAAATAATTCAAATAATTCATTAAAATGCAATTAACCTGAAGAACTGTGGACGGAGATTCACAAAGCGTAACAGGTAATTCAGGAGAAAGCTCCCTAATTCCAACTGGACTATCTTCGGGGGACGGAGATGGAGAAACATCAAGTCCCAATTTACTGTAAATTTCAGGCTTATTTCTAGTCGAGACAATCTCGGGTCCAACCTTAATCCGCACCTTCAGCGACTTAGGGTCTCTACTCTCGGTTGACTGTCTAGTAGACTCATGCTGTGTAATACCTTCTATACTGCAGGAGCCAATGCAGCTGTCCCTTTTACCACATCTCTCAGTTGGTTGCACAGCTGATGCATTGTTGGCCTTAGGTAAGGATGCATTTGCAAGAACAGAAGCATTCTGACATGACACCTGTAACCATATATGTCATAAAACAATCAAGGTTAAAATGAAACCATACAGCAAAAGAGTACTAAACTGAAAAGTAACAATAAGACAAACTACGCAAAAAAATTTCCTTCACAGCAAAATAGCATCAAAATGAAAAGTAATAATAATAAAATTTAAGAAAAGTACTTTTTTCCTTTATAGTTAAAAGGAAGGAAAGATGGCGATCAAACTCACCTCAGGTTGCAAATAATACGGTGAGCTCAACATGCCTTGGCCTGGCACCTTAGCTGGGCTCTTAGGTTGCGACAACAAAATTGGAGGAGAACGCTGGTATGCCGGCAGAAATGATCCATATCCCCCAAACTTGGCTCCTATCAAGAAATTAATTTCTCAAAACATCATCTCAACATTAATATTCAACATTAAAATAATAATTAACTGGTTTGCATTACATTAAATCTGGCTTACCCAAGTTCTCTGCTGATACACCACCTTCAAACTCTTTCTGGAAGTGCCCCAATACATGCTGAAGTTTTTCATCCTATATGGAGTTGAGACCAGCCATAAGGAACAAGGAATGCATTTATGCTATAAATTCTCTGAATGATTTTATACGTGTGCAATATTAATTTTAAGCTCAGGGGAGAGTAAGGAAGAATTTTCAACAGTAGTTAACAATAGGTGCATTCTCGCAACTCCCCACTATTACTCAAATTTAACAGCAATTCAACTCCTGTTTCCACATGCAAGCGATCGCAGCCTAGGTTCAAAATTTATATTGTATTTTAAGCTTGGAACTAAAACTCAAATCAGCAAAATAAACTACATTTTGATTGACAGTTAACACTACAATATATATATAACAAAAGTACCAACTTTTGAAGACTAAACTTCTGTTTCCAGTCTATTTTTCACTTTTGTTTAAAGGATTTGAACCCTCATCATCTCTTTGAAGGTAGAGTGTAACAAAACCCGTGCTTCTACTCATTTGCACCTTGATTTTCTAATTCGTAAAGCCAGTACTTCGCTTAATAGTAAGCGTTAGGTAATAACATTGTCAACCAAACAATAGAAAATTCAATACAAACTCAAAGATAAAAGAAATCCAGTACAAAAGAGAGTGAAGCCAACAGCAGTAAAGATTTAGTATGGATAGCTGACCCAAATTTAACCGGGCAGCTTCTTCATAATCGTTCTACACCTGGCAAAAAGGTGTAATATTTTGAACCGATAGGGAAGCACCAGGTTCCTAATTAAAAATGAACTAAAACGAAGAGACTATACAATGGAAAGTTATCACCTATATCACAACAGGCCTGAAACGCAGCAAAGATTAAGTAAGCTCCTTACGATGTAAGAGAGAGCATCGGGGTCGATGTCGTCCTCCTGCCCAGAATACGCTTCCCCTTCCTCAAGCTCGTTCACCTCCATCTCCCTTTTCTTTTCTCCTCCCCTCCCTTCCAAACCTAACGCTGATCTCCTCCTCCCCTCATTACTACGCCCCACGGAGAGCATCCAGTCGATCGAAGTACACCCAGCAAGCAGATACTCACAATTTACTCTCACGCACAACCTCCAACAGCAAAAAAAAACCTAAATTCAACGCGGATCGATCCCTGCTACGGTAAGATCCTTTGATCGGCGCCCAATCCGTCGGAATCCTAGATTATCGCCGACTTTCTCTTCGAGATTGTTGTTCTGCGCTCCCTCGGGCTTTCACCGTCTTCCTCTTCCGCATTCCGAAAATGTACTTTTTTTTATCCTAACAGCGGTTTTTTTTTTTTTTTGGTTGTAAAATTGCTGCACCGAAATTTACCTTCTACGTTTTACAGCTGCAGATTTCTTTTTATCATGTTATTTAACGTGCAGTTCGCAGGCTCTCCTTCTTCATGCCAAATTAAAAGTCCGGTTCCTTGGCGAACGAAGTTCAGCGGTGGCTGCTACAAGAACGGAATAGCACAGTTTCTCTTAATTTTCTCAAATGCTGGGAGGCTGTCGAAATTTCTAATGAATATACGACCTGAAAAATGTGAGTCTGTTTTGTCCACTTTATCCATCCCCCTCTAGAAAAATGATCAAAAAGAAGCTTGTCTCCTACTCCAACAAGCAAGTCTGACTATAATAGTTTTCCTGTCGAGAAGTTTCTACTAGACTAGGAATCGGTCAGTCCTAGGGATTTTGTTCGGTGTCTCGGAGTTGTGGGAAGGCAACAAACAAGTAAGCTCTTATCTTTTTGGCCTTAGCTCAATGGAAAAATATGCTACTGCTGAAATATGGAAGAATTGAAATCTTAGATAGCTAGATCCAATCTCCTAGTCCCTACGGAAAGGAAAAAGAATTTCACGTTCTTCCTATAGGGAAGGGAGGATTATTCTGCTATACGGTCATACCCTTCAGCCTGGAGAATGCTGGTGCCACACCTACTAAAAGAGCACCGTCGCAAGACGGGATTGGAAGAATGATGCTACAAATCTCCCAAATCTTTTCGAAGGCGCTCCATATTATAACCGTTTATGGGATAATCTTGGGGCAAGTGAGAACTACGCAAAGAATAGTCTACCCAAGCTATTACTAACTTCTAGCAGGGTCTCTCGATGTTGCCTTCAATGGGTTAGGCTTACAAGAATTTGTGGAGCTCAGCATGAGAAGATGCTTTCCTCTTCTCTTTCGATCGCTGCTACTTACTCTCTTTCTGTGTTTCTGTCAAAGGAACTGCGAGGTGTTCTGTTCAGAGTTCGCGTATGCCTGGTCTGTGAGAAAGAAGGTCTAGGTTCCAGCTAAAACGGCCTTTTTTCTTTCCAAAACTTCAGTTTCTCCGAGGCAATACACTCATATTGTTCATGGGTTGAGAACGAGAGTCGGCTTCTTGTTCCTCAATAGATCAACGGTAGAGCGGTCGGGATTGTGTAGTGAACCATCTGATTGTTCGATCGGTGGTCTGACCCAAATTATCCAAACCGGAATTTATAATAATGATCTTAGAATTTACTAAGAGTCTATTTTGTTGCCTGAAAAAGCAATGTAGCGTAAAAAGAAATATTTTAGAGTTATTTAAATGATTGTAAAAATAATGCATGAGATTATTATTATTTTTTGTTTGGTTTAACGTAAAATGAATGCAATATAAAGTGTCAAAGTGTCTAAGATCATTTCACTTAGATTCCGATTTCTCTAGCTTCTATAGGCTTTGATTTTTCTTTTTTGTAAATTGTTTATTGAATTTCGGATAAAAAGAGTGATAAATTTCAAATGCATTAAGAGCATATAGGAAATGCATTGTTTGAATCCGGGTAGATCTGGAGTTAGGAACCAGGTAGGAAATGACTGGAAAGAGAGTTCCCGGCGGGGGACTGGGGAGTTCAATCTTTGTATAGCTCTCTTTCTTTTACGCACTAGAACATATTTGAGGCAAGCTGGAACCTTTGGAACTTTCTACCCTTCATGCACTTCTTCGGCCAAATCTCGTTATTGCATTCAGTTACCGGAAGTAGAGGTAGGTGCAGATATTAATAAAATATTATTTTAATTAAAAACGTAGGTAAAAAGCAGGTAAAGTGCAAGTAAAGCACAGGTAAAATGCAGTTAAAGCGCAATCAAAAGCACAGTCAAAGCGCAATCAAAACGCACCTAAAGCGCAGTCAAAGCCCAATCAAGATCCCAGGTTACGTGGCATATTTTTATTGGATGTTCGAACCTATTCTACACATCCGGTGACCGGATGCAATAATTTGCCCTTCTTCATAGGATGCGCTGAGGCTGTTAGACCTGAACAACGAACAGCGAACTGAACTCGTCGTCTGGTGAAAGGGTAGGGCCGTTTTGATGCCTTGGCGAAGCGTGAGAAATTCCTTCAATGCTGGATTAGTTAGCCTGGCTTTTACGCGTGGGCGACGAGGGCGACGCGTGGGCGACGAGGGCGCAGTCTAGTTTTTCGAACGAGAATCCACTTTGGCAGGCGGAATCTGCGGAGGCCAGAGGACCGTTGGATTTTGGTAGGTTCTCAACCGAAAAATCAAATGAAAAAAATATTAATGATCTAATTTTATGTTGTTATTTTTAAAATTTGTACAAGTATCAAATTTCTTTAATCTACGGAATAAAAATATTTGCATATTTATTATTTAATTAAATATTTTATAATGAATATTTTATTATTTTCAAAATAATATATATATATATATATATACATGAGCGGATCTACAGTGGGGGCCCTGGGGGCATGGGCCCCACTGGCTCAACAGCCCAACAATTTTAATCAGACCATTTTAAATTATATTAATATATAATTAATATATAAAGATTAAATTTAATTTAACTAATCCCTCCTCCATCGTTTCAGCTTTTTTTTCCACAGGACGTCGTCTTCTTTGTTCTCTCTCTCTCTCTCTCTCTCTCTTCTTTATTTCGCTCTCTCTTTCCTGATCTTACTTTCTATCAGCCCAATATTACCGCGCTCAATACAGATTTTTTTTTTGGGAATTAGGCATACCAGCTGATTCTATTTCTTCATTTTTTTTATGAATTATTTTGCAATAAGTTAATTAATTAATATTTTTTTAATAAATCTTAGAGAATAAATTAATTAATTTAATAAGGTTAACTTTATAAATTTTTATTATTTATGATTTTCTTTAACAAAATGTGAATAATTATGTCAAATTAATTTAATAAACAATTAATTTAGAATTAGGTTGAATATTATCTTATAATTTAAATATAATTAATCTAAATATAATTTAAAATTAAGACTTATTTCAATTAACTCAAATCAAATAATATTTAATATAAAATTAATTTATTTGACTTAATTCATTAACATTGTTATGAAAAAAATATTAATTTCTTAATTAATATTAAGATAGAGAGTGATATATCTATTTTTTTAATGGGATCAAATATAATTTTGGTTGTATTTTTATATATTTTTTTATTAAAAACATATCTCATGATTTGCGATTACATAAAAGAAAGATGATATTTTGAGAGTAATTTAATAATTACTAGTACTAATTTGTGCCCCCATTAAAAAAAAAATTTCTGGCTCAGCCCATATATATATATATATATATATATATCAAAATTGTTATATATTATGTGTCAATTTTGTAAATTCATTTTGAAAAAAATATAGTTAGGACATTCTAATTTTTTCTCATAAAATATTCTGATTATGCTTGTTAATTACATTTAAAATAAAGTTTTTAATATTTTTTGAGGTACATAAATAATGTTTTTAGTCATAAAATTAGGGAGAAGTATATTGTAAAAGAATATTCTCCTAATTCTAGTTAATCAATTCATGACTTAATTGGATCCAAAAAAATAGTAAAAGCTAAAACCAAATGGAGTTTAAAATTTTCCTTCCCAAATTCTCTCAAACTCTCTATAGTACAGTTCATGCTGCTAACAAATTACCTTAAATTTGAGTAGAACTCAACCCTTATTATTAAAGTTGTTAAACTAGATGGAAGTACTCATAACTTCTCTAATTTATTTCTTGGAACACCAAAATCTTTTATTTTATCATTACAATAAATATTCATAGTATTGAAAGAAGAAAAAATAAAAGATGGAAAAATAGATAAGAAAGTGGAGGAACCACCAAATTTCAATCCCTTAAATGGAGTTGTCGGCCCCAAAAAAATTTCTCATGAAATTTCTATTTTTTTTAAATGGTTTCACTAGGGCTTGAGTCTCACTTCTTTGCTCAAAAGCATCAGTCGAGATCTTTGTGAACTAAATTTTTAAGAAATTTTTTATCGCCTTACTTCTCTCTTTTCTTCCCACACACTATCAAAATTCAATTCTCAAGTAAATTTTTGAATACTCTCTAAGGACAACTTTGAATTTAATATTTCAATAGATGTGTTGAGAATAAAATTTTTAAGACGGGGAACCATAATATGGGATACTGCAATAACTATAAGAGGTATTTTTAAAGTAAGCTCTTGAATGAGTGCATCACTTCTACAAATTTATCGAACATAAAAGATCGAATAACTATTAAGTGTAAATTTTGTACTATTTATTATATTTAAAATTAGTAAAAAAAGTATTGTTTAGCTATGTTTGTACAAGAAATATACATGTAAAGGCAAAAAAACTATAAGTTCTGAGCAGCGCCATAACGCCATCAAACAAAGCATCGTAACATTTTGAAAGTCAACGCCAAGAAGTCTAATTCAAACATTGCATCACCGATTTCTCTATTTTTCAGAATTGTAGTGACACTAAGGTCAATGTCGCGGTGTAACATAGCATTGTTGCACCCAAATTCAGCACCGCCACTTGAGCCTAAAAAAAATAAATGTTGGAGCACCGAGCCTTGAAACTCCTTTGTGCTTAAAGTCACATTTATGCTACTTAGTGCTTTATTTGTTGGAGTGCCACGGTGGAGTAGTTGCTAAGAAAAAAAGTAGCACTGACTCAGCCAAAAGATATACCCGTTCAGCCATTAACCAAGTCAGGTTAGCCAACACCGTAGCGGAGCAAGCATTATAGCACTAAGGCACTAGTTCATTTTATATCATTATGGCACCACATTGTTGAGCGTCGTAGTGCCTGAGCCCATACTTGTACTTACTATAAATAGTATTTAAATTAGGTTATTTATATATTGTTAAATATGTTTAAAAACTTTAATAATTTATTATCAAAGTAAAATAGATTAATAAATTAAATTAAAAAATATTTTTATAATTATTGTTATGCTAAAATAACTAATTTAATTAATTAATTAACTAATCTAATAAATATTATTAAATTAATTATTTTATAGGTTATTATACATTACTTATTTTAAATTAATTATTTTATAAGTTATAATAAACAATGTCGTTGCCTGGTCCCAACTCCTGGATGAGAAAAGTGGAGGATTGCGTTAGGTAGTCGAGAGCCAGCGTAAAACTTATCAAATAATTATGACATGAATCATCTAAAAAATTATATTAATGCTAGGTCGTTCCTTGGAGGCGACGCACTATATGACCTGAATATATTAATAAGTGTGTAAGGGTCACTGCACCGGTGCCCAGGTGCGATGTTAAATAGGCAAGGGTTCCCACATCAAGGATAAATGAGGGCAAAGAAAAAAGTTTATGAAACTAAAATTAGGATATGAACTTAGAATATAGGCTCCCTTACAGAAAAATTAATAGATCTAATAGATATTATAATTCATAGGAAGATAAATATTATGTGTATTCAAGAAATTAAATGGGTTGGAGAGAAAGCTAAGGAGATTAATAGTTTTGGATATAAAATTTGGTATTCAGGTAGGAGTCATACCAGAAATGGTGTAGGTGTTATGCCAATTTGATTTTAGAAAATAGTATTTTGATGATAACAAATACTTATATTTTTCTACAACTACCTTGTCTACTAATATTTTAGGTCCACAAGATCAAACTTCAATTTGAACCAGCTCAAGAATGGGTAGACTAGGTCTGAGTCAGTTTGTAATATTTCCTTTTCTTGAGTCAATTATAAATGATGTGGTCCCTGATGTTAAGTAACCTTGCACACACGCACTTGGGGGAATTTTTCATACTATTTTAGAGTTTTCTATTTTTGCTCACATCATCAAGGACTATCCATAAATCTGCCTCGATGATTAGTTAAAAATAGAAACTCTAATTAGGGCATCCTTATTAAGGAAACATCATTAAGTGCATCATCCTGGATGATATTAATATCCATCAGGACGATATGCTCAAATCAGAAAGAATCAGTCACTAGATCTATTTAGGTAGCTTTTATTTTTGGATATTGTCTTAGATGATGCAATGCAATTATGCCTAAATTAATTTAGTAATTAAGGAAAATAATTAAGGTTTGATTGCTCGATCATATCATTCTGGATGATAGCAGGATTAGCTGGGATGATCAGTTCAAAAACCTTAGTTGTTCCTGAACGATTAAACATCGGCCAACTTATATTCAAGGATATGTTCTGGATGATATTCAATGATTTGTACTAATCATACTGAACGATATATTATCAGCTTGAATAATATAAACAAAAATCTTCTAATCGTCCCAAATCATCCTGGCTGATTGAGCTAAATTTGTACTAATCGTACATGATAATATTTATATCGTCCTTGACAATAAAGTTGATTTGTTATAATTATGAGCTATTCCGAAGCTCTTCTATTTAAGACCTCTTGTTCTACCCAAGATATAATCTTTTACTACTGTTCTGACTTGAGAGAGCCAAGAGGAGAGAGAGATCAAGGGAGGGAGAGAGAGAGGATCTTGTGAGGGAGAGTTTGTGAGGGGTTTCACAAAGGTTGCTCCAAGCAAGGATCTGTCATCATCTTCTTCGATCATTGTCTTTAGTTCCTTGGGGGTTATAGAGATGTCTACTTTAGCATGTGATTGAGGTTCTCTGCCTGCTTCAGGAGGAAGCAAAAGGAGTTAGATTCTCTGCCTACTTCTAGAGTAAGCAAAAGGAGTTGGGTTCTTTGTCTCACCGGGAGCAAAAGGAGAGTCACTGAGTTTAGTGCAATAATCGGAGGGCTCCTCCGAGGAGTGGACGTAGGTCGAGTTGACTGAACCGCTATAAATTTTTGTGTTCTTTATTACTGCTTCTGCATTTAATTTTTGTAATTTGATTTCTATGGTGAATCTTGATTTTGGTTTAAGATTGTGCTTTTACTTAAAGATTTTTTTAAAATACCAATTCATCCCCCCTTTTGGTTAGCCTTGGGACTAGTTCATTAGGGCTTAACATCCATGTCGAACTTTCAAATGCCATCAGAGCACTTTCAAATGGTATTAGAATGGAATTCATAAAATTGAGTTTTTGAAAACTTTTTGAATTTTGATCAATGGTTAACTTTGGTAATCATAATACTACGGATGGATATTTTATTATACGGCCACCTTTGTTTGATAATATTCCTTTTGATTTTGAAAACTTGCATATCTATATTTTTACAATTGATTGACTATCATATGTGGATACTTGTTAAGGTGGTTATATACCTCATTTTCGTGAAATTAATGGCATCAAAACTATACTTCTTTTTACTGAATGGACTTTTGATGAAAGAGATTTAGTACAACTAAATACAAAATGTTTAAATTATTTTTTCTGTTCTTTGAAATCAGAAGATTATATGTGTGCTTCAACTTGTGTAATTAGTAAAAAATTTGGGATAGATTATATATTACTTATGAAGGAACCAATGAGGTTAAACAATCTAGATTGAATATTCTGTTGCGTGACTGTGAACTTTTTCATATTAAACGCACTGAATCAATTTCTAGCATGTATACTAGGTTTACTCAAATTGTCACTTCATTGCATGCTTTAGGAAGAGAGCTAATTAATTATATAAGAGTCAATAAAATTTTGAGATGTTTATCTTCTTCTTTTGATTCTAAGATCACTGTAATTATTGAATCTAAAGATTTGAATACTTATTTTATTAATAATTTAATTGGATCACTCATTGCTTATGAGTAAGAGGTAAACCAAAGAAATTTTGATGTAGGTGAGAAAAAGAAAGAGAAAACTATGGTGCTAAAGGCCAACAATACGGACAATGATTCTTCTGGGTCTGAAAGCGATGATATTGCCTTCAACACTAAGCAATTCAAAAGCTTTCTAAGAAAAAATAACAAGTATCATCAGAAATGGAAAAAAAGGTAAGGATAACAAAAACTTTAAAAGTTCTTTTAATCTTATTTATGATGAATGCATGAAGCATGGACATGTCAAAGTTGATTATCATACACTTAAGGATAACTCAAGCAAAGAGAAGCGTGAGGAGAAACCCAAATATAGGAAGGACAAGAAGTAGAACTAATAGGCGTTTTGGGCAGATTCTTCATCTGACTCATCTAAGACTGAAGCTAAAAAGGAGATAACAAACTTGTGTCAAATGGGTGATCATCTTAGTTAGTCTGATCAAGAAGAGGTATGTGAACCAACCTATAATCAATTACTTAAAATTTATGAGAAAATTCATGCATTATATAAGAAACTTAAGAAATTGTATGCTAATTTAAAATTGGAGTTTTTGAATTTGCAAAAAAAGCATAAAAGTTTAAGTAAAGATCATACTCTACTTGATAACAATCACATGTCTTTACTTAATGAATTTAATGGTTTAAATAAAAAGCATTCTGAATTGATTGTTGAGCATGATTCTTTGAAAGTATCCTAGACCTCACTTGAATCTGATTTTAAAACTTATATTAAATAATCTGAGCATAAGGAGTACTATTTAAATGTTGATAATACTGGTTTAGAAAGTGTTAACTTGAGATTTAAAGCTAAACTGAATGCACTTGAGAAAATTTGGAATACATCCACACTTGATCTAAAGCCAAAACCTACGAAGAGGCATTATAACCTGAACAGATTAGTAAATCCTTTTACTGGAGTTAGATGTTTTTCATGTGGCATGTTAGAACACATTTCACACACTTGCAATGTTCAATGTAGTACACATTGGGTGTGAAGACCAAATTATATGATTCACAGCATAACACACATACATTGAATTCTTCTTTTTATAAGAAGGGATCCAAACCTCTTTGGGTTCCTAAATATGATATTTGATGATTTTGTAGGTGTGCTCTCACTAAAGACCTCGTGAGAGCATGTGGTACTTGGACATCGGAGGCTCATTGCTCTTAATTGTAGTATCTTGTTGCTTAATAAATACTAATTTACATATTTCCTTTTCCATAGTTTGTTGTTATTTTATATTCTTTCATTTTTTGTTTTTAGTAGTGATTATTATTTGTTTTTATTATGTAATGTTTCATCTAAGATATTTTTTTTTAACTTTGGTTTTCATTTTTGTCATAGCTGAAATGATATTTTTTATCCTGTTTTTATTTTTGAAAATTTGTAGTCAATGTCTAACATCTCTAAATTAGTTAAAGGGAGAAACACCATTGATTGTTTCTCTCCCTCAGACCTCTTTTAGTGGTGTAATTTTTTTTTAAACAAAAATCTATCTCAAATTAACAACTAAACTTTGCAATTGAGTTCTTTTCTATCTTGCTACAGTAATCTACCTTATATATATAATGTTCAAAGTCTTTATATTACTTTCAATGTTCTTTAAAATCTTGTCATTATATTTATCATATAATTTTGAGTCTTTTTTGTGGATTATTCTTCCTTGTATTAGAGAGTGTAATTTTCTTCTATAATATCGGGAAGATATACTTACAACTAAGAATATTTAAGAGTTTTGAAAAGGGATGTAGCTTGAAAAAAAAAGTGGTCAATGACGCCAAAATTTGCATTGATCGTCAATACAAATTAAAAGATACATAAAGTATTTCAAAAATCAAAAGATGAGCAAAGTGCACCATTCAAATGACAAGAGACATAAAATGAGCCCACGAAAAGTAAGTTCACTTTTCTTTAAAACTTTAAAACTTAGAAGAATTCATGTGTCACTTGATATTTTTAAAAGCTTGATTTTGAATTTTGTGATTGTAATAAATTTCTTTGGTATATTAATTTGTCAGATATTTTTCTGAACCAAGTTTTAAACAGATCTCTTTTTTTTAGCTAATTGGTTTTTGTGGGTTTGGTCTTTTATTTTCAAAATATAATTTTGCCCTGAGAGAAGTCTGAGCTAGGATTAACAAGATCGAATATTCTACCGGTTTCAAATTTTTACGATTTTAACTCATTAGTCTTATAAGTCTTTAAATTAAATAACTTGGAGAATTTATCATATTCGTGCCTTATTTATTTAACAAAAAAAATCTTATTTTTGTTTCTTTTTTGTCTCTTCTTTTCAATATTTCTTTTTTATTTTAACTTTATCTTTTATTAATGTTTTTGTATTTTTGGACCTTCTCTGATCATCTACATCCTCCTCTTGAATTTTATTTTTTGGTCCCATCATCCTAGACGATTTTTTTATCGTTATGGACGATGCATTCAATCCACTCCTAACTTTTTATTTGATGGCTGATATGTTTTCTTTGTTTATCATCATCCTGGATGAAACTTTATCTTCCTGGACGATCTGATCATATCCTGCATTGCTTATTGTGATCGGCCTGGACGTCCTCTTTGTATTGAACAATGTTCTTAAATATTTGCTCAATTATGGGTAATCATCCCATATGATCCACATGTTTATCTTGGACGATACACGTGGTAATGTTTTTAACATTTTTAAATTCGACCGGTACGATCCTTTATTATGCATCATCCTGGACGATCCACCTAATCGGACAGGATGATCTTCTTTTTCAACAGTCATCTAGCTTTACTCGTTAGGATGATCGCCTGTGTCTTATTGTCCTGAACGATATCTGATCGTCCTGGATGATTTTATCTCCTTTTTGACCAATTGTTTTGGATGCAATTATTGAACTCGATTGTTCTAGACGATTCTACAATTGTCCTGGATGGTCTGTCTGATTCTTTTTTAACCATGGATTGCAATTATTTTTTTCTCACTCAACTCTCCTTCATTCCTGCACTTCCTATTTCCTTGTCTCCTTGATTATGGCTGGTGGAAAGCACTCTCGCATGCTTTCTGGGAATTCCTTAAGGATGAATCTGGACCCTCATTTCACCGAGGCAAGCGACCAAGCTGCATATCTGAGGTACAAGATGATCGGGATCACTGTTTCTTGAACTATCAACCCCTACATCCTTTCATATCATATCCTTGATTTGTTTGCTCACACTACTCTCACTTTTCTCCTTACTCTTACTGTCCCATTTAGTTTCGAGTTACTATTTAAGTTTTTTACTAGCCTTCGCATTAATTCTTCTTTTACTTCTCTTCAGCCCTATGTGAATAGACATCTAGTCAAAATCATATATCAATACTATCAAGAACTCCTGTAACTGTCCACCACAGGAGACAAACTCCACTTCCTATGTCAAGATCTCGACTATGATTGGGAACCAACTAACCACTTTCTAAGGAACACTAATGCTTCCTTTCATGTTGGAGAATCTAGCAGTTTACTCAAATATGCTAGAACAATCCAACATGTCCTTCATACCTCTATTCTTCTAAAAGCTGGTGATCGCGTTCATATCACTCCACTATTTTCAATCACCACTTTTTACATTTTAGCCCGTCGTGAATTTAATACCACTGATCTAATTTTTTAATACATTGAGCATCTGACTAGTATTTGAGATCCAGGATATAGGAGAAAGCATAATCTTGCCTTAGGACATATCTTTGCCTATAATCTAGAATCCAAATACACCCTTCAATATCCTGCCCCACCAAACTATCAACCTACCTTCTACTCAAACAACTCCTTCAACGTTCTTCACAGTACTCATCTCCACCCAGGGTATGAGGAAGCTGAGGAAGCTGAGGAGGAGGAAGCTCTTGCACCTGATCCTTCACCTACTCCACTCCACCAGCACTCTCAGTTGGATTAGCTAGTGGAGCAATTTGACCAGTGGGAGACAGTTTGAGACCTACGTTACTGTGTAGGAGCAGCAACATGCTGAGGATGTGGCTCATTTTGACTCTTATGTGGCTCACTAACAGTACCAGCATGGATGGGATTTGGTCTGGTTTGGAGAGCATTTTGCCACTTTTTCCAGTTACTTTTAGCAGCCACCAACACCACCTCCTCCTTCTTCGGATAATCAGGGGTCGTCCTTCTTTTAGTTTATTTTTATGATGTTATTTTTTTTCTTCTTTTTGTTATAGTTTGATTTTATTTAGTAGTATATGCTTTATTTCTTTTTTTGTTTCTCTCCTTTTTGTGATGTCAAAAGGGGGAGTAATTGTACTGTTTGTTCTGTTGTGGTTTATATTAGATAGCTAAACAATATTTATTTCTTCATTGATTCCATTAAAATTGCTTTGAACTACTTTAATTATTTTTTGTATTTTTCATCATAAAAAAGGGGGAGATTATTGTGAATCTGATTTCAGGAAATAATATTTAATGATAGCAAACACTTCTGTTTTTCTATGACTACCTTGCCTACTAAAATTTTAGGTCCATAAGATCAAACTGCAATTTGAACCAGCTAAAGATTAGGTAGACTAGGTCTGAGTTAGTTTATAATCTTTTCATTTTCTTGAGTGAATTATAAATGATGTGGTCCCTAATGCTGAGTAACCTTGCAGATACACATTTGGGGGAATTTTTTTGACTATTTTAGAGTTTTTTTATTTTTGCTCACATCATCTGGGATGATCCATAAATCGGCCTGGACAATCAATTAAAAATAAAAACCCTAATTAGGGCATCATGGTTAAGGCAGTCATTATTAAGCACATTATCCTAGATGATTTTCATATCAGCTAGGATGATAGGCTCAAATCAGAAAGAATCAACCGCAAGATTTATTTAGGTAGCTTTTATTTTTGGGCATCATCCAGGATATCATCTTAGACAATGCAATACAATTATGCCTAAATTAATTTGGTAATTAAGAAAAGTAATTAAGGTTAGATTGCTCGATCATATCGTCCTGGACGATTGCAGGATAAGTTGAGATAGTTAGTTCAAAAACCTTAGTTATTCCTGGGTGATCAAACATCGGCCAACTTCTATTCAGGGTGATGTTCTAAATGATATTCAATGATTTGTATTAATCCTACAGGATGATATACTATCAACCTGGATGATATGAACAAAAACCTTATGATCATCCCAATCATCCTAGCTGATTGAGCTAAATTTGTACTTATTGTACAGGACGATAAAGTTAGTTTGTTACAATTAATAGTTGTTACGAAGATCTTCTATTTAAGACCTCTTATTCTACCCAAGATATAATCTTTTGCTGTTGTTTTGACCTAAGAGAGCCAAGAGGAGAGGGAGAGCAAGGGAAAGAGAGAAAGGATCTTATGATAGAGAGTTTGTGAGGGGTTTCACAAAGGTTGCTCCATGCAAGGATCCATCATCATCTTCTTCAGTCCTCGTCCCTAATTCCTTGCATAATCTGGAGAAGTCTACTTCAGCATCTGATTGTGGTTCTCTGTCTGCTTTAGGGGGAAGTAAAAGGAGTAGGGTTCTCTGCCTACTTTTGGAGGGAGCCAAAGGAGTTGGGTTCTCTGCATGCTTCTAGATGAAGCAAAAGGAGTTTGGTTATCTGCCTCACCGTGGGTTGGTGAAAAGACGGTTTGTACAGACTTCTCTGCCTTGCTGTGGGAGTAAAAGGAGAGTAACTAAGTTTAGTGCAATACTCAGAGGATGCCTTCGGGAGTAGATGTAGGTCTAGTTGACCGAACTATTATAAATTTTTGTGTTCTTTATTACTGCTTCTGCATTTAATTTCCACACTTTAAGTTATGTGGTGAATATTGGTTTTGGTTTAAGATTATGCTTTTTCTTAAAGATTTTTTAAAATACCAATTTACCCCCCTCTTGGTTAGCCTTGGGACTAGTTTATTAGGGCTTAACATTCCTGTCAAACTTTCAAGTGCCATCAGAGCACTTTTAGGTGTGATTATAAATAAGAGTTTGAAGGATAATTTTATACAAATTAATAGAATTAGAGATAGAATTATAGCTTTAAAGATTATTGTTGATGCTAAAATTGTTAATATTATAAGTGTTTATGCTCCTCAAGTAGGTTTGAATATGAGTTCAAAATTAAAATTTTGGAATGACTTAGAAGAATAAATACAAAAGATACCTAATAAAGAAAGAGTTTTATTGGAGGAGATTTAAATGGATATATTGGTAGAGAGGTAGATGATCTTAAAAGCATCCATGGTGACCATGGATTTGGAATGATAAGTAAAGGTGGTAAGACTATAATATATTTTTTTAGCTTATAATTTCTTAATAGCTAATACCTTATTTAAGAAGAGACATGAGAATCTTATAGCTTATAAAAATGGATATAATAAATTGTAGATTAATTATTTTCTTATAAGAAAATTAGATCATTTAGATTGCAAATATTGTAAAGTTATTCCAAGTTAAAATTTATGTACCCAACATCGATTATTAATTTTAAACTTTAAGTTGAAGGGGAAAAAAATAAAGTAAAATAATTTTCTAGGATCAGATGAGAACATTTAAAGAATATTAACAAAAGTATTTTTGATAGTAAGACATTAGATCTTAAGATTCTATCCGTGTATGCCAATATTATGTGGAAAAAGTGGCTTGTTATATTAAGAATATTGCAAAAGATGTTCTTGGAGTTTTGAAGGGAAAAGCTCCTAGTAGTAAAAATAGTTGGTGGTGGAATTCATATGTGCAAGAAAAGATAAAAAATAAAAGGATTTGTTATAAAAATTGGTTTAGATTTAAAAATTCTAGTAATATGGAAAGCTATAAAGAGGCTCGTAAGGAATCTAAGAAAGTTATTTGTGATGCAAAGAGCTTAGCTTTTAATGATTTATATAATATATTAGGTACTAAATATGAAGAAAGATATATGTGTAAGTTAGCCAAACAAAGAGATAGAAGTAGTAAGGATTTAGTTTAAGTGAAGAGTATTAAGAATAAAGATCAAAAAATACTTTTCTTGGAAGGTGATATTCAACAAAGGTGGATGAGGTATTTTGCTAAACTTTTTAATAAATAATGTGAAAATATGATTGACTTTAGTGCTTTATCACCCTAAATGAAAATAAGATTCTTGTTTTTATTGGCGTATAAGTAAAACTGAAGTTAGAGAGGCTTTGCAGAAAATGAAGTGTGATAAAGTTGCTCGACCAGATGATATTCCAATAGAGATGTGGAAATGCTTAGGAGATGAAGGAATTTCTTAGCTTACTAAACTTTTAATACTATTTTGAAGACTAAAAAGATGTCAGATCAGTGGAGAATGAGTGTGTTAATTCCTATTTTTAAGAATAAAACCGATGCAAAGAAGTGTGTGAATTATAGAGGAATTAAGTTAATGTGTCATACTTTAAAACTATGGGAGTGAGTTATGGAGCATAGGTTGTGGCATGATATTAATGTTTCTCAAAATTAATTTGGATTCATGTCGGGTAGGTCTACTATGGAAGCCATACATTTATTGAGAGGTTTGATGGAGGAATATAAAGAGAATAAGGAGAATCTACATATGATATTTATTGATTTAGAGAAAGCATATGATAAAGTTCCAAGAGAAGTGCTATAGAGAGTTCTTGAAAAGAAAGGAGTTAATAATGCTTATATTCAGATCATTAAAGATATGTATGCATGAGCTATTACTTGTGTTCAAACACAAGCTGGTTTGACTAAGTATTTTTCTATTTCGGTTGGATTACATCAATGATCAGCCTTAGGTACATATCTTTTTGCTTTAGTCATGGATGTTCTCACTACACATTTGCAATAGGATGTACCTTAGCGTATGCTTTTTACTGATGATATTCTTCTTGTTGATAAGACTAGAGAGGGAGTTGAAGGAAAACTTGAATTATGGAGGTCAACTTTAGAGTCTAAAGGTTTTTGCTTGAGTAAATCTAAAACTGAATATATGGAGTGTAATTTTAGTAGCAATAGACCTAGTGAGGGGATTGTGACTTTGGAAAATCAAGTCAATAATAAGAATACACATTTTAGATATCTTGGATCTATTATTCATAGTGATGGTGAAATTAAAGGGATATTATCAGCATAATTCAAGTTGGATGGTTGAAGTGGAGGAATGCATCAAGCTTATTGTGCGATGGAAAAGTCCCCCTCAAACTTAAGGGTTCTATAAAATGGTGGTGAGACATGCAATGCTTTATGATGTCAAATGTTGGTCATTAAAAGAGAAGCATAATACTAAGTTAAGTGTTGCAGAGATGAGGATGCTTAGATGGATGAGTGGCTTGACCCTTAGAGATAGGACATGAAATGAGCATATATGTGAAAAGGTTGAAGTAGCTTTAGTGGAAGATAAGATTAGAGAGAGTCACCTTAGATGGTTTGGTCCCATTAAACGAAGACTTTTCGATGACCCGATTATGAAAGTTGAGGTATTAGATTTGACTTATGTTAAGAAAGGTTGAGGTAGACCAAAAGAGACTAGGTTAGAAAATATTAGAAATGATCTTTTTTTATTAGATTTAAATGAGAATTTGGCTTTTAATCAGACACAATGGTGAAAAAGGATTCATGTAGCCAACCCACATAGTGGGACAAAGGTTTGATGTTGTTGTTGTTGATGTATAAGTTATAATATAAATTAATTTATTTAAATTAATTATTATGTAAGTTATAGTATAAATAAAAAAGAGTAGTATTTATAATATATCTTTCCCTGTGGCCTGATGGTTGGGCGATGAATCTCTGAAGGAGCTAGTTTTTAAACTCACTACAGGCGTCGTGGATGGACTGCAAGCTGGCTTGGGCTGCAGGCGGGTGGGCCGGTATGGTTAGGAGAAAAGTAGGTTGTGGGTTAGCTGGTGAGTGCGCTAAGGGCTAGCTCGTGGGAAGCCTGCTTAGGAAAAATTTGAGTACTTTTTTTATTTTTTAAATATCAAATTTTCATAAAAAAATCTATTGGAAATATTTTTGTCAAAAATAAACCAAGGAAAATTTGTCGAAAAATTTTTTGATAGTTTTTTTTTTTGCTAGTATTTATTTTACGAGTGGTGTTTTACTAGTGAAAAATATTTCATCAAAATCCACCAGAAAGCTATTTTTCTGACAAATTTTGCACATTTTTCTACTAATATGATCGTAAAAAAGTGAGCATTTTTCATGTAGTATGCATCCATCTTCTTCCATGGTCGTTCCACCAAATGCCCCCACTAAATCTCTTGAAAGTTTTTACTTTACATTACATTTACCTTACACTACATTTATTTTACAATGCATTTCTTGTTAAGCAAACCATATGGCCCCTTAATAATTTATTGATTTCTCTAGGTCAATCATGCAGGTGATTTTAATGTTTGCTAAATGATAAACCAAATGAACTATAATTAGCTTGAAATATAAACCATGGGTCAGGGATGACACAAGGTTTAAACCCTTGAAATTTAAGACCTTTGAAGTGTCCCTAGAGTTCATAATGAATTTTCAATGTAAATATAGTAATTTTTTAGAAAATTCATATTAGGTTCTCTAGCCAGAGTTGGAACAAAATCAGTGCCTAACTAACCCTTGATAATAAGGCTAACAATCCAAGAAGAAACATGCTAAATTTTTTTTTATAGATTCTTAGTTATAGAATTTCAAATTTTTAGGTTAATTCTGACCTATAAAATTAACATTCCAATTGAAGCTTTACCATGATTCAAATCCCCATGAATAATTTTGGGAATGTGTTAAACATTAACAAGAATCATCCCTGAAAATTTGAAGTCAATTAGAGTTGTTTTCATGAAGTAATTTAATAAATATATAGCGTATTATTTCTCAAATTACTTCAAATTTACTTGGAATGAATCCTCAAGTACATAAGGATTTTATAGATTTCCTCAAGCTGAATCCATAAAAGGGTTACATAAGCTTTTTTTTCAACTGAGTAAGGATATATTATTTTTAATGATTTTAGCATTTTATATGGTTAATTTTAATGGATAATAAGAATTACACAGTCAACCTTCTGACTGTGTAGCCACTTTTACACATGGTGCCATTTGATTGCTCACTTAAATGGTACTGGACCCCTTAGATGATGAGGCTTGATCTCAACTATTTAATCAAAGATTAAATTTTTGGGATCTTCTAGCTCAAAATAGTAGAGAGTAGCATGGTTTCTAATTTGATGAAATTAGGTCCAATCTTCAAATTCAAATCGAATTAAAGGCCCTAATTTTATTTTCCACCTCCCACTTAGCTGCTCAGAATATGCACATTTTTGCTTGATCTAATGATTCTAATCAACAAAACTTGCTCAAAATGATCCCAGAGGATCATCTAACAAGTACCTTCCATTCTAATGATTGGATAGTTGTGGATTGGAAGTTCCTTTCATAAATAACCAAACCTAATCAAAGATAGGCTCGGGTTATGAATTACCTCAGTTACAGGGTCAAGTGAAGGGGCTTTTACTTTTAGCAAACTCGATTGGGTGTTTGGTTTGAAGAAGAATTGGATGTTTGGTTGGAAGTAGCTACCCAGAGTTTACTTGAACTCACTCAGGACTGGATTTGGAGCTCTAGGGAAGTTGGGGATTCACTATGGAAGCTTTAGAGAGTGATTTGGAATGAAGAAATTTAACCCTTCTTTATTAAAATTTAAAGTATTTATAATGTTATTCAATATAAATTTAGAAGGAATTCTAACTACATGCAAGTTGATCAAACAATTAGGACTATTAGGGACACTCAAATAGGTGATTAGTAGCTCACTAAAGAAGTTTAAAGCCATGTGGTCAGTTATGAAGTTTATTATGAGTGAACCAATGGTTGTTAAACATGTTCTTGATTATTTTGGCCACTGTAGACAATTCCATGGCCTAAGAATGGTAGGGAATAGGTTTGGGACCTAAGGTAGAGAATGAATGAGTTATTTTGGGTTAATTTCTTATAAATTTTAATTTGCTTTAAAGGAGAGTGTTTTTGGAGGCATGGGTTACCCAATTTGGCCAACCTAAGTCATCCCATTCGCTAGGCTGGGTTTGTTTAGTGTAGGGGGACCATATGAACCTAATGTATGTAATGGTTTGGTTTAATTCTACATGGACTATAATTTAGCTTATTTTAACCCATTGGGTTCACTTGGGTTAGCCCAAATATCTAAACCATGTGGGCCAACAAGATGGACTAGCTTGGGCAAACCCTTGGGCACTCAATAGACTAGTTTATGGGATTTCGAGGCCATGGGTTCACATAGGTTAGTTGAATTGAAGAGTGACGTCCTTATGGTTAGTCTGGTGAACTTCAATTGACTTGTTCAACCAAGGTTTTCTAGACCTAAGGATTGGGTCCAACAGATTCCAAATGACCTATTATGTTTGTTGGAGGAGGTTTTAGGTAATGTTATGGTCCACATGTGATGAATTTCATGAATGGGTTATTTAGGTCAATTTGGGTTTAATGGTGGATTTGGTCAACCATGGATTTCCATGAGTTTATTTGTATTCAATCATGTAAAAATTTATGTTTAAGATATTTTGAAAGCTTTGGCATGACCTTATTTAACATGTGTGCAAGTTTGAAGGTTTATATTCAAATGACTCCATTATGGTCAAAGTTACCAATGATGGTAAACAAAGCTCAATCAATGGTCCATTTTGGTTTAAACATGATCAATAATGATTATAGGATGCCTAGGGGTCAAACCTAGTTCTTAAGTTGAGGTTTATAAAAATTTTCATGCATATGAGATAGTTTTAGGGTTTAAGGGTTCATTTGGTCTAACCTAACCAACCTTGGTAAACCATGGACCCAAATGGTTTCAAGTCATTGTAGTGATAATTATGAACATAATCAAACAAATTTCAAGGGTTTACAAATGTGTTTGAGCCAAGATTCCATTAGAGTGGCATGGGTTATAAATATTTGAGGGTTTAAGTATTGTGATCAAAGCTTTAGGTTTTAGGGTTTGGAAGGGCATGGGAGCTTCCAAAATGGTTTGTGAGGTTCTTAGGAGATGGCTAATCAATATGTGAATGACCAAGGACCACTTTAGAGGCTTCTGCTAGGGTTTTGACAAGGTTAAAGATTTCACACATAAAGGTAAAATGCAAACTATTTAGGTTTTAGAATTGAACTTGAAATTTGATATTGATTGTGAATTTAAATTGAGGATGATTGAATGATTGAAGATCATTGAAGGATTTTAGATGATTGAAGGATTGTAAAACCATTGAAGGATTAAAGATTTGAACGTGACTGAATGGAGTTCAATGATTGAATTTAATTTAATGATTTAAAAAAATTCCAATGATTGAGGACCATAATGAAATGTGATTGAATTGAGTTTACTAATTTAATGGAGCTTAATGATTGAAAATGATATATAGTAATTTAGTGATTAACCTCATACATAAATGAGGTCATCAGTGTGCCATAAATTATCAATGTCCAAAAACTCCAAGGTATTTTAATGATGCCTCAAAATGATAAACCTATTTTTTTTTGGAGAGTACTATCGAGACTCATATACTTCCTTAATTAGACAAGTATGGTGCTTGATTTAAAAAAATATATGAACCATATTTTGAACTCAATTGATGGTTATTCCTTACAAACTTTTGGTCAATGTAATTTTGTTTATTTCTACTGAAAAAGTCCTCTGTTTATTGCTACTGAAGCAATTGGATTTGCTTCTTCTTCGGTAATTTGTAAACATCAGAATTCGGGCCAGTTGGTTGTCAATCAACAAGAATTGTTGGATAAATCTTGGCATCCTCCTCCACCCGATTGGATCAAATTCAATGTAGATGCTTCTTTGCTTTGCTCGTACAAAGGAGGTGTTGTAGGAGTATGCCGAGACCACAGAGGAAGATTACTGCTAGCCTTTGGGAGATCATGTGTTCATTGGGACATAGCTCATTTGGAGTTATTGGCTATCAAAACTATTAATGAGATATTCAAAGATTGGATGCTTGAGTATAATGGTATTATCATCGAAGGTGATAGTATCAACATCATTAATCTCATTCATAAGAAGATCAAAGCTGGATTGGAAGGTATGTAAGATCTCTCTTTTACTAAAAACTTTAACCATGTCATTTGTAATTGGGTTAGTCATGATAGTAATAAGTTAGCAAATCTTTATTCTAACTATGCTATTCTTTCTTCTTTTGATTGGGAAGATGTTACCTTGAATAAGATTCCTCCTATTTTTCTTGATATGTTAAAGGAGGAATCGGTTGGTTATTTGCTCCAGTCTCTTTTTAATAATATTTACAGCTTCTTGCTTTCTTCAAAAAAAAAAAAATGTAATTTTGTTGCCTTAATCAATGTCTCCCAAGTATCATGACTAATAATTGATGAGGGTTGGTGTGTCAGGTTTAGAAACCTGAAGTGATCAATTGGAAGATGCTTGTCTCTTCTAAGATTATTAGAAGATGAAAGCTTAATTTGAATGTGTTAGTTTAAGGCAGGTGATATGGTGGCAGAGTTATTTTTCTAAGTCGTGTTCATAAAGGTAGGATGATAGACTTCTCGGCATCCTAGATGGAAGGGCACCTTTGAAGTAGGAGTAAACTTTAAAAGAGGAGGAGGAGAAGGTAGTGTTGCAAATTTTGGTCCAAATACTATGATTTTGATGATAACAAATATTATTGTTACTTTACTACTACTATTATTTCATATCTATTTTATTTTCCATGCTTACTAACATTTTAGGTATACAAAGATCATTTGAAATACAAATTAGCTCAAGATTAGGTAGATTAGGGTTGAGTCGACTTGTAATTTCATTTCAATGAATTTTTACCTTTCTTGAGTTAAATCTTAAATATGGTGGACCCCAATGTAAGTAACCTTACACACACAAACTCAGGGGGAGAAATTTGGCAAGTTAGAATATTTTTCTACTTTTGTCCTAATCATGCAAGATGATGTCAAGTAGTATTGGACGATCCGTAAAAAATAATAACCCTGATTATGGCATCTAGGCTAATTTTGAGTAATTAAACAAATTTTTAAATTAATCATAATTTAGGTAATATTTTATTTTTAAATTTTATTCTAATCATATAGGATGATATATATCGTACTAGAAGATTTGTGACAATCATGCTTAAATTGATTCGGTGATTATGGGAATAAATATGGTTAAATTATTCGATCATATCGTATAGGATGATCCATTTAGATTGTACTGGATGATTTAATATATTTTGTATGAAGACTCTCTTTTGTCCAAGAAAAAAAACCATAAGTTTCTTCTAATCGTCCAAAGGTATCTCTTTGGATGTCCTGAGATGTTTATAAGACGATATGAAGATTGCCACCAATCGTCCCATGTAGTACTAGATGATCAATATAATATCTTGAATTAATCATCCCAGACAATCGCAAGATCGTATCGAATGATATATACAAATACTTGTATTGATCATACAGAGCAAAGGTGATTGTCCTGGATGAAAGGGAAATTTTTTACTAATCATACAGGATGATCTATCGATTGTCATCGATGATCAGTTACGTAAATTTAAAAATTAGGGCTTCTTTTGGAGGCTCTCTATTTAAGTAATTCTATTAACCCTTAAGTTAATATTTACTATGGAGTTGATCTAAGAGGGAGCTTAGAGAAGGAAGAGGGAGAGCTTGAGAGGGAGAGAAACTTGTGAGGGGGAGTTTTTAAGGGAATCACAGAGGTTGCTCCAAGAAAGGTGTTCATTGTCTTCTTTTAGTTGCTCCACTAATTCTTTGGTGGCTCCAGGGGGATTGTATTCAATATTAGATACAGATTCTCTACCTACTCTTGGAGGGAGTAAAAGGATTCCTAGGTTCTCTACCTTCACCAGGTGGGTGAAAAAGGATTCAAGATTCACTGCTTCACAGTTTTGATGAAAAGATTTTGTAAGGGCTTCTCTACCTTGCTGTGGGAGCAAAAGAAGAGTCACTTCAATTTAGTGCAATACTTAGAGAGGGAGTCTCCAAGGAGTGGGCATTGGTAAAATTTGACTGAACCATTATAAAATTTAGTGTGTCCTTTCTTATTACTTTTTTTGTAATTTGTTCTATGATTGAAAAATCTCATTATATCATTATCATGAAAATTATTTTTCCTTTGCATCAATGGTTATTATTTTGTTTTAAAATATTTTAAAAGATTAAAAAGATTTTCTTTTTGTTTAAGTTTTTTTATCTAACAATTCACCCTTGTCTTGGTTAGCATCGGGCTAGTTCTTTAGGGCTTAACACCCCTCATGAACTTTCAAGTGGTATTAGAGCAGAATTCATAAAATCAAGCTTTAAAAAACTTTTGAATTTTGATCCATTGCTAACTTTGGAAATAGAAACACTATAAAAGGTTATTCAATTATTATACCACCTTTTTTTGATAAAAAACCTTTTGATTTTTGGAAAACTCACATGCCCACTTTTTTACAATTAATTGATTATCATATGTGGATGCTTGTTAGGGAAGGTTATTCTACACCTTTTAGATTAACAAATGGTGTTAAAACTATAATTCCAATTACTGATTGGACTACTGATGATAGAGATCTAGCACAACTGAATGCTAAGTATTTGAACTATTTTTTGTGCCTTAAAATCTGAACACTATATGCATGTTTATGTTTGTTCTATTGGAAAAGAAATTAGGGATAGATTATACTTAACATATGAAGGTACAAACAAAATTAAACAATCTAGACTACCTATTCTCTTGCATGACCATAAACTTTTATGCATGAAACCTAGTGAATCTATTTCTGAAATGTATAATAGGTTTATATAAATTATTACATCCACGTATGCCTTAGGAAGAGAACTAATAAACTATGAAGAACTTAACAAGATTATGAGATGATTAACTTCTTTCTTTGATGCAAAAATTACTGTCATTACTGAATCTAAGAATTTGAATATTTATTCAATCAATAACTTACTTTGATCACTCATTGCTTACGAGAAATGAGTGAACCAAAGGTAGCTTGATGCAGGTGAGAAGAAAAAGGACAAAACTAATGCTTTAAAGGCTAATGATTCTTATATTGATTCTTTTTGTTCTGATAATGATAACACTGCCTTAATAACTAGGCAATTCATGAGTTTCTTGAGGAAAAAGCAAAAGTATCATCATAAGTTGAATAAAGGTAAAAATAATAAAAATTATAATTTTTTCAGAAATGATTTATTTTGAATGCAGAAAGCCAAGGCATCTGAAGTCTAATTTTTTGTGAATCTGATTTTAGGGAATTTAATTTTGATGATAACAAACAATGTTTTTTCTATGACTGCCTTGCCTACTAATATGTCAGGTCCACAAGATTAAATTGCAAATTGAACCAGCTCAAGATTGGATAGATTAGGACTGAGTCAGCTTGTCATGTACATCAAGTGTCTTTTACCTTTTCTTGAGTCCATTATAACATTGTGAGTCTTCCTGCTAAGTAACCTTGCACACACACACTTGAGAGAAAAATTCTATCTATTTTTTAGTGTTTTTTATTTTGATCACATCATCCGGGATGATCCAAAAATCATCATAGATGATTAGTTAAAAATAGAAATCCTAATTAGGGCATCCTGGTTAAGGCAACCATAATTAAGAGAATTATCCTTGACGATATTAGCATCGTCTGAGATGATAGACTCAAATAAAAAAGAATCAGTTGCCAGATCTATTTAGGTATTTTTAATTTATGGTCATCATCCAGGATATCATCCTGGACGATGCAGTTCAATTATGCCTAAATTAATCTGGTAATTAAGAAAAATAATTAAGGTTTTATTGCTCGATTATATCGGTCTGGCTCCATTCAGGGTAGTACTCCGGATGATATATATACTAAATTGAATTAATCATCTGGGATAATCATGAGATTGACCTGGATGATCAAGTTATTTTTTTATCGTCTAGACTTCCATCCAAGGTGATGGTTTAGACAATATTTGATGACTTGAACTATTAATACATGACGATATCTTATCGTCCTAGATAATATGAATAAAGTAACCTTCTAATCGTCCAGACTTTTTTAAATCATCCTGACTAATTGAGCTAAATTTGAACTGATTGTACAGGAAGATCGATCGATCGTCCAAGACGATAATATCAGTTTGTTATAATTAAGAGCAAATATGAAGCTCTTCTATATAAGACCTCTGTTTTTATCCAAAAGAGTATCTTTTGCTGTTATCTTGACCTGAGAAAGCCAAGAGGAGAGGGAAAGCAAGGGAGAGAGAGAGGGGATCTTATGAGGGGGAGTTTTTGAGGTGTTTCACCAAGGTTGCTCCAAGCAAGGATCCAAGTCATCTTCTCAGGTCATCATCTCTGGTTCCTTGGAGGTTCGAGAGAGGAATACTTCAGCAACTGATTAGGGATTAACATCCCTGATGAACTTTTAAGTGGTATTAGAGCGGGATTCCTAAAAATGTGTTTTTGAAAACTTTTAAATTTTGATTAATGGCTAATTTTGGTAATCATAATACTGTAGAAGGGTATTCTATTGCTTGACCACCTTTGTTTGATAATATTATTTTTGATTTTTAGAAAACTCACATGTCTATATTTTTACAATCAATTGACTATCACATGTGAATGCTTGTTAAGGATGGTTATTCACCTCTGTCACGTGAAATTAATGATTACAACTGAACTTCCTTTTACTGAATTGACTTTTAATAATAGAGATTTAGCGCATCTAAATGTAAAATATTTAAGCTATTTTTTCTGTACTTTGAAATCGAAAGATTATATGCATGTTTCAACTTGTGCTACTGTTGAAGAAATTTGTATTGATTATATATTGCTTATGAATGAACAATTGAAGTTAAGTAATCTAGGTTGAATATTTTATTTCATAACTACGAACTTTTTATATTAAACCTATTGAATTGATTTCTGATATGTATACTAGGTTTACTCAAATTGTCACCTCATTACATGCCTTAGGAATAGAGCTAACTAATTACAAAAGATTCAATAAAATTTTGAGATGCTTGCCTTCTTCTTTTGATTCTAAGGTTACTATATTTACTGAATATAAGGATTTGAATACTTATTCTATTGATAACTTACTTGGGTCACTGATTGCTTACAAGCAAGGGTGAACCAAAGATAACTTGATGTAGGTGAGAAGAAGAAAGAGAAAATTATGGCGATGAAGGCTAATGATACGGATACAAATTCTTTCGGGTCTGAAAGCGATGATATTTCCTTAATCATTAGGCAATTTAAAATCTTTCTAAGGAAAAATCACAAGCATCATCAGAAGTGGAAAAAAGGTAAGGATAACTCAAATTTTAAAAATTCTTCTGATGTGGTTTGTTCTGATGACAGGAAGCCTGTATATATCAAAGTTGATTATCCTAGACTTAAGGATCACTCAAGTAAGGAGAAGGGTGAGGAGAAACCAAAATACATAAAGGATAAGAAGCGGTTCCAAAAGGCATTCTCGGTAGATTCTGCATTTAACACCTTTGAGACTGAAGTTGAGAAGGATACAACAAACCTGTGCTTGATGTCTGGCGATCATCTTGGTTAGTCTAACCAAGAAGAGGTATGTGAACTAAGCTATGAACAATTACTTGAAGTTTTTGAATAAATTCATATATCATATTATAAACTTAAGAAATTGCACTCTGGCTTGAAATTGAAATTTTCAAATTTTTAAAAAGAGTATGAAGTTTTAATCAATGATCACTCCCAAATTGATAGAAATCACTTGTCATTATTTGATGAGTTTGATGAATTATATAAAAAGCATTCTGAGTTGGTTATTAAGCATGATTCATTGAAAGCATCCTACACTACACTTGAAACTAATTTTAAAATATATATTGATGAATTTGAGCATAGGGAGCATTATTTGAGAGTTGATAATGCCATTTTAGAAAGTGCTAACTCAAGGTTTAAAGCTGAATTGAATACACTTGAGGAAAATATGACTACAACGACACCTGATCCAAAGCTAAAACCTAAGAAGAGGTACTATAACCCGAACATATTAGTAAATCTATTCTCTAGTGTTAGATGTTTTTCATATGACATGCTAGGACACATTTCACACACTTGCACTATTCACCGAAGTACACATTACGTGTGGAGACCCAAATTACATGATTTATAGCATAACACACATGTATCGATTTCTTCCTTTCATAAGAAGAGACCCAAACCTATTTGGGTTCATAAATCTAACATTTGATAATTTTGCAGGCTTGCTCTCTCAAAAGGCCTCGTGAGAGTATGTGGTACCTGAACGGTAGATGCTTATGACACATGACTAAGGATGCCAACCAATTCATTTTGTTGGAAGCCAGGGCTAAAGGCAAGGTCATTCTTAGAGACAATACCACCAGGAATGTGGTGGGCACAGATATAATTGGAAACTCCAAGAATCTTTTGTTAATTTTTTTTTTTACTTGTAGATAGACTGAAACACAATTTGCTAAGCATCAGCCAGTTGTGCGATAAGGGCTTACTCATAAAAGTTTTAGCTAATACATGCATTATTAGCTTGAATAACAACTCTAATTTGTAGGAAAAGTGGATCAATAATATTTACATGCTTGATTTAAATAATATTAAATGTGCTGCTTCATTTTGTTTAAAAATTATTGCTGATGATTCTTGGTTGTGACTCAAAAGGTTATGTAATGACAATATGAAAACCTTTAGAAGACTGGCCCAAAAGGTCCTAGTTAGAGGTATCCCCAAGCTTAAGTTCACCAAGTAGCACCTGTGTGATGACTACCAACTAGAGAAGCAAATCCAATCCTCTTTTCAATTCATTAATGATATTAGCACCTCTAGACCTTTAAAAGTCATTCTCATGGATTTGTTTGGACCCATTAGCACTGTCAGATTTAGGGGTAAAGTTTATAGTTTTGTGATTGTCGATGACTACTCGAGCTTCACTTGGATTAAATTTTTGTCTTATAAGAGTGAGTCTTTTGATGAGTTTAGATCATTCTCCACTTGGATTAAAAAAAGTTAGGTTGTGAGATCTTGACCATCCATAGTGACCATGGGGGAGAGTTTGAAAATGAGCGATTGTGAGACTTTTGTGAGCTTAAGTGGATTAGCCATAACTTCTCAGCTCTTAAGACCCCTCAGCAGAATAGGGTAGCTGAAAAGAAGAACTGCACCTTAGTAGAAGCTGCTAGAGCCATGCTTATTGAGTATTCACTGGTGGGAAAGAAATTGTGTATCACCACGCAGATTTTGATTTCTCCTATTTTGTAATCAAATACTACATTGAGAATAAAGTACAGTCTCGAGAGGCCGACATAATATTCTACAATGGATTCAATATCAGAATAGGGTTTTAAAAATTAATATTTCTATAATCAAACATAGTTCAAAGAATAACATATCATCTCAAAAGATGAACATGAAATTCTATAAAATATGTTTAAAGATAGAAATACGTTTTTTGAAAAAAGTTTATTCATTCTTTTATTTAGATATGGCAAGAAGAATATTATATCATCTTAAAAGACGAGCATAACATTCTTCAAGATATCCAAAAGCGAGAATGAGTTTTATAAAATTCATCATTTCTAAAGTTGAATATAACAAGTATAATATTATATTATCTGAAAAGATAATACTAACATTCTATAAGTCTATTCAAAATTAGAAATGAAATTTAAAAAATATCTACGTTCCCAAAGAATCTTCCCTTGTTTTATACGAATAAAACAAGATTTATTTTCGTCTGGGGTTCTCAAATCCTTATAGGAGCAAGCTTCTATAGTTAATTACATCTTAAGAGGGATGCTCCTAAGAAAACTCTCGATTAAAGCAGTGATTTCATACCCTTTTGACTACAAAGTAGAAGACAAGGAACAGAAGTAAAGAATTTTCAAGGAGAAAACTCAATATTGAACATTTATTAGTGAGTCAAAGGAGAAAAAGTAGGAGGAGCCGGATTCTGAGAAGCTCAAAGACAACCTAAGTCTATCATATATTGGGCTTTACATTTTAAGAGAAAATTTTATATTTAAGTTGACATTTTATTAGAAATTTGGGATTATATTCCCGGAGGGCGATGATTTAAGATCTAAAAAGAATATGCATCAGAACCTAAATCTAATTTGGGTACTACAAAGTAGCGACCCGAACCTAACTAATGAAGTGCAAATCTGGACTTACCCCGGCCTAGATTGGGGAGCCAGCTAACCACCTAGGCGCTTTAAAATCATGTGTCCAGTCTCTTATGAAAGATGGGTATGAACATTGTTTAAGTTTTAATGAATTGGGGGCCGACATCTAAGACAGTTCCTAATTGGCCCCTTAACTTATGTAGGGTGAGAAATGTCTAGAAATGCAATGTAATTAACATTTTAGACTCTTTTTAATTTGTATCTAATGCAATGCATGCTAATTGACTCGAATGCATAAAAATGATTATGAAGCAGTTTTAAAATTAGGCTTAGAAAATAGGTTTTTTCCATAGAGATTGCACAACTTCCCCTTGACAGAACTGCACCCTCATAGGTCAAGTGGTCTGCCAGAACCCGCAGGCGGGGAGGTGCCTAACAAGGAAAAGAAAGTAATAATATGCTTATGCTGACTCTCGGTGGTCCCGAGCTTACTTCTTAGATCGTTAGAGTTACTATGTGAGCCTAAAAATTTTTATTTAAAATTACAAGTAGAAGAATTTTAAGCGTACCCTTACGAAAAAAATCTCTTCGATTCGAATCCAAGCTAAAACAAAACACGACATGCAAGGGCCCTAAAAAAAGCTACTGCACAAACAATATAAACAAACAAATTAAATAATCCAAAATTATAATATCCAATGTCCAATGTCCATATTACAACCAGAATTTGCAGAAAAGTAAAGTGGTCGGGCACCACTGCCAACAAACCCGGATTCTAATCCTAAGAATGACGCAAGTGATTTTTTTAAACTTGGATATACTATTCCTTAAATCTTTATTTCTTCGTCTTCTTTCTTCAATCTTCTCGTTCTGTCTTTTCTTCTTCTACAAGCTTCTCGGGTCTGTCAGGTTCTGGATATCCAAATGAAAAGAAACTCATCCCTAAGAGGGGTATTTTCTTTTCTATTTGGATATTGAATCATCCTAATTTGACTTTCCAAATAAAAGAGAATAATCCTTTAAGGTATATTCTCCTTTCTTTGGATTCCAAAATTGGATGTGATATCCCACTTTCAAAATCACTTTCACAATTTATGATAAGTTTCAAATACATTTACATTTATATTACATTTCACAGAAAAAGAAAGAAAATCTAGACCACCTGCAGGGTTATCCTAAGCAATTTATAATAAAAATCATCCCACGCAGTTATATATATATGCAATTGAATTTAAATTATTAAGCCACACTTGGCCACACTCTTCTTCATTTGGAGGCTAAGCAGCTGAAGCACCTGTAGCATTTATTTATTATTAATTAATTAGCCCCCTTTTTTGCCCTGCACGAGTGTGTCCACCTGTAGAAAATCATATTAACAATCCAGATCGCTCCTAACCTATGGGTAATCTAATCGTTAATCAAATCACAACACAGAGTGCAGTAAAAATAAACAAACACACCAACATTTCACATCCAGCATGCAATAAAACTCGAGAAAAAGCCCGTCACAGTGCAGTAAGGAAATAAACACCGGCCTAACCTAAAACTAGAATCGGTTGTCCTAGCAAATAAATCTAAGTGTGTGCAATAGGTTATGTGGTTTTGATATGTCCTAGGTCAATTATTAGCTAAAGTTTTCTAATTGATTGAATTTTATTTTGAAAATATTCACTAATCCTAAGGTAAGGTGTCACTAAATTTTTTTATGTTATATGTTTCTATCCTATAGTGTGCATGCATCCTAAGTCTAGGTTTTCTAAGACTCGGTCCTTAATTATTGTCCTTAAATGTCTCTAATATTATATGGGTGAAAAATTTGTTATTACTAACCCTTAGGATTTTACGCGTGTGTAAAAGAAATTTAAGGATCTAAAATAAAATAAAAGTAAACCTAATAAAATTGAAGTTACTACAAAGACCTAAAAGGGTAGGGTTCGCACAAACCACATCAAGGGGCCTCTAAAGGTTTCCTAAGTTTAGAATACTCACAATCACCAGGGGCTACGACCCGGTGGTTTCGCCCGTAGCACCTCTACCCGGTTGGATAGAGGCGACTGACGTCATTAGCTCCTTATCCTTTTGTTCCCTCGACCGGTACCATTCCTTGCAGTTTATGCAAATAAAATAAGAAAAACAAGGATTAGAAACACTTTTAATAAATAATAATAAAATAATTGAAATTTATTGAAAATAAAGACGTACCTTTCTTCGGGCTTGAATACTGGCTTTGTTGATTTTGCTTTTGAACTCTTCACTTTTGAAAGCACACTTTTTATATCTTTCCAACATTTTTTTCCACTCTTCTAAACTTACACAATTTTCACAAAATAAACAATTTTCCTCTTATACTTGTACACTTCTCTCTTCCCAAAATCATATTCTATATTTTTCTTTTCAAAACACTTTTATACATGTCAATATTCAATGCGCCTTTCAATACATACAAATTTCACCTTTTAAACATATACCTTTCATTTTCAAAACATACACTTTACTTCCACGTAACTTTCCCAAGGTCACTCATTTTTACCTTTCTAAAATATACAGCTCTCTTTTAACACAAGCATTTTTCAAAAAAACATTTCAATTTCCACACAAATATTTCTCAAAACACTTTTCTTTTCAATACAAATTCTTAAAACTCTTCTCTTTTGAACTCACCACACACTCTTTTCAACTTTTCAAAACATACAAATCACTTTTCAAAATCGAAACACTTTACTTTTCAACTTTCTAACACAATACCTTTCCAACATACACTTCTACATTTAAAACATACAATCTCCACTTCTCACTTTTCACACACCTCAAGTTCAATTTTTCAAAAACACACATTTTTAACATTTACCGACATCTTAATCTTTCAAAATCTACACACTTTCCAATGCACACTTTCCACAAATTAAACACTTTATTCTCACTTTTCAACTTATATATACATTTCACTTTTCAAGTTATACATGATTCACCTTTCAAAACATATATGTGTCGCTTTTCCAAAGAACCATATAATTCACCTTTCTAAAAATACATTTATCAAACTCTGTCTTTCAAAATCCCCAATTTAGCCTTTCATCATTCTCATACAATACCTTTCAATATACATACACACATTTCCCACAAAATCATACACTTTTACCTTTAAACATGGACTTTTAAAATCACACAATTTACTTTTCAACATATGCACATTCCACCGTAATATCCAATTTATACACTTTTTTTTTTAATGGCAACTTGCTTAAATGCAAAGCAAAACCCTATCACATCCTTTTTCCTAAAACAATATACATGTGACAACTCATGTCACAATTATCATGCACGAATATAAAATACAATAAAATGTACTAAACCCTTCAACATGATGCATAAAATAAAAGTCCTAAAAGAACCAACAACTTCTCTTTCAAACCACCATATGAGAATATACAAATCGCTTATTTCACCTCTACAAGAAAAACATAACACGATTTGAATACTCATGTGAGATTAAACTTATCAAAACAATTTGCAATAGAGTTCAAGATTTGTTTTTCAAAACTCAAAGGGGATTATCAATATAATCAAGAAATTGAAGCTCATTGGATTTCTTTAAATGATAAGTTGTAGGGCTTCAAATTTTAAAAATATAAAACATAATTTTAGCATGAAAATAGAATGGTAAAGAAAAGACATGATTCTCAACACCCTTCTCTTGTTCTTTCAAGAGAGAACCAATACCATTAATGACCTTACTTCACCTCAAATATCAAGAAACAACAATTTACAGAACTATAACAATGCAATTTCAAGAAAAAATTGCAATTGTAAGAAAGAGATTAAGAAGAAGATTGAGAAAATGATTGAAAGAAAAGAGGAAGAAGAAGATTGAAAAAGAAATTGAGGAGAAGATGGAAAAGTTGAAGAAAGAAGAGAAGAAGATTACCTAAGGTTGAGGAGATTGTCTGCATCGGCTAGGGTAGAGAAACGAGGGAGGATGGGGGTTTCGTTCGGCTTCCCTGGGCTTCGGTTTCACGTGAGAGAGGGATGCGACGGGAGGCTGGGAGGAGACGAGCTGAGAGAGATGGAGAGGAGGCTGGACTTCACAAACTGCACTTCTCACGCCAGAGAGATCCAGAGAGCAGCGAAGAGACTAGGGAAGGCGATGGGTTAGAGGGGCGAATGGCCTTTGTGTCGTGTGAGAGCAATTTCGCCTGGGGGTATGCGAATGGCTGGGGTTCTGCTTCGCGAACTGCTGGAGAGAACCAAATGGGGGACTTGATCTGTATATGCGAATGAGAGGATTTTCATTTATTAAAAGAGATTTTTTTTTGGAACTCAGCCTTGGATTTTCTGCGAAGAAGAAACAACGGGCTTGGGTGTTTTCGCGAATTTAGGAGAGTCGAGGAAGTTTCGTGCTCTATATGAATGAGAAGGAGATGGGGTCTTGTTGCTTGTGCGAATGCAAGAGAGGAGCGGGAGGGCAGTTTCAAAAATGGGAGGCACGGTTCTGGCTTTGTTTCTTACAAATAGAGAGGAGTTCCGAACTGCCCTGGGTGAGAGAGAGAGAGACTTCAACCTGGGCTTATCATGAGAGAATGAGGCGCAGGGCTGGGGTCTTCGTGCGTATCCAGAGAGTGCAAGGGGCTGGGTCGTTCACGAATTAGAGGTGAGAGAGAGCGACGAACCGAGAGGAGGGGCTGTTCGCGAATGCAAGAGAAGGAGTGAGCAGTTTCGCGAACTGCAGAGGGAGATAGGGAAAATTTCAAAACTGCTCCAAGGGAGAGCATGCGGTTTGTCCGAATAAAGGGGTAGTGGGTTCGGTTAGACAAGCCCCAACTTCTATTTCTTTGAACTGATTTCAATCTTAATTTGGTCTAACTAAACCTATATCTGTCTCAATTCAAATAGACGACGAGGATATATGGATTGATTTAAAACAATTTTTAGTTGATTATTCTAATGATGGTTATAATTGGTTTAATTGAATTAAATCATTTAAAATTAAAATTTAATAAATTTTGATTTTGATTTGGTTTGAACCAAAAGGGTCGAGTCAATACTACGTCAGTGGGCGTCCACCTAAGAGAAATTCTGTTGGTGACGTCTACACTAGGTTACGAAAACCTAAGTGCTAGAGATGAATTTTGGGAAATTGACCTCGAATAATGAGGTCAACATTCACTTCCAAAATACTTTTAGGCTGAAGTAGTAAATACAACTTATTATGTGTTGAATAGGGTGAATGTTAGAGTATAACTTGATAAGACACCCTATGAGATCCTTAAGGGTAGGACACCTAACCTCTCCCACCTTCTTGTCTTTGGTGGTAAGGTTTTCATTCTTAACAATTGTAAGTTGCACTTAGGGAAATTTGACCAAAAATCTGATGGAGGAGTGTTCTTAGGATACTCAAGTATTGTGAAATCCTTTAGGGTGTTTAATAAGAGGACATTAGTGGTGTAGGAGACTACTCATGTAGTGTTTGATGAATGTGATCCTAAGAAGTCTAGAGTTTAGGATGAAGTTGGTGGTAGAGAGATTTCAAAAGGATTTAAAAATTCGGAGAAGAGGGTAGAGTCCCAAAACATTGAAGGAGTAGGTAAGATTATCTAAGGAGTAGAGAATGCAAATCTAGAGGGAAGGTTTGAACCTATACACACTTTTCCTAGAGATTAGAGATATTCTTTGAGTCATCCTAAGAATTGATCTTAGAAGACCCTTTTGAAGGAGTTATAACTAGGCATGGACTTAAGAAGGAAGTGAACCACTCTGCCTTTATCTCAATAACTGAACCCACCAACGTTAATCAAGCCTTGTCTGATGAGTTTTAGATCTTAGCCATGCAAGAGGAATTAAACTAAATTGTTAGGAATGATGTTTGGGAGCTTGTAGAAAAACCAAAGAGATAAAGTATAGTTGGAACCAAATGGGTCTTTAAGAATAAGATGAATGAATCTAGTGTGGTGATTAGGAATAAGGTGATATTGGTGGCTAAGAGGTACAACCAAATAAAAGGGATTAATTTTGAGGAGTCCTTTTGCCCTTGTAGCTAGATTGGAAGGCATTAGAGTGCTACTAGCCTTTGCCTATTATAAGAGATTTAAGCTTTATCAAATGGACGTGAAGAGTGCCTTTTTAAATAAGGTAATAAAAGCAGATGCGTTTGTATAGCAACCCCTAAGTTTTGAGAGTTTCCAATTTCCAAATCATATTTTCAAATTAAAAAAGGCCTTATATGCATTAAAACAGGCTTCAAGAGCTTAATATGTGAGGCTTAGCAAATTTTTACTAAAGAGGGTGTTTAATAAGGGGAGCGTAGACACCACCCTTATTATAAGGAAAGTAGGAGATGAGTTACTCATTGTTCAGATCTATGTTGATGATATATTGTTTGGATATTTTGATAAAAGGTTATGTGATAATTTTTCTAAACAATTAGTAATGAGTTTGAGATGAGTTTGATGAGATAGTTGTCCTACTTTTTAAGGTTTAGCATAAGACAATTGGATGATGAATTTTTTCTAAATCAATCAAAGTATATAAAGGACATATTAAATAAATATGAAATAGATAAAGCCAAGCTAATAAATACTCCCATGATATGCAGTGTTTAGTTGGATAAGGAGTCAAATGAAAAATCTGTTGATTAAAAGAAGTACAGAGGAATAATTGGATCTTTACTTTACCTGACTACTAGATGATCTGATATAATATTTAGTATTTATCCCTGTCCTATATTTCAAGCTGATCCTAAATAATCCCACCTGTCTACAATTAAGAGAATTCTTATATATCTTTTGGGGACCCAAAACTTAGGAATCTGGTATCCTGTGCACAACACTTCTTTTGAGATTATTGGATATTATGATTCTAATTTGGTGGGATATATGGTGGATAAAAAAAACACTTATGGAACTTGTCAATTTATAGGACAATCTTTAGTCTTCTGATCTAGTAGAAAATAAAACTCTATTATACTTTCCACAGCTGAAGTCGAGTACATTGCCTTAGGTAGGTGTGTGGCCCAAGTCCTTTGCTTAAAATAACAAATTCGGTTAAAATACCAAATTCTAGATTTAGGAGTACCTTTAGGCATAATTTCAATCCTTTGTGACAACACTAATGCCATCTGCATTTCTAAAAATCATATCCAACATTCAAGAACCAAACTCATTGACATAAGGCATCACTTTTTAAGAGACCATGTGACCAAATGAGACATTGAGTTACATCATGTGACAACTGAGAATCAATTGGCTAACATCTTTACTAAACCATTGGCTTTTTATACTTTCAGCATCTTAAGGACCAGATTAGGTGTGATTGACATAAATACATGAACTTGATGTTTACTGAATTCTAAATTTTCTATTTTGTTTCTTGTTGTTGTTTTTATACTCTTTTGTTTGTTTCATATTTGTTTGTTTGAGTTTTTACTTTCTTTTATTTTTCATATTTTATTTTAGTTATTTAAGTTTTTCTTCTTTTCTTTATGATCACTGCTAAAATAATATTTTATGCCATATTTTTGTTTTAAAAATTTGTAGTCAATGTTTTACATCTCTAAATTAGTTAAAGGGAGAAACACCATTAATTGTTTCCCTCCCTCTAACCTTTTTTAGCATTGTAATTTTCTTTTCTAAATAAAAGTCTATCTCAAATTACAGCTGGATTTTGCGATTGAGAATTTTTCTATATTGCTACAGTAATCTTTCTTATATATATAATGTTTAAAGTCTTTATATTACTTTTAAATTTTTGCAATCTTGTTATTATATTTATCATATAAATTTGATTCTGTTTTGTGGCTTATTCTTCCTTATATTGGAGAGCAAGTCTTTCTTCTCTAATACCTTGAAGATATGCTCAAAACTAAAAGTATTTAAGAGTTTTGAAAAGGGTCTAGTTTGTAAAAATGACAATGGAATAAAATGAGCCCCAAAAAAATGAAAAACTGAAAAGATACACAATGATTGCCAAAAAAAATTAAAAGATACATAAAGTGTATAAAAAATCAAAAGATGTGCAAAGTGTGCCAATCAATTGAGAAGAGGCATAAAATGAGCCCACAAAAGGCAAGCTTCCTTCTCTTTCAAGCCCTTAAATCTTAGAAGAATTCATGTGTCACTTGATATTTCCAAATTGCTTTGGTATATTATTCTATAAGAAATTTTTTTGGAACCATGTTTTGAATGGATCTCTTTTTCTTATCTAATTAGTTTTTTTGAGTTAGGTCTTTTGTTTTCAAAAGACAATTTGCTTTGAGAGAAGTTCGAGCTAGGATTAACAGGATCAGCTATTCTACCATTTTTGGATTTCGATGATGTTAACTCGTTGTTCTTATAAATTTTTAAGTCAATCACATGGAGACTTTTTTATATTCATGCCTTGATAAAAAAAATTGTTTTTGTTATTCTTTTTGGTCTTTTGTTATATTTTTTTTTCTTCTTTTTTGGCATTCCTCCACCTTTTTATGGTGTCAAAAGGGGGAGTAGTGGGTAGTGGTTGAGTTATTTCATCTTACTATTTTACTTTTATTTGTGTTTTATATAGTTTTGATTGTTTAATTATTTGCCATCATAGAAAAGGGGGAGATTATCGTGAATCTGATTTCAGAGAATTTAATTTTGATGATAGCAAACATTTTTATTTTTTTATGTTAGCCTTGCCTGTTAATATTTCAGGTTCACAAGATTAAAATTTCAAATCAAACCAACTTTAGATTGGGTGGATTAGGACTGAGTTAACATGTAATATATGTCAAGTATCTTTTACCTTTTCTTAAGTCCATTATAACATTGTGGGTCCTTATGCTAAGTAACCTCACACACACACTTGGGGGAAAATTTTTATCTGTGGGTTAGTATTTTTTATTTTGATCACATCATCCAGAATGATCCAAAAGTTATCCTGGATGATTAATTAAAAATAAAAACTATAATTAGGGCATCCTGGTTAAGAGAACTGTAATTAAGTGAATAAACTTGGGTGATATTAGCATCGTCTGGGATGATATGCTCAAATCAGAAAGAATCAGCTTCCAGATCTATTTAGGTATGTTTTATTTTTGAACATCATCCAAGACATCATCCTGGACGATGCAGTGTAATTATACTAAATTAATCTAGTAATTAAATAAAGCAGTTAATGTTTGATTTCTTGATCATATCATCCTGGACGATTAGTTCACAAACCTTAGTTATTTTGGATGATTAATAATCGGCCTAGCTCCATTCAAGGTGATGCTCTAGATGATATGTACAAAATTGAACTAATCGTCTGGGATGATCATGAGATCAGCCTAGACGATCATGATATCGGCCTGGATGATCAAGTTATTTTTTCATCATTTAGATATCCATCCAGGGCGATGGTCTGGATGATATTTGACAACTTGAACTATTCATACAAGATAATATTTTATTATCCTGGACAATCTTAACAAAGTAACCTTCTAATCATCCAAACTCTTCTAAATCATCCTAGTTGATTGAGCTAAATTTGAACTGATCATATGGGATGATCAGTTGATCATCCTGTATTTATAATGTCAATTTGTTTCAATTAAGAGCAAATTTGAAGCTCTTTTATATAAGACTTCTTATTTTACTCAAGAGAGTATCTTTTGCTTCTGTCTTAATCTGAGAGAGCCTAGAGGAGAGGAACAACAAGGGAGAGAGAGATGAGAGAGAGGTCTTTCGATCTAAACAAGAGTTCTAATGAGATTTATGGGCAATAGAGTTAAAGTGTAAGCAGGGGAATTTTATAGTGGTTCGGTCAAAATATGACCTACGTCCACTCCCCGGAGTCCTCCACTATTTTCACTATCAAAATAGGATCCGAGTCTCGTCTCCCTCCTTCGAGGTAACGATTTCCCTTGGATCGTCAGCCTGGTTCCTTGGAGAGTTTGAGAGTAGGTCTACTTTGAACAACAGTACGATTAAACATCGTACAGTACGATCTTCACAGCCGTCGTCCTGGTACTGTACTTGTACTGTTATGTACGTACGGATAGTACAACGATGGTCTGGAGGATGTCGTCTCTGGTATGGTACTTACTGCTTTCTTATTAGGGAGGAAGCAAACGAACTTGACAGTTGGGCTAGGGTCTCTACCAGTACTTCGTACAGTACGAGGAACAGTACGAAATAGTACAGTACGATCTACAGGAAGTTCAGTCTGCCTCACTCGGTGGTCAGTAGAAAGGAGTCTTTTGTAATCTTCCTGACTTCTCAATGTCTCATGCTGTGGAACAAGAGAGAGAGTAAGAGGATCTTATGAGGGGGAGTTTGTGAGATAGGATCCGAGTCGTCTTCTTCGATCATCGTCCCTGGTTCCTTGGAGGTTTGAGAGAGGTCTACTTTAACAATTGATTTAAGGTTCTCTACTTGATTTTGGTGGAAGCAAAAGGAGTTGGATTCTCTGCTTTCTTATGGAGGAAGCAAAATGAGTTGGGTTCTCTACCTACTTCTGAGAAGTTGGACGGGGTCAGTAGTCTTCTCTGTCTTGCTGTGGAGGCAAAAGAAGAGACACTGAGTTTAGTGCAATACCCGGAGGAGAGGCTCCAGAGAGTGGACGTAGGTCAAGTTGACCGAACCACTATTAAATCTGGTGTCTTCTATCTTATTATTCTTTCATATTTAATTTATGCACTTCTTTTCTCTTATGGTGAATCTTGGTTTGATTTAAGATCGTGTTTTTGTTTGGAGAAATTTTTAAATACCAATTCACGCCCTCTTGGTTAGCCTCGGGACTAGTTCATAAGGGCTTAAAATCCCTGACAAACTTTCATAATTGCCCAACTTTGAAAGCTAACCTAAGCAAGGAGAAGGTCGAGGAGAAACTTAAGTTCAAGAAGGATAAGAAAAGGATCCCAAAGGCTTTCTAGGTGGACTCAGCATTACACTCATCTGAAACTGAAGTAGAAGAGGAGGTAACAAACTTATGTTTAAGGGATGATAAACATCTTGATCACTTTAATCAAGAAGAAGTATATGAGCTTACTTATGATCAATTACTTAAAGTTTTTGAGAAAATTCATTCTTTGTATAGGAAGCTCAAGAAACTATATGCTAGTCTTAAAATAGATTTCTTAACTCTGTAGAGAGAACACGAAATGCCCGAAAAAAGATCATTCCACTTTAAATAGCAATCATATGACTTTTTTTGTTGAATTTAATGAATTGAATAAAAAGCTTCTTAATTTAACAATTAGCATAATTCCTTAAAAATTTTATATGTTAAACTAGAATATACATATAGGGACTTTGATACTCTTGCAACTGATTTATATAGTAGGGATCATGCTTTGAAAATAAAAAAGTTAATTCTTGAAAATATGTATCATTCAAACATAAGAAGAGGCACCATAACCACTTTCAAAGAAAATAAAAAATCAGCCATATGGCTTAAGTTTCACAATCCATCAGATCAATATGTATCATTCAAACATAAGAAGAGGCACCATAACCCAAGTAGATTAGTAGATCCTTTTTCTGGTGTTAGATATTTTTCTTGCTAGGACATATCTCCCATACTTGCACTATTCACCATAGAACACATTTAGTGTGGAGGCCAAAACTTTAAAACTCATAGCATAACATGCATATATTTCACTTTTCTTTCCATAAAATGGGACCCAAACCTATTTGGGTTCCCAAATCTATAATCAGATGATTTTGTAGGGTCACTCTCATAGAAGGCCTTATGAGAGCAGTGGTACCTCGACAGTGGATATTCAAGGCATATGACTGGAGGTGCAAATTAATTTATTTTGTTGGAGGTTAGGGAAAGAGGCAAGTTAACACTTAGAGATAATACCACCAGAAGAGTGGTGGGGTTAGGTATAATTTGCAACTCTAAAAATTTTATCGTTGAAAATGTTTTACTAGTTGATGGCTTGAAACATAACTTGCTCATCATCAGTCAGCTCTATGTTAAAGGCTTCAGCATAAAATTTTTGTCTACTAGATGTATAATAAGCTTGAATAATAATATTATTTTATAGGGAAAAATGATCAATAATGTCTACATGCTTGATATAAATTGCTTTAAATCTGACACTACTCTATGTTTAAAAACTAATATTGATGAAACTTGATTGTGGCATAGGAGATTGTGTTATGCAATGAAAAATCTTAGGAAGACCATCCAAAAAGATTTAGTAAGAGGAATTCACAAACTAGAGTTTGTAAAAGACCACTTATGTGATGCATGTCAATTAGGAAAACAAGTCAAATCCTCTTTCCACTCAATGAAAGACATTAACAATAACAAACCCTTAAAAGTCCTACAAATGGATCTCTTTGGACCTGTCAACACTACAAACTTAGGAGGGAAAGTCTTTGGATATGTGATTGTTGATGATTATTCGAGGGTTACTCGGGATAGATTCCTATCTCATAAAAGTTAATCATTCGAGGAGTTTATATCTTTTTCCACTTGGATTCAGAGGAAGTTAGGTTATGAATTCTAATCATTTATAGCGATCACAGTGAAGAGTTTGAGAATGAAAAATTTGAATCTCTTTATAAAGAGCAAGGGATAGACCACAACTTTTTAGCCCCTAAGACTCCTCAACATAACATAGTACTTGAAAGAAAGAATAGGACCCTAGTAGAAGCCATTAGAGCCATCTTAGTTGAACACTCACTTCAAAAATACTTTTCTCTAACTCCTTTAGTGGTGTATTTTTATTTATGAAGCAAAATCTATTTCAAATTTAAGTTGGACTTTAAAATTAAGATCTTTTTATCTTCATACAGTAATCTATCTCATATGAATAATGCTCAAAGTCTTTAAAATACTTTTAAGGTTTCTCGATCAGCTTATTACATTTATCATATGGATATAATTCTAATTTGTGGTATATTCTTTCGCATATTAGAGAGTGAGTTTTTTTTCTTATATCTAGAAGATACTCTCACAATTGAGAGTCTTTAAAGGTGTAGAAATAAAGCCAGTTTGTAAAAATTGATAAGAGGCACAAAATGAGCCCAAAAGAAAAAAAGATGTGCATTGGCCACCAAGTAATTTCAAGATACATCAAAATGTATCAAAAATTAAAAGATGCACAAAGTGCCCCATTTTTTTAAAAAAGAGGCACAAAATGAGCCCATAAAAATAAGTTTCCAACTATTTCAAACTTTTAAATCTTAGAAGAATTCATATGCCACTTGATATCTTCAAACACTTATTTTTTTCAAACTCATGATTTTAATTAATTACTTTACTATATTATTTGATCATATAATTTTCTAAAAGAAAGTTTTGAATATATCACTTTCCTTATTTGACTTCTTTTCTGAATTAGATTCTGTATTAAAAAAGTTTTTAACCGGTAAGGAGTCCAATATAGGGTTAATAAGATCGATTTTATACTCTTTTGAAAATTTAACATTGTTAATTCATCTCTTACTGATTTTTAATCTGCTCAAGGGAAATTTCTCATTTACAAGAGTTGATCTATTAAACAAAATTTTATTTTTGATTCATGTTTTGTTTATGTTTGTTTTTATGTTGTTTTTTTTTGTTTTTTTTTGTACTTTTATTTGTGTGTTAAAAAACTCCTGATCATCACTTTTCATATTATGAATTTTTTCTATTTTATTCACATCATCCAGGATGATCCACATCGTCATGTATGATCTAAACCAAAAATACTCCTCTTTAATCATAGCACATTAAGTGGTTGATCTACACTAATTATTTGTGATAGTCTTGTATGATTAGTACATCATACATGACAATCTATGAGATAGAAATGGTTGCATGATTTTAATATTGTTAGGGCAATTCATTATTGCTCATCATCATAGATAATACACATGTTCATCCTGTATGATCCGTTTACTCAATGGTCGTATATGATGACTCCTCAGGATGAACATCATGTGTCTAATTGTCTAGTACAATATCTGATCATCCTAGACGATAAGATCAACTTTTTTAACTGATCATCTAGATGATATTATTGCACTTGATCATCCAAGATGATCTCATGATCATCTTGGACGAAACGCCCAAAACTATTTAAATAGCCTAAATTCAATGTTTTCTTTGCACTAAAATTTTCAATTCCCTTCTACTTCATTCGAGCTTTCAATTTCTAACTATGGTGGGTAGTAAACATTGTTGTGCCATCACCAGCAGCTCTTCCAGGATTTCTTTCGATACTTTCTTTATTGAAGTAGATGATGAAGCTGCTTATACTTGCTATAGGTCTGCAGGGATTAATTACTTGAAGGTTATCAATCAGGAGGTGTTGAATTTTCTGGTACTCATTCTCTTTTCCCGCACCATTCTTGGATTCATTGTTTCACTTACTTTCCCTAGGTTCTTTGGTAATATGACCATCCTCCCAATTAAGACCTAAGCCAGAAACAACAAAAGTGTAATTTTTAAAATTCTTGATAGAGAACATCTTAACAGGGAAAAGATTCAAAACCTTATTTTTCACATTTTGGATAATCCTAAGATGATTCATACCAACACCATTAAAAAGAGAGTTATTCCTCTCTAAACAAATGTGCCATAAGACGAGAGAAAGAATAATATTTCTGATGTGACCTTCAGACTTAATAAACCAATCATTAAGTATAGCATTAATAGAGAAATGAGCAAAAAAATAATTCAATTGATACTTGCCATCAAAATAAACTCAAGTTTTAACAGCTAAAGAACCAGAAATAAAAACATGGTGTATATACTCCATATGGTATTAACATTGGCACTTGGATGGTAAAATAAATCCTCTTTTGATGGGATTATCATCCGTGGGAATGAATTTATGCAAGATTCTCCAGAAAAAAATAGCCACAGTATACTTTTATGCCAAATCATAAAGAAAATATTATTAATATCCTTCCTAGACCTAAAAGCATGCAAGCATTGTTTAAATTAAAACCACCATCTTTGGACAAATCATATACAATAATATCTTTAGATTTAGTATTGATAGGTAAGTTCAGAATTTGATGAATAATAAAGTCAGGAATAGCATTAGAAAGTTTCTCATAGTTGTAATAATTATCAGTAATGATATGATTCACCTTAATAACCAAAATGGAAGTGGAGTAAGTAAAAGAATCAATATGTTATTTACCCAATCAACGATCTTGCCAAAAGTAAATGTTACCTTCACCTGGCCCCCAAGAAATGAAAGGCGCAACAGCTCATTTAACCTTGTAAAGTCTCTGCCACACTTTAGAATCGCCTTAGTCAAAATAATAAGTAGTCGGGTGCTTACCAACACAATACTTAGCAAACATAAAATTTTCCCAAAGGCTCACTTTAGCACAAAAATTATATTAAAAATTTTAAAAGAAAAGGCATAAGCCAAATCATTCATACTATTACAGCCCAAGACCCCTTCAGCCAAAATACCACAATATTTATCCCAAGAAGACCAAATAATTTTTGAATTACTACTAGCTCCTTTTTAGAAAAAAATTATTGATAAGTTTATCAACTCTATTACAAATCGCTTGAGTAGGAAGAATAGTTTGAAAAATATGAGTAGGAAAATGTTGGATCTAGTAATTAGGATGTTAAGCCTAACTAAATGTCCCAAGGCTAACCAAGAGGGGGGGTGAATTGGTAATTTAAAAATTATACTTCTACTCTTGGATTTTTTGAAAACCTTTTTAAATATTAATGCAAGTTAAATTTAAAGTTTAAAAAATAAACTTTTCAACCAGAGTAAACAACTTGCAATGAAATTAAATGCGGAAGAAAAATAAGAAAGAACACACAAGATTTATAGTGGTTCGGTCAAACCTTGACCTACGTCCACTCCCCGGAGGCACCCTCCGAGTATTGCACTAATACCACAAAGTGACTCTCCTTTTGCCCCCACAGCAAGGCGGAGAAGCCTGTACAAAATCACTTTCACCTTCCCCGGTGCGGCGGAGTAGCCGGGTTCTTTGACACCAAAGAGATCTTCTTCTCGCCAAAACTTCCCTCAAGACAACCCTTGAATCCGATGGTACTGAAGTGCAAGTTTGCCGGAGCAACCGTGTGAATATCCCCTTCACACTCCCTTGAAATCCCCTCCAAGGATCTTCTCCCTCTCAAACTCCACCCTTTCCTCTCTCCCTTTCAAGTTCTCTCTTCTAGTTTTCTCCCAAAGAACGAAGACACAATGGCTATCAAAGATACACTTTGTCGTCCTTTTACACTCTCCAAGTGTCGGCAGAGAACCGGACCGATGTTGTTGAACTTCACTTGAGAGCCTTCAAAGGAGATGGGAAGAAACAAAGAGATCTTCTTCTTCAAGTAACCTTGTGAATCCCTCACAAACCCCTCACTTGATCTCTCACTCTTCACTCCTACAATCTCTCCCAAACTCTCACACTCAATGACCCCTCTCAAGAGAAAACAACTTCAAAGGCACTTGTAATAGTTTCTAGGACTCCTTATATAGAAAGGACATGAAAAACCGCTCAAAAAACTGCTAAAAACATGTTTTTCTGCGCACCGGATCGTCCCGTACGAACCATTTTTTCATCTGTACGAACCAATTTCATCCTGGACGAAATTGGTTCGTCCCGGTACAAAAAATTTCATCCGGTACGAACAGTTATATCAAAAGTTGGTTCCGAAAACTGTAGAACATTGCCAGAAACTGCCATAGTCGGTTCCCATCGTCCTGGACGAACTGGACTTCGTCTGGACGAAAATTTTACAGAGAACCCATCGTCCTGGGACAAAAAATGATTTCGTCTGGACGATCAGTCCTTAGAAAAATTTTCCAGTTCAGTTCCTGTCCGTTCTATTGCTCTTACAAGGAGATAACTGATCTGATCGTCCCGTACGAACAATGTTCGTCTCGTACGATCAGTACAAAAACTTTTTCAAGATCTCCTTTAAGTGTGTGTATATTTATTTACTCAATTACAATCACTCTCTCTCAAATTTAATTCAAATAAAAAGTACAAGCTTCAAATTCACAAAGTATCTCATGTTGAATCTGATTTGAAGTCTTCGTAGTCTGGGGTTCGATTTTCCTGAAATATTAGTACACACAAGAGCAAAAACAAATCTTCCAAACAATGTTAGGAGATAACAACACATAAAACAATAATATTTGGAATCATCAAAACTATACAAGTTGCAATAATGTAAAATATGCAAATAGCAACTTTCTTAACAATCTCCCCCTTTTTGATGATGGCAAAATAATTATTGTTTGTATAATTTGAAATTCTAAGAATCTCCTAAACTCCCCCTGAATTAATGAACATATGACAATAAGGAGGCATTAAAATTATTTTTGTTTTCAAAATTTTTAGAAATACAAAATAAACAAAACAAACACACATACACTAAACAAAATAAACACACAACGATACGAATACACATACACTAAATAAAATAAACACACAACGATACGAATACACAAGACACAACAAACAATTTCTCCCCCTTTTTGACAACATCAAAAAGTGAAGAAGAAAAAGACTAGAAATGTAAGTAGACATATGAAAATAATTTAAAAAATTTAACCTTTAAAGTGATTGACATAAGGTATGCAAATAAAGTTAAAACATTAGCTAAATCATAAAATTCATAGAATTTAAGAAGAGATATAACATATAAACTAAAAAGAATTAATCAACACATGAGTATATTTAGACATTTAAGATAGAGAAAATCATTGTAAAAATGATGATATAAAAATTTTATATTTCATATTTCAATATGTAATATAAATGTACATAAGATCAATTTTGAATTAAGAGATTAAAAAATTAAGGAAAGAAATAACTACCACATGTGGCGCTTTGCGCATCTTTTTCAAATTTTGTGGCACATTTTTGTGCATCTTTTCACTTGTTGGGCTTATTTTGTGCCTGTTTTTCACATTGCAAATCTTTGCACATTTCTTTTGATTTTTTGTACATTTGTACAATTTTCAAGAGTAATTGTATTCTTTCCAAAATCAATAATCTAAAATTTCAAATCTTTCTAAGTGCATAAATATTAATTGATAAGTGAAATACAAAATAAGAAAACGTCACAATTGTAATAATAATATTAAAATTAATGTAGTCTAAATAAGAGACATGAAATTGACAATCTTAATAATATAGAGTTATAAACACAACTTAAATTTAGAAAATTAGATTTTCTAATGAATTAAATTTTATGTTGCAGTTCAAAGTATAGCACTTGTAAGATAAAAAATTTAAGGGTTTTTCATATAGGCTAACGAACATTTCAAACATAGAACAAAAACACTTAAACAAAATACAAGTACACAAACTATAAAAATTTTCATATCACATTCCAAATGTCTCATAACAAGAAACATGGAATTCGATATGAAAATATTTCAAAATCATACAAAACACACAAAAATTAAAAATAGAAAAACACATAAAACAAACAAAAATAAAAACACAACTAATGAAAAAACATACACACAAAAACATATAAACAAAGGGTTTAAACATCATTTTGCTCCTGGTCTGATGATTCAGAAGCTAGATCTGCCCAGGAGATTTTTTTCTTTTCATTATTTTCCCATTTTATAATTTGCTTAGCTTTGCCCTTTTCTTTAGTAGGAAGAGTTCTCAAATTAGGGCACTGACTTTTTAGATGTCCAGATTTCCTACATCCAAAGCAAATAATATTTGAAGAAATCTGAATATTCTTACCATTTTTACCTTTATTCCACTTTTGTTGATGCTTATGCTTGTGCTTTAGTGGACTTTTCAATTTGCTTGTTAAGTCATCGATTTCCTCACCAACTAAGCAACTTTTCTCCATGTCTTCCGCTTTTAGCATTATTGTTTCACTTGCATCCAAAAGTCTTTGACCCAAATATTGCTCGTAGGCAATGAGTGAGCCAATCAAATTATCAATAGAATATTCATTCAAATTTTTTGATTTGCAAATAGCAACAACTTTGGCATCAAACTTGTCAAGTAAACAACGTAGAATTTTATTGACTATTTCAAAGTTTGAAAATTCTTTACCTAAAGCATGCAATGATGTTATAATTTGAATAAACCTAGTATACATGTCTAAGATCATCTCATAAGGTTTCATGCTAAAGAGTTCATAGTCATGCATCAAAAAATTCAACTTAGATTGCTTGACTTCACTAGTACCTTCATATGTAATGCATAAACTGTCCCAAATTTCCTTGCCATTAGTACATGTAGAGATTCTCATATAATCTTCCAAATTTAAAGCACAGAACAAACAATTCATACATTTAGCATTTAATTCAGCATAAATTTGTTCTACTCTACTCCATTCAGAAAAAAGGATATCAGTTTTGATTCCATCTATAATACGTGATGGTACAGAATAACCATTTTGAATCATATGCCACATTCGATAATCTATTGATTGCAAGAAAGTAGACATTCGAATTTTCCAAAAATCAAAAGAAATATTTTCAAATAAAGGTGGTCTAACAATCGAATATCCTTCTAACATTTTACGGTTTCTAAAATTAGCCATACTCATTTTTCAAAAAGTAGTCAAAACTTATGATTTTGAAACCTTGCTCTGATACCACTTGTTGGATCTAGTAATTAGGATGTTAAGCCTAACTAAATGTCCCAAGGCTAACCAAGAGGGGGGGTGAATTGGTAATTTAAAAATTATACTTCTACTCTTGGATTTTTAGAAAACCTTTTTAATTATTAATGCAAGTTAAATTTAAAGTTTAAAAAATAAACTTTTCAACCAGAGTAAACAACTTGCAATGAAATTAAATGCGGAAGAAAAATAAGAAAGAACACACCAGATTTATAGTGGTTCGGTCAAACCTTGACCTACGTCCACTCCCCGGAGGCACCCTTCGAGTATTGCACTAATACCACAAAGTGACTCTCCTTTTGCCCCCACAGCAAGGCGGAGAAGCCTGTACAAAATCACTTTCACCTTCCCCGGTGCGGCGGAGTAGTCGGGTTCTTTGACACCAAAGAGATCTTCTTCTCGCCAAAACTTCCCTCAAGACGACCCTTGAATCCGATGGTACTGAAGTGCATGTTCGCCGGAGCAACCGTGTGAATATCCCCTTCACACTCCCTTGAAATCCCCTCCAAGGATCTTCTCCCTCTCAAACTCCACCCTTTCCTCTCTCCCTTTCAAGTTCTCTCTTCTAGTTTTCTCCCAAAGAACGAAGACACAATGGCTATCAAAGATACACTTTGTCGTCCTTTTACACTCTCCAAGTGTCGGCAGAGAACCGGACCGATGTTGTTGAACTTCACTTGAGAGCCTTCAAAGGAGATGGGAAGAAACAAAGAGATCTTCTTCTTCAAGTAACCTTGTGAATCCCTCACAAACCCCTCACTTGATCTCTCACTCTTCACTCTTATAATCTCTCCCAAACTCTCACACTCAATGACCCCTCTCAAGAGAAAACAACTTCAAAGGCATTTGTAATAGTTTTTAGGACTCCTTATATAGAAAGGACATGAAAAACCGCTCAAAAAACTGCTAAAAACATGTTTTTCTGCGCACCGGATCGTCCCGTACGAACCATTTGTTCATCTGTACGAACCAATTTCGTCCTGGACAAAATTGGTTCGTCCCGGTATGAAAAATTTCGTCCGGTACGAACAGTTATATCAAAAGTTGGTTCCGAAAACTGCAGAACATTGCCAGAAACTGCCATAGTCGGTTCCCATCGTCCTGGATGAACTGGACTTCGTTTGGACGATAATTTTACAGAGAACCCATCGTCCTGGGACGAAAAATGATTTCGTCTGGACGATCAGTCCTTAGAAAAATTTTCCAGTTCAGTTCCTGTCCGTTCTATTGCTCTTACAAGGAGATAACTGATCTGATCGTCCCGTACGAACAATGTTCGTCCCGTACGATCAGTACAAAAACTTTTTCAAGATCTCCTTTAAGTGTGTGTATATTTATTTACTCAATTACAATCACTCCCTCTCAAATTTAATTCAAATAAAAAGTACAAGCTTCAAATTCACAAAGTATCTCATGTTGAATCTGATTTGAAGTCTTCGTAGTCTGGGGTTCGATTTTCCTGAAATATTAGTACACACAAGAGCAAAAACAAATCTTCCAAACAATGTTAGGAGATAACAACACATAAAACAATAATATTTGGAATCATCAAAACTATACAAGTTGCAATAATGTAAAATATGCAAATAGCAACTTTCCTAACAGAAAAGAACAAAGAACACTTTTAACAAGAGTTAAACTACACCCATAACTCAAAAAATTAGAATCCCAAGATAAAAGCTTATTCTACACAGAGGTAATTAAATCATCAAAAAGAAAAGTTTTCTTTCTACCTTTAGAAAGAGGCACCCAAGATACTTAATAAGCAAATGACCATGCGCAAAACAAGTTAAATCTTTAATGGCCAAAATACGATCGTTCAGAACTTTATTGGAAGCAATAAAACAACATTTATTTTTTTAAGAAACAAACCACTAATCATTTAAAATTGATAAAAAAAAACCTTAAGCTTATGAATCCTGTTAATAGAAGCATTCATAAAAACAATAAAGTCATCAACAAAATATAAGTGAGAGATGGGAAAACCACCAATAGTTCTTAAATATAAACTTGAAGAATTCTTAAAGAGATTAGTAAGGCCTCAAGATAAGAACTCAGCCGCGATAATGAGAAGGGCTGGAGAAATAGGGTCACTCTGTCTTAAACCTTGAGATGATTTAAATAACCTTTACTTTTCCCATTAACAATAATAGAAAATATAAATACCTTTAATGCAATTTCTAATAAGCTTGATAAAAATTGAATCAAAACCAAAGAGTTGCAAGATATTAAAAAGAAGGTTCCAATCAATGTTATCATAAGTCTTAGAAATATCCAGTTTCAAAATCAAGTTATCCCCTATCACTCTAACTTCCAGGTCTTGGCAAAATTGTTCAGATAATAGAATATTCTCAGCAATGACTTGCCCTTTCACAAACCCCATATGACAAATAGAGATAATTCTATGTATAATAGAATTTAATCTATTCATGAAAATTTAAAAATCAATTTATTTAAAAGGTACAAAGTCTAATAGGTCTAAAATCCTTCCAAGTACTAACAGTGTTGTTTCTGGGAATAGGCATAATAGAAGTAGAAGTGAAAAGCTTAGGCATAAAATTACCCACAAAGAAGTACAAAATAGCATAATAGAGATCATTACTAATAATATGCCATGATTTTAAAAAATCTGAGTTGTGAAACCATCCGACCAACCACATGATCACCATTCATACCATAAAGAATATGTTTAACTTCCTCTAAAAAAGGAGGTTTAAAAAGAAACTCATTCTTTTTTTAAGATATAAGGTTAGGAATAAAAGAAGGAGATGATTTTGAAAATGCTGAATTGCTTAATTAGCAATTTCCAAGCTATCCTCATTCATAGACCCATCCTCCTGATGAATTTTATTAATATAATTTTTTGCCCGTTTCCTCATAACCAAGGCATGGAAATATTTGGTATTACTATCACATTCAATAAGATGTTTAACAACAACTTTTTGATTCCAAAAAGCCTCCTCTTGGATTGTAATTTAAAAATGCAATCTTTAGCATCCCTCAGAAAACTAAAATTTGCATCAAAAGGATTAACTTGACATGTAGATTCAAAAGTGTTCACTTGCTCCTCAGCTTTCAAAATATTAGTAAAAAGGTTTTAAAAAATTATGATTCCACCAATTTAAAACATTCTTAAGCCTTTTCAACTTAAACTAATGTCTCCTTATGCCAATGCTAGAGTTATCCAGATGTAACGAAGCTTTAAAATTTTCCGTAACTAAATCCAAAAAAGAGTCATGAAGCAACAACATATTTTGAAATTTGAATTGAGTATAAAAATTAATTTGTCTAAACCTAAGGTTAATTAATAAAGGGGAATGGTCAAAGAGAGTCCTGCTATGATGCTCAATAATAATAAAGTTAAAAGAGTTAAGCCAAGAATTATTAGACAACACTCAATCCAACCATTTCCAAAAGTGACCTCGATTCCAAGTGAATTTGTTACAAATAAAACCAATATCAATTAAATTGTAATCCATAATTATGTTACTAAAATTCTCTATAGACCGATAGGAAGGAGAAAAACCCCCTATACACTCAGAAGGATTAAAAATAGCATTTAAATCACCATCAATAAGCCATGGTAAATTACAAATACTATGAAAGTTAATGAGTTAATCCCATAATAATTTCCTAATATAACAAGAAGAGGTAGCATAAATAAAAGAGGCACAATAATGAAATTTTAAAACTTTCACATTACCATGCATCACTTGAGTAAAATCACCACTAACATCAATTCTAATAGATCATTCTGTAAAACCCAAATCTTATTATCCACATTCAAAATAGCATACTTAAATCCCAAAAAATGAGAGGTACTAACAAATTTAGCTGAATAAATAAAAGGTTCAAGCAAAACAAGAATATAAACATTTTAAACATGGCCTAAATTCTTAACTCTTAACCTTGAAGAGGGACACCCAATGCCCTTAACATTCTAATAATATAATTAATCATAAAAATAGAATTAATGAGAAGTAAGCGAACATGTGGTTCTAGGTAATTGTAAAATGATATTCTTATTCTTCTTATCTCTCCCACTATGAAACTTAATATAACTAGTATCATTATCAAATTTAGCAAAACATTTAGCCATAATATCCATATCCTCATTATCAATAAAAACATCACTATAAAAGTGAGATTTTAAGGGAAGCTTACTATCATCAGCCAAACCTTCCTGCCTAACCTCATGCTATAATTCACCTTCTTCAAAGATACATCCATCCTCCATAATAGTTTTACTTTATAAATCACTACCAACATTACCTTCCACCATACAACTTTAGCCTTCCTCATAAGTAGAAATAATAGATTTATTAGTCACCATATTTGAGCAATTATTATTTAACATCACAAAATCCATACCATGAAAATTATTTTTAGTAACACAATGAATAATATATGAAGTTGAAGCACTATTTTGATTAATAGTAATATCTGACATTTACTCATCCATATTTTGACCTTCATTATAAGAAGAGGAGATATAGTGAAGATTTTCTCCCTGTACGCAATTAAGATCATCATTACGATTGGAAAGAGGTTCATTATGAATTAAGACACATTGTATCAATTTCTCTGTAGCATTTAGCACCTTAGTAACATTACCCTCAACCACATTAGGAGTAATATCCTCAATATTATCTTGCATATTAGAAACATTACCCTCAACCATTTAATGATGAAACATAGTATTAATGTCAACCGGAGGGGAACCAGTTCCTTGCATAGCTTTGGTTGAAACCTTCTCCTTTTGGAGATGGGGATGCAACCTAAAACACTCATTAACCCCATAACTATGCATCTTACAATGAGAGCAAAAAAATGGGAAGGTTTTTAATTGCTACTTTTTGGAAATACAAATTTAATTCCAAACCAATCCAAATCTCATTAGAATGTTTCTCAGAAATATCCAACTCCACTAAAACACGTGTCACAGACGGCCTAAAGATGGTTGTCGTAGCTTGGTGGGTCTACAGTGGCCTACCAAAGATTGAAGCCAAACCAAATAATATCTGAGAATTAAAAAATTAAAGATGCAAATTTGGGAATGAGATCCACATAAGAACTATTGTGGATTCCTCATGCACATCAAAATCTAGAGTCCATTTGAGTAATCTCATTTGACAATCTTGTATATAATAAGATCACCTTGAAAAAATGCAACTATTATAAAGATCGTTAGTAAGTTGAATTGCAATATGATGTGGATCCAACAAGACGATGTGAAAAGAGTTGGAAAGCTTGAGGTTAATAAAATACTTTTGAGTCACATCTAAGTTAGGATGATGGAGAACAAACTTGTTGACCAAGGTAAGATCAAAAGGAGAAACAAGATGCGACACCATAGAGTCATTAAACATCAAAGCCAGACAACCTTTAAAAGAAGTTTGTACAAAAAGAACCTAAGCAAAAGACGATGAGGAACCTGCCAATACCTCCTAAAAGGATCAGGATTTCCCATATGGAAATGAAGAGGATGCTGGGACATACGACATCAGGGATGTCATCTCCCACAACCAACAAAATTAAGAAAGACCTCAAAATAAAACAAAAAATAGACCGATCAAACAATAAAGTAAAAACATGAAAAAAACCAAACAAACAACGACGGCAGTGAAGAGAGCAAAAACCCTAAATCGCTTCTAAGTCATCTGAGAGCTCAAACAACATGAGGGAACTAGTGATCTTATATCTCCTTTAAAAATTTTCAATAAAGATTTAGGGCTCAAGATTGAGTAGAATAGGATGTGTTAAAAGAGTCTCTAATATTCATTTATTTATTTTTGATTTCTTGAGTCAAATCCTATAAAGGTGTATGCTAACTGGTGCACATATACATAAGGGGAGTAAACAAAAATTTTAAATATTTTTATTTTTTTATACATCATACAATATGATATAGATCATACTATAAGACGTGTTGTTATAGAAAATAATTAAAATATTTTATTTTCTAAGAAAAAAATTGAAATATAACTAATTGTATAGTATAAATATCACATCCTACTAGATGATTTATTATAATTAGAAATCCTATCATTATTTAAATTAGGAAAAAATGTAATTTTAAATGTTATTCTACTCGCACTATGCAAATATAATTGTACTATATAATCTTTAAAATATTGTCTAATTTAATATTCTAATTAAGTTATCAAATATGCTTAATTTTAATTTTTTGATTATACTGTACGGATTTGATCATAATGTACGATCAACATAGATGATATTTGGTTATCCAAAGATTCATCCTAGATAAAATATAATTTAGTTGAACAAGTAGTATTATTCGACAGTTCATTCTTACAGTAAGATCTGAATAGATCTTATGGTACAAAATGCTATTCATTTATAGATAACAGGAAAAATTGAATCGATCATATTGTACTAACTAAACATTATGCAACGGTAATAAGGAAAATATGAATTCATCATACTACACTAATGGGTGATCGTATAATACTAACACGTTAATTATGGGTATTATATTATATGATTCTATGATTGTACTGTACAAGCTTTGATGGTTGAATTGAAATTTTAGGATTTTTTAAGCCATCTGTTTAAGCTTTCTCATAAGACTTTGTAAGAGTCTTTTTAGCATTCACTGAGTTGTTTTCTTCTAAAAAAAGCTTAAAGAGAGAGCCTCAAGCTTGGGAGAGAAAGGGTAGAGTTTGTGATGAAGGGAGAAGATCCTTATTGGTTTTTTAAAAGTTTAACATGGTTGCTCTGGCAAAATTGCATCTCAGTTCATCTATGTGTCATGGTTTTTCTTAAGGTAAGATTTGGTAAGAAGATCTCTTTGGTGTCAAAGGACCTGGCCACTCCACCACACCAGGGAATGTGAAAGTGATTTGAGGTTCTCTACCTTCACAAGGAGGGTGAAAATAGATTTCAAATTCTCTTCCTTCACTGGGAGGGTAAAAAGGATATTATATTCTCTGCCTTCACTAGGAGGGTGAAAAAAGATTCCAGGTTCTCTGCCTCACCAGGAGGGTGAAAAGATTATGGTCCTCTATCGCACCACATTTTTGGAAGATATTTCGTAAGGACTTCTCTGCCTAGGTGTGGGGGATAAAGGAGAGTCACCAAAGGTTTAGTATAATACCTAGAGAGGAGGAATCTATGGAGTGAACGTAGGTGATGGTTTAACAGAACCACTATAAAATTCTGGTGTGCTCATTCTAATTTTTCTTTTTTGTATTTTACTTTTAGTTTAATTTATTTCACTAAATATTGCAAGAAGAAAATTCTATGTTTGATGTTAGAATGAGTAGTAAATTATCATCCCCATTATTGTAATTGTTATTAAGTTTATTAACTTCCACATTGGGTGATAAAAATATTTATTTTATGTTACTGAAAATTTTTCAAAATGATTTTTCTTATGAGGGAGAAATTTTTAAAAGTACAAATTCAAAAGTGACATGTTTAAATTTAGGGCTTCTTTGGTGGCTCTCTATTTATGCTCTCATATTATCCTATAAAGATAATCTTTTGCTATTGAGTTATTTGAGAGGGAACTTAGAGAGAGGGAGAGAGAGAGAGAGAGAGAGAGAGAGAGAGAGAGAGAGAGAGAGAGAGAGAGAGTTGAGAATGGCTTTGGGAGAGAAGAGAGGGAGAGTTCTTATAAAGGGGAGTTGTAGGAGCTTCACAAGGTTACTCCAAGCAAAGTTCCTTCCAGTCTTCTTAGAGACTCTAATATTATTCTTGGGAGGTTCCGAGTAGGCTTTCTTTAATACTAGATAGTGGTTCTGTACTAATTCCAAGAGTGAGTAAATGGATTCATGGTTCTCTGATAACTCTAGGATGGAGTAAAAGGATTATTGATTCTACCATCTCCAAGAGGGAGAAAAAGAATTTCAGGTTCTTTACCTTCACAAGGAGGGTGAAAAAGATTTAAAATAGTTTATCGCATCGGGTTGGTGGAAGAGATTTTTGTAAGGGCTTCTCTGCCTAACTATGGGCGGTAAAGGATAGACACTAAAAGGTTTAGGAAGAAAACTTACTAACTATAAATAAAAAATAAACAAAATCTTACCTTGTCTACCTACTTACTATGATGCAAAAATAACTGTTATTACTAAATCTAAGGATCTAAAATATGTACTCCATTGGTAATTTACTTGGATTACTCATTGCCTATGAGTAAGGAGTGAGTCAAAGATAACTTGATGTAGGTGAAAAAAGAAAGGAGAAAACTATAGCCTTAAGGTCTAATAATTCTAATAGTGACAATTCTGCACCAGAGGATGGCGATGACATAGTACTGATGATAAGGTAATTCAAGGGTTTTCTAAAGATGAAGCAAAAGCATAGTTAGCAATGGAGTAAAGGTAAAGCTAATAAAAATTCTAATGTTTTTACTAATGTTATCTATTTTGAATGTAGGAAGCCAAGGCACTTGAAGGAAGATTGCCCAAATTTGAAAACTTAACCAATCGAGGAGAATGGTGAAGAAAAACCTAAGTTCAAAAGGGCATGCAAAGGACTCAGAAAGCTTTCTAAGAAGACTCTTCTTCTGACTCATCTAAAATGGAAGCAAAAGAGGAAACCAACTTATGCTTAATGGTAGATAATCAACTTGATCGTTCTTGTCAAGAGGAGGTATGTGAGCTTTCCTATGCTTAACTATTTGAAGTTTCTAAAAAGATTCATAATGCATATAGGAAGCTCAAGAAAATGTATGCAAACTTGAATTCTAATTTTTAAAACTATAGAAAGAACATGTATGCCTTAGGAAAGATCATTCTACTTTAGATAGTAATCATATGGATTTATTAGATTGATTTGATACTTTAAACAAGAATCATCTTAATTTAACTACTGAACATGATTTCTATAAAACATTACATGTTGAATTAGAAAATGCATTCAAAGAACTAGAGCTCTTGCATCTAAATTTGATAATAATGAGCATGCTTTAAAATTTGAAAATTCAATTCTTGAAAGTGCAGGCAAATCATTTCAAGTGAAATTAATTGCTTTTAAAGAAAATAAAACACTGCCTTCACTTGCAAAATTTTATAAACCATCAACACAACATGCATTCAAACATAGGAAGAGGAAATATAACCAACATAGATTAGTAAATGTTTTTCTTAGTGTTAGATATTTTTCTTGTGGCATACTAGGACATTTCTCCCATACTTTCATTATCTATCATACAACACATTTGGTGTGTGAGACCAAAATTGCATATATCACAACATAGCATGCTTGCATCTCATTCTTTAATTCATAAGGAAGAACCCAAACTTATTTAGGTTCCAAAATCTAACCTTTGATGATTTTGTAGGGATGTTTTCACAAAAAGGTCTTGTGAGAGCATGTGGCACATATACAATGGATATTTAGGGTATAAACTGGATATGCAAATAAATTCATTTCTTGGAGGCCAGGATAGAAGGTAAGGTGACACTTAAAGATAACACTACCAGGATAGTGGTGAGCTTAGGTATAATTAGTAACTTAAAAAATTTCCTCATTAAAAATATTTTACTGGTAGATGGCTTAAAACAAATTATGGTTAGCATAAGCCAGCACTATGATAAAGGCATCAACATTAATTTTTTGTCTACTAGTTGCATCATAAGCTTAAATGGAAATACTATAATACAAGGAAATAGAATTAAGAATGTTTATATGCTTGATTTAAACCGTGTTGAACCTACTAAATCTTTTTGTTTAAAAACTATTACTGATGAAACTTAGTTGTGACACAGTAAACTTTGTCATGTAAGCATTAAAAGTCTTAAAAAAATCACATAAAAAGACTTAATGAGAGGCATGATCAAACTATAATTTAGTAAGAGCCACCTGTGGGATGCCTGTTGGTAAGGAAAATAGGTCAAATCCTACTTCCACTCAATTAAGGATATTAACACTAACAAACCTTTAGAAGTCCTTCACATGGATCTCTTTGGACTAATTAGCACTGCAATCCTCAGAGGGAAAGTCTTTGGGTATGTGATTACTGATGATTACTCAAGATTTACTTAGGGTGGTTTTCTTTATCATAAAAGTGAATCATTCGATGAATTTAGAACATTATCTACTTGGATTCAGAGGAAGCTAGGGTGTGAAGTTCTAACCATTCATAGTAACCATGGGGGAGAATTTGAGAATGAAAGATTTGAATCTTACTATAATGTGCAAGGGAAAGATATCAACTTTTTAGCTCTTAAAACCCCTTAGCAAAATGAGGTAGTTAAAAGAAAGAACAAGAATTTAGTAGAATTTGCTAAAGCCATGATAGTTGAATACTCACTTTTTAAATACTTCTGAATAAAGCGTTAAATATAGCCTATTATATTTTGAATAGGGTTAATGTTAGATCTAAGTTTAACAAGATATCTAATGAAATCCTTAAGGGTAGGACACCCAAACTCTCTCACCTTCATGTCTTAGAATGTAAAGTGTTCCTTATAAATAAAAGAAAATCTCTGCTATTAAAGTTTGACCCCAAATTTCATGGAGTCTTTCTAGGTTACTCTACTGTTGGAAAATTCTTTTGAGTTTTTAATAAAAGGACACTAGTGGTAGAGGAGATCAATAATGTAGTTTTTAATGAATCTGATAATTCTGGAGGGTCTAGGGTAGACGAAGAAGTATAATCTGTAAATCTAGAAAAAAGGGTAGAAGCTAAAAATTTACTACCTAGAGAATGGATATATTCTTCAAGTCATCCTCAAGAATTGATCTTAGGATACCAATCTGAATGTGTTAAAACTAGGCATGGACTTAGGAAAGAAGTTAATCACTCTACCTTTATCTCAATGATTAAACTCATTAATATAAATTAATCACTATCTGATGAATTCTAAATCATAGCTATGCAAGAAGAATTAAATTAATTTGTTAGAAATAATACTTGGGAGCTAGCTGAAAAACCTAGGGACTAGAGTGTAATTGGAACTAAATGGGTTTTCAAAAACAAAATGAATGATTCTAGTGTAGTGGTGAGAAATAAAGTAAGTTTAGTGGCTAAGGGGTATAATCATATAGAATGAATTAATTAAAAAGAGACCTTTGTAGCTATAGCTAGGTTAGAAGCCATAAAGTGCTACTATCTTTTACATGCTTTAAGGGATTCAAACTATACCAAATGGATGTCAAAAGTGCCTTTCTAAATGAAATAATAAAATAAGATGTGTATATTGAACAACCTCAAGGCTTAAAAATTCACAATTTTCCAATTATGTAATCAAATTATAAAAAGGTATTATATAGACTGAAATAAGGATCTAGAGCATGGTATGAAAGGCTAAGCACATTCCTATTAGATAAAATATTTATTAAGGAGAGTATAGATATCACCCTTTTTCTAAAAAGAATAAACGAAGAACTACTCATTGTCTAGATCTATATTGATGATATTTTGTTTGGATCTTCTTATATTAAGTTATGTGATGAATTTTTTAAAATAATAAGTAAGGATTTTGAGATGAGTATGATGAGAGAACTGACCTACTTTATTTACTTTTTTAATATAAGGCAGAAGGATGATGAAATTCTTCTTAGTCAATCAAAATACCTTAAGGATATCCTTAAGAAATATGAAATGGATAAGGCCAATGTAATAAACACTCCCATGAGTTCTACTGTTCAGTTAGATAAGGACTCAAATGAAAAATCAGTTGATCAAAAAAAAAAAAAAAAAAAAAAGAAAGAAAGGAATAATTGGATCACTTCTTTACTTGACTACTAGCATACTTGATATTATATTTAGTATTTCTCTTTATGCTATATTTCAGGCTGATCTAGAAGAGTCCAACCTGATTGTTATTGAGAGAATCCTTAGATATCTCTTAGGAACCCAAAACTTGATAATATGGTATCCTAGGAACAACACTTTCTTTGAAATTATAATATATTCTGATTTAAACTTTACTGGATGTAGGGTTGATTGGAAAAGCAGTTCTGGAATGTGCTAATTCATAGGATAATCTTTAGTATCCTAGTCTAGTAAAAAATAGAACTCAGTACCTCTGTCCACTATAAAAGTTGGATACATAGCCTTAAGAAGTTGTGTGGCACATGTTCTTTTGTTAAAGCAATCAATCTTATATTTAGGATTACTTATTGGCTCCATTCCAATCTTATTTGATAACACTAGTTCCATATATATTTCAAAGTATCCAATCTAATACTCAAAGACCAAACACATAGGCATAAGATACCATTTCATTATAAACCATGTCACCAAGGAAGACATAGAGCTACATCCTGTAGCCACAAAAAATTAGCTTGCAGACATCATTATAAAACCACTGGCTTTTGATTCTTTCAACACCTTAAGAATAAGATAGGCATCATAGATATTCAAGCATGAAACTGGATGCTTTGAAATTCAAAAATCTGATTGATGTTTTTTTTTCTATTTTTGTTTTGTTTATTTTATGTTTAATGTTTGGTTTTGTTTATTTGTTTTTTTAGTATTTAAAGATTTTTTCCTTATGCATGTGTCTTTTAATTATTGTAAAATTTAAGAATATGATCACCACTTGCTTTAGTAATTGAACTCTTCTTTAAATGAAAGACAAACCTATTTTTATAAGCAGTGTTCGACTCCTCTAAAAATAATTAAGGGAAGAAAATTGGAGATTATCCCTCTTCATCTAAGTCCTTTAAGGGTATAGTTTATTTTTAACCAAAATCTATTTCAAATTAAGATTGGACCAAGAAATATAGATCTATTTCATCTTCTTACATTTCTCTATCTCGTCTGAATATTTTTGCAAATCAATGAATCTATTTCAAATTTTCTTAATCAAACTATTTGTACATATATTAGATGGATTAGGTTTTGATTTATGTTTTACTCAACCTTATATAGGAGACTGAGTTCTTCTTCTCTCATATTTTAAAAATAATGTCACAAATGAGAAATTTTAAAGACTTAACAGAAGAAGCAAGTTTGCAAAAGTAAAAGAGGCATAAAATGAGCTCAAAAGCTGAAAAGATGTACAATGAACACCAAAAAATTTAAAAGATGCACAAAATGTATAAAAAATTAAAAGACCTGCAAAGTGCACCAAACAAGGATAAAAGAGGCACAAAATGAGCTCACAATGAATTAGCTTTCCTTTGTTTCAAATCTTTAAAATCTTAGACAAATACATGTGCCAATTGATATCATCTACACCTTAATTTTAAAATTATGAATTTTGTTTCATCTCTTTGCAATGCTATTCTCTTATATATATTTCTAAAAAGAAGTTTGAAAAGTTCACTTTTCCTATCTAATTTATTTTCTAAATTAGATTTTTGTTTTAATAAGACTTTTAACCTATAAGGAGCTTGTGCTAGGGTTGACAAACTTCAAATTTCTAAACTTTCTAGATTTTTGCATTTTTAATACACATCTTATTGATATAACCATTGGGTTAAATTTTGTTTAATATTATGATCAATTCAAAAAAAATAAAAATAAATTGTGGTTATTTTTCTTGGTTTTTTATTTCTTTTATTTCACTCTGAAAGTTCGTGATGATTATAAAACCCTAAAGAACTAATCCCAAGGGTAATCAAGAGGGGGGGGGGGGGGTGAATTGGTTATTTAAAATTTATTTATCTAAAAAGAAAATCTTTTTGAATATTTTGAACTAAACAATTTATGCAGAAGCCACAGTAATTTCATAATAACAAAAATTAGAGATTTCAACCATATAACAAATCACAAAATAATGCTTAAATTAAATGCCAAAAAGTAACTAAAAAGAATATACCAAATTTATAGTTGTTCGATTAACTTAACCTATGTCCACTCCCCTAAAATCTCCTTTTTAGGTATTGCAATAAAAGTAATGTCTCACCTTTTAACCCCACAACAAGGTAGAGAAGCCCTTACAATATCTTTCCACCGACCAGGTGAGGTAGAGTACCTTGTATCCTTTTACTCCCTCCTAGAGTAGGTAGAGAACATCAAAATCCTTTAGTCCCTCCTGGAGTAGGTAGAGAACCTTGGAATCCTTTTGCTCTCTCTTGTTATAGGAAGAGAACCTTTGAATCTTTTTCACCCTCCTGGTGAAAGCAGAGAACCTAGATCTAATTATGGCGAAGCTCTTCCCAGAGCCACCAAGGAACTAGAAAAGTAACTTGAAGAAGATGATAGAAATCTTATATGGAGCAATCTTTGTGAATCCCTCACAGCTCCCCCTCACAAGGATTTCACTCTCTCTCCTAAGCTCTCTCTCTTCCTTCTATAAGCTCTCTCTTAGATCAACTCCATAATAAAAGATTATCTCAAGTGACAATAAGAGAACTTAAATAGAGAGCCTTAAAAGTAGCCCTAATTTTAAACTTACCGTCAAAGATTTTCCAATTCAATTAGTACAAAATAGCCCTTTTAGCTAGTATGATCAGCTTTGCCCAGTACAATATGTTCAAGTATTTATGCAGTTCGTCCAATAAGATTCTACGATCGTCCGAGACTATTAGTTTAAGATACTGTATTGATTGTCCAGTATGGCATAAGATGAAGATGGTGATCTACATATCGTTCCATAACTCTCTCGCAATGTGAAGTATGATCTCCAAGATGATTATAAGAAAATTATGGTTTTTGTCTTGGATTATAGGGGATTATCCTATGAAATATAATAGATCATCTAGTATGATCTAAGTAGATCATCCTGTACAATATGGTAAAGCAATCTAAACATAATTAGTCTCATAATCATAGGATCAATTTCAGCATGATTGTCATAAATCATCAAGGACGATATACATCATTATGTATGATTAGAATAAAAATTTAAAATTAAAATATTGCCTAAATTGTGATTGGTGGTTATTTTCCACAATTTAAACTGATCGTCCTATACGATAATGATTGTACAATATGATTAGTTGAATCCCTCTTTTTTTATTAAAAACCAATAGTATGGCCTACAAGTTAATAAAAAAGGAATACAAGTCCTTAAAGGGACGACCAGCTCGCTACTGCTCAAAAGAGCTAAAAAAAAAAGACAGAAGGAAACCTAGGAGCTTGAGAACCCTATTAAGCATGAATATAAGGAAACCTAATAACAATCTAAACAACCAACAAAAAAGAAAAAGAAAATAGTCAATCAACTCAACCTTTCTAACCAAAAAAGGACCCTACACAAAATGAGAACGAGTCTCCAAAAACCTGTATAAAAGGCTTACAAGGATACTGAATAAAACAATTAAATATAACATAGAGGAAATAACAAAAGTTAAAATGTTGAATAAATAAAATATACTATAGCGTAGATAGTTATGTTGCATCACAATGTGATAATTCATAAAGGTATTAAGGAAAGCCCTGTACATAAACAAAATGATATAGAAGAACAGCACCATCAAGGCTAAGAAACTGTCAAGGTTTAGTTCACCACAGCTACCACATCTACACTTAAAATTTTGAATATCACTAACAATACCAACCAGATAGTAGCACCAAACAAAATCCATGAAAATTAACAGAGCAACCTAAGGGGAATCGTAGAAATTCCCCAACTATAGAAAAGTAAAACCCAGATAGAGAGAAAAACATCCACTATCCATGAAAAACCAAGTTAGCTAACCAATGTACACAAACATTTCCTTCCCTATGAACATGAGAAATAGAAAAGTTAATAAACATCAAAAGCTGATTGATTTCTATAATAAGATAAAAAAGATCCAGCAGAAAGTTTAGCTTACATGATTTCTGCACACAAATAGGATTGCAAACTATCTTCATAGGGTTTATAAGGCAATGAATCGTAGAAGTGGCATCTACCTCAATCCAAATACTGGTAATACGAAATAAAAGACATAATTTCAAACCATTAAAAATAGTAGAAAGTTTAGCCTACATGATAGAACACTTCTCCAAAGAGCCAACAAAAGACATGATCATGTTACCCTTATCATTCCTGATTATGCCACCACACCCAAAAGAAATATTTTTATTTGAACCATCCACATTAAGCTTGAAAGTATTAAGTGGAGGTTTGATCTAATATACCAAATTAGGATCCTCCAAAAAGCAGCTAGAGTGCAGAATGATGTCAAAATTATGAGCGATAAAAGAGAAATTCCTAAAATTCTTAGAGGTCCCCAGATTATCAGTGAAAAGTTTAAGAATTTTGTCATTGATATTCTAAATAATATAAGAGGCATCCATATGAATATTATTAAACATAGAGTTATTTCTAGCCATCCATGAATATCACAAAATCAAAGAAGGAATAACTTTTTTGATATAACCTTTGGAATTGATGAACCAAGATTCAAGCAAAGTGTTGATAGACATACTAGCATTAAAAAGATTAAAATTGAAAATATCATCTAAATAGGACCAAATTTTAACAACAATTAGGCCAGAGAAAAACACGTGATGCATGTTCTCCACATGATAACAACATTGACACTTGAAAGTAATAATAAATCCTTTTTTCCTCAAAATGTCGTCAGTAGGGATATATTTATGCATGATTATCCATATAAAGATAGAAATGGTTTTGGGAATACTTTATGCCAGATCATGGAAAAAACCTTTATAACATGTTTTTCCCTAAACACATGTGAAACAACCATTAAACTAAACATGCTATTATGAGACAAATCACATAATAACAAATCATCAAAATCAAGGTTAATGGGTTGGTTAAGAATTTTAAAAATAAGATTTGCAGGAAGAGTATCGACCAATTTAGTAGTCCCAAGTGTTATCAATGATGAAAGAATTCTCTTTAGTGGAGTTAGTGGAAAAAGAATTAGTAATAGCATCAATAGACTAACCTTCAAGCCACAGTAACGATTATTTGAATCCCTCTTAATTAACAAGATTTTTATTTTTAACTAATCATGCAATATATTGACATCTTCATGTAATATTAGGTCAAAAAATAAAAATTTCTCGAACTCTCCAAATCACTCCCTTGAGTGTGCGTGTGCAATATTACTTAACTTAGGGTCCGCTAGATACATGACTTGACTCAAGAAAGGTAAAAAGTACATTGAAATTTAAATTACGAACACACTTAATCATTATCTACATGATCTTGAGTTAAATGACATTTCAAGTGAACTTGTGGACCTAAAAAGTTAGTGAGTTAGGCAAACAAAACATATATATAAGAAAAACAATTGTAAAGAAATAATAATATTTGTTATAATCAAAATCACTATATGTAGGCTCAGATTACTAAAAATCTCCCACTTTTTGATGATGATAAATATTATTGTTAAAAAATTTCAATTCTCTTTGATAATTTCTGAAACTCCCCCTTAGAAGATGAAATTTTGAAAGTAAGGGGAGTTTTTATATATATATATATATATATATATATATATATATATATATATATATATATATATATATATATAAATTTTAAATAAATATGAGACATAAGAAAAATAGAGTAAAAATAGAAATAAAATAGAACACGGTAAATTTCACTAAACCATAGGATGAAAAATAACACACTGCTACCCTTTTTAACATCATAAAAAGGAGGAAATAGGGAAAACACTAAACAGAACAAAGTATAAAAAAAAAGACCAGTACAAACATAGAAATAAAAACACTAACAAACTTGAAAAAAGAAGAACCCTGATCAGGTGGATGTGGTGGTGGTGGCGGCTAAAAGTATTGATGAAGAGAGGCAAACTGCTTGCCAAACCAGGCCATATCATAGTCATGATGCTTCTACTATACTATATAGGAATCAAACCAAGCTAAGTCCTGATCATGGTACTGATATTGCTCGGCTACATAAGATTTAAACCTAGCCTCCCACTAATCAAATCGCTGGACCAGTTGATTAATAGAGAACTTCTGATGAATAGGAGCTAGTGCTTGAGATTGATCCTCCTGTTCCTATTCTAGGCTATCACCATAACAAATATTATGGTGATGAGCACTGTGAACTATGTGGAAGGAGCTTTCTGAATATAACATTAGAAAGTGGTTAGGTGGTGCAGGATATTAAAGGTTGTATTTGGACTCTAGGAAAAAGAAAAGGAGATGTACTAAAGCTAGATTGGGCAATATCTTATGAATGGGATCTCAAATGACTGTTAGATTTTCATGGTATCTTACAAGAAGGTCAGCTGCATTAAAGTCAATTTCAACCATTATGAAATAATTTATAAGAGACAACATAGGGGTATCACAACCTTTTGAAATTATTGAGTTACGATGAAAATGATGGATGATCCAAGCATTTTATACTAATGTTTTACAAGCACAAATGTGAGAGTTAACATTGGATTCTATCATAACTATGTTGGCATGAGTCGAATCAAAATTAGGATTTGTAACATGAATGTGAATTTTTTCACCAGTAGTTAAAAGATGGACAAATTTATGTAGGTCTTGGTAGGTGATCTCTACTGGCCTCCTATTAAAAAAGGATTAGAGGACAATACCCTTGATATTGATTCTTAAGCTCATGAAAAATTCAAAAAGCAATTCAAAATTGAAGGGAAAGGACAAAGTAAGGATAAATCTAAGAGTAGTATGGGCAAAGAGTTCTAGCATTTGAAAGGTTTACACCTTTTGGTTGACTATTTTGGACGAGTTAATTCCAACATTTTTTTATAAGCTTCTTCATCAGCTTCTTTAGTGAGTCTAGGATCAATGGTTATCCTAGAGGAACTACCTATGAGGGCTCGGGAATACTTTCCACCAACCATTACTAGAGTATGAATTTAAGAGAAAAGAAGAAAAATTGGAATGATGTGAGGAATATGAAGAAAACTAGTTATTTATAAAGGATCTCATATTGTATTGTAGGATCAAAAGATTATCTTGGATGATCAGGTGCAATCAATTTGTTTAAATGATTATTAAAAAGTTTGGTCATATCATACAGTATGATCAGGTATCATACTAGTTCATTAGACACAGAGAGATCATCACGATGAGTCATCGTGTATGATATTGAGTAACTAGATCATACAGTATAAATACATGGATTTTCCTAAATAATTTGTCATAATGGATCAGCCTAATAGCATTCAAATTGTACAATGAATCCTACCATGTGGATCATTTAGTACGATGTATGAATCATATGTGACAATCACCAATATTTGATTTATATCATCTGTTGTGTTGTGATCAGAGAGGTGTATTTTTGTTCAGATTGTACAGGATGATGTGGTATCATCCTTTATGATGAGAGAAAAACAAAAAAATTTAGGACATGAAATTTGATGATGAGGAGGATTTCAAAACACAAATAAAAATACTAAAAGCATAAAATAACACAAAATCCAAACAAAAACCAGTAATAAATTAAAATATAAAAAAACACAAATCATTCAACTCTAAAAAATGATAAATTTCTCTTGTGAGTAGATTAAAAATCAGTAAGACATGAATTGATAATGCTGTAATCCAAAGAGAGTTGAAAATTGATCTTGTGAACCCTAGTTCGGACTCCTTACATATTAAAATTCTTTTTAAATAAAAATCTAATTCATAAAAGAAATTAGATAAGAAAGTGATCTTTTCAAACTTCTTTTAAGAGAAATATCTGATAGAATAATATTGCAAAGTAATTATCCAAAATATTGATTTTCAAATTCAGGTGTTTGAAAATATCAATTGGCCCATGAATTCTTTTAAGATTTAATGGTTTGAAAGAGAAGGAAGCTTATTTTCTTTGTGGGCTCATTTTGTGCCTCGTTTTCAATTATCGGGTGCACTTTGTGTTGCAACTCAAGAATCCATCTTTAGAATGTGTTTTTGATGATAGAAAAAATATTATTATTCTAATTAATTTTATTATTTCCCCTGAGCATGCATTGGATATTTTCTATTTGCTATTTGTGTGTACTAACATTTCAAGAAAATCATATTCTAGACTGTTGAAGACTTCAAGACATAGTAAATTAGAGTTTCACGTAATGAAGTCTATAAATTTTTTATTTTTCTTGAGTTTGAGAGAGTGTGATTGTAATTGGGTAACCGTGCACACACACACTAGGGGAGAGTGTCAAAACATAAAATTTTAATACTAATCACAATGTACAATTTACATTTGTACTAGACTTTTTGTTACATTTTTTACTCCAAAAAAAGTTAGTCAAATCACGTCTTATATTTTTGCACTTTTCATACTGTACGTTGTCAGTTCGTATAAACAACTCATAGAGTATGAAATGAGTCCATACTAGTTTATCCCAAATGAACTCATTTATTTTTTATACTATTTGTTATGTATGATGTATGCTAATACAGACGATTAACATAGTACAAAATTAGGTGCGTACTAGTTAATCCCAAATGAATTAATTTATTTTTTATGCTATTCATAATATACAATGTTAGTTCATACGGACGACTCACATAGTAGAAAATAGGGCCATCCATATTAAAACCAAATGAAGAATGATTTTGATTAACTATTTATATAATATGATTTTAATTTGTACAAATGAACTATAGAGTATGAAATAATATTCATACAGGATCATACCAGATGAATAGGTTTAGTTTTGAATTATTCGTATAATATGATGTCAATTCATGCAGACATGTGATAAAGTATGAAATATGGTTCGTACATAAATTTTTGAACTTTTCGTATAGATGATCCTTGATCATACTATATTATCATAAGTTGGTTAACATGTAATTTTCAATTTTCTAGATAGTTTTTCTTGTGTTTCATATATGTATGTCCTAAAAATTGACACTCAATACCTTTGCTAAGATTTTCTCTTGAGAGTGGTTATTAAGTGTGTATATTTAGGAGAGATTATATGTGTGAAGAGTGAGAGATCAAGTGAGGAGGAATTGTGAGGGATTCACAAGGTTGGTCAAAGTGAGGATATCATTTTCTTCTTCAAATTTCTACCCATCTCCTCTGGAGGCTATTGAAGGAAGAGCTTCAATATTGTGTCATGATACTCTACCATCACCAGGAGAGTGAGAAAGGCCGTCGATAATTTGTCATCACCAGGAGGGTAAGAAAGGACATCAGTACTCTGCCATCACTAGGAGGGTGAAAAAGGATGAAGGTTCTCTGCCATCAATAAGAGGGTAATAAAGGATGTTGGTACTCTTCCGCAATAGGGTTGGTGGAAGAGAGTTTGCGAAAGCTTCTCCACCTTGCTGTGGGGGTAAAAAGAGAGTCACTTTTATTTAGTGCAATACCCGGAGATGGAGTCTTTAGGGAGTGGATGTAGATCTAGTTTGGACTAAACGACTATAAATTTAGTGTTCTTTTATTAACTTAACTTTTTAGTATGTTTATTTTTCTATGCTTCAAAATTCTGTGGTTAAAAATTTATTATGATAATCAATTTATTACACAACTACAAATCTCAAGATTATTATTTAAACTTTAAAAAAATAGGTTTTAAAAATCCAAGAAATTTTTAAATGACCAATTCACCCCCCTCTTGGTTAGCCTTGGAATAGTTCAAAATCTTTTAAGTGGTATCATAGTCTATTTCAAAAGTTCTTGTTTAGACTACTTTTTGAAAGATGATTATGCCTACTTTTGGAAACTGTAATACTTCTAAAGGATACTATATCACTAAACCACCTTTATTCGATAACATCCCTTTTGATTTTTGGATTACTCGCATGTCTACTTTTTTGCTATCAATTGACTATTATATGTGAATATTAATATAATAAGGTTACACTAGACCCACTAGACTTTTTGATGACATTAGAGTTGAAACACCATTCACTTTTTAGAGATAAGAAGAAAAAGACTTAGCATAACTAAATTCAAAATATTTAAATAGTTTTTTCTATGCGTTAAAATCAGAAGACTAAAAGGTTGTATCTATTGCATATCTATTTTTCAGAAATAGAATTTTGATGATTGCAAAAACTTCTATTTTAGTTTGACTGCCTTGCCTACTGACGTTTCAGGACCACAAGATCAAGACTGTAAGCTGAACCAGCTCAAGATTTGGTAGATTAGGTCTGAGTCAATATGTTATGTACTTTTTCCGTTTCTAGAGTCAAATGTAATCCTTATGGTGCCTAATGCTAAGTAATCTTAAATACACACACCTTGGGAATTTTTCTGACCATTTTATAGAGTTTAATATTTTTGGTAACATCGGCTAGGTCGATATTCATATCGGCCTAAATGATTGGTTCAAAAATAAAAACTCTAATCAGGCCATCATGATTAAGACAGTTGTCATTAAGTTAATTAGCCCGAACTTTATTGTATTGGCCAGGACGATAGGCTCAAATCAGAAATAATCAGCCGCCATAATCTCTTTATGTATTCTTTAATTTAAGACATCATCTAGGACGATATCCTATCGGCCTGGATGATATAGAAAAATTATATCTAAATTAATCTGGTAATTATGCAAAGAAATTAAGGCTGATTGAACGATAACATCGGCCGGGCTGATCGCAGGATAGATCGACATGATAACATGGACTATTAACATCAGCCTACTTCAATTCTGGGCAATGTCCAGGACAATTTGGCTTGGATTTAAACTAATCAACCAGGATGATATACTATCGGCCTAGATGATGTGACCAAAATTACTCTAATCATCCCAAATCAACCAGGCTGATTGAGCAAAATTTATACTGATCGGCCAGGCTGATACCCCTATCAGCCTGGACGATAAAGTCGGTTTATATAAAATAAGAGCTATTCCAAAGCTCTTCTATTTAAATCTCTTACTCTACCTTAGAGTAATGGTGAGTGCTGTTATCTTGACCTGAGAGAGCCTAGGGAGAGGGAGAGATAGAGAGAGGAACTTATGAGGGGGAGTTTATGAGAGGGTTCATAAAGGTTACTCCAAGCAAGGTTCCAAGTCAAATTCTTTATTCTTCGTCCTTCATCCTTGGGAGGTTCTTGGGAGGTCAACTTCAGCAAATTGTCCGGGTTCTCTGCCTGCCTCAGGAGGAAGCAAAAGGAGTAAGTTCTCTACCACATCGGGGTTGGTGAAAAAGAGACTGTTGTAAAGGCTTTTCCGCCTAGCTGTCGGAGCTAAAGGAGAGATACTTAGTTAGTGCAATACTCATAGGGTGCCTCCGAGGGGTGGACGTACGTAGGTCAAGGTTTGACCGAACCACTATAAATATAGTGTGATCTTTCTTTGTTTTATTTATGCATTTATTTTTTGCACATTGATTTCTTTGTGTTGATATTGGTTTGATTTTTATTTGTACTTTGCTTAAGAAAATTTTTAAAATTCCATTTCACCCCCTCCCTCTTAGTTATCCTCGGGCTAGTTCTTAAGGGCTTAACATTCTTAACAAACTTTCTGTTTCTACCTGCAAATCTAGAAAAAAAATATGGGATAGACTTTGCATAACTTATGAAGGGATAAATGAGGTTAAACAATCTTGATTGAACATTTTATTACATGATAATGAACTACTTTGCATGAAACCAAATGAATTAATTTCTGATATGTATATACATTTTACTCAAAAATTTCCCCATTGTTTGCTTTAGATATAGAGCTAACTAATTCAAGAAATGTTAATAAAATCATATGTTATTTAGCTATTACATATGATGCAAAGATAACTGCCATAATAGAGTTGAAAGATCATAATGTATATTTTATTGATAATTTGCTTGGATCACAATTGCTTACGAGCAAGGAGTGAATTAACGACATATTGATGCAGGTGACAAGAGAGAAAAATATTGCTTTAAAAGTGGATGATTTGGAGAGTGATCAATTAGTGTCTAAGGATGAAGATGATATTACACTCATGACTAGGAAATTTAAAAGTTTACTTAGAAGAAAGCAACAAAGATGTCAACAATGGAACAAAAGTAAGTTCAATAAGAATGCAAAAGTTTATAATGAAGTCTTTTGTTATGAATAAAAGAAGTCTGGACATATAAAAATAGATTGAAAAAATATCAAAGCTAATCATAGCAAGGAGAAAGTTGAGGAGAAAAGTAATATTAGGAAGGGAAAAATAAAATGCAAAGAGCGTTCTGGACTAACTCAGATTCCAACTCCTCAGAAATAAATGCAGAAGAGGAATAAATTATTTGAAACTTATGAGAAAATTCATAATATATATAGGAAGCTATAAAATTTACATGCAAATCTTAACCTTGAGCATTTGAATTTACAAAAAAAGATTATAAAACTCATAGGAAAGATCATGCATCCATAGACAACAACCAAATGAAATTTTTAGTTGAATTTGATGATTTGAATAAGAAACATGATTTTTTGAAAACATCCTATACTGATCTTGAGAATAATTTAAGGTGTTTATTACTGAAGAGGATTAAAGAGAACATGAGTTGAAAGTTCATAATTAATTTTTAGAAAGTACAAACTCATCTTTTAAAGAAAAACTAAAAGCTTTCAAGGAAAATAAGACACCCCCTATACTTGAACTTTTTACATTCTTGATCATAAGCGTACATATTCAAAATCTTAGAAAAGACATTATAATTCACATAGATTGGTAAATTCTTTTCATGATATTAAATGTTTTTTATGTGAATGATAATTCATATTTCACATACTTGCATAATTCACAGTAGAACACATCTAGTGTGGAGACCTAAGATGCATAAATCATAACATATCAAACATATATGGTTTTTCATTGTCAAGAAGTGAACCCAAATTTATTTGGGTTCCCAAGTCTAATGTTTGATAATTATTTAGAAATGCTATCATACAAGCCCTCATAAGAGCATTTGGTACCTGGACAAGAGATGTTCAACACATAAGACTGGAGATATAACTCAATTCCTATTGCTTGAGGTTAGGGTTAGAGGCAAACTGACACTAAGAGATAATACCACTTTGAGAGTGGTAGGTATAAGTATGATTGACAATAAGAATAAATTCTTTATTGAGAATATTTTATTTGTTGAAGGCTTAAAACATAACTTATTAAGCATTAGTCAGCTTTGTGATTTAGGATTTAACATTAAAATTTTACCTATAAGTTGCTTTATAAGCCTAAATGGAATTGATGTGTTGCATGGAAGTAGGGTAAATAATGTATACATGCTTGATTTAAATTATGTTAAATCTTCTAATGCTTTTTGTTTCAAAACTATCATTGATAAATCTTGGTTATGACATAGAAGACATTGTCATACAAGAATGAAAAATCTTAGGTAGATTGCCCAAAAAAATTAGTTAGAGGAATACCCAAATTAGACTTCACTAAAGATCACCTGTGTGATGCATGTCATTTAGAAAAACATGTTAAGTCCTCCTTTCTTTTAATTAAAGATCTTAGAACTAGCAAACCATTAGAAGTTATATACATGAATCTTTTTGGACTGGTTAGCACTCTAAGTTTAGGAGGGAAAGTTTTTAGGTATGTAATTATTGATGATTATTCAAGATTCACTTGGATCAGATTCTTATCATGTAAGAGTGAATTATTTGAAGTGTTTAGAAAGTTTTAACATGGATTAAGAGGAAGCTAGATTATTAAATTCTTTCAATTTAAAGTTATCCTAGAGAATTGAAATTTTTTAAAAGTTATCCTAAGGAATTGATTTTAGGAGACCCAAGTGAAGGTGTTAGGACTAAGCATGGACTTAACAAAGAAGTGAACCACTCAGCATTTATTTTAATGATTGAACCAACTAATATAAATCAAGCACTCTTTGAAGGATTTTGGATTTTGCCCATATAGGAATAATCAAATTAATTTATTAGAAATGATGTCTGGGAGTTAATTGAAAGACCTAAAAATCAAAGAGTTGTTGAAACTAAGTGGGTTTCAAAAATAAGATTAATGATTTAGGTGTAGTGGTTAGGAATAAAGCAAGATTGGTGGCCAAGGGATACAATAAAATATAATGGATTGATTTTGAGAAATTGTTTGCCCGTGTAGCTCGACTTGAAGTGAAAAGGGTACTACTAGCCTATACCTATTTTAAAAGTTTTAAATTATTTCAAATGGATATTAAGGGTTCCTTTTTTAATGTGGTGATCAGAGAGGATGTTTATATTGAGCAACCTGCAGGTTTTTGAAAATTCACATTTCTTTAGACATATGTTTAGATTGAAAAAGTCTTTATATGGATTAAAATAGGCACATAGGGCATGGTATGAAAGGCTAAATTGGTTCCTACTAGAAAGGTTAATTATTAAAGGAAGTTTTGAGACTGCTCTCTTCTTAAAAAGAGTAGAAGATGATATACTCATTGTTCAAGTATATGTTGATGATATCTTATTTGGAACCACTAATAAAAATATTTTTGATGATTTGTAAAAAATAATTAGTGAATTTGAAATGAGTTTGATGGGAGATTTGAGTAACTTTCTTGATTTTAGTATAAAGTAGAAAGAAGATGATATATTTTTGAGTCAGTTAAAATATATTAAGGACATCCTTAAGAAATATGAAATAGATAAAGCTAAACCAATAAGTACACCAATGAGTTCCTCAATGGAGTTAGACAAGGACTCTAAGGGAAAATCTATTGATCAAAAGAAATTTAGAGAAATAAATAGATCATTACTTTACTTAACTGCTAGATGACCAAATATCAGGTTTAATGTTTATCTTTGTGATAGATTTCAAGTTGATATAAAGGAATCCCATTTAACTACTATTAAAATAATTCTAAGATATTTTTTGGGAACTCAAAACTTAGGGATATGGTATCCAAGGCACAACTCTTGTTTTGAAATTATTGGATATTCTGGTTTTGCTTTTATAGGATGTAGGGTTGAACAAAAAAGTACTTTTAGAACTTTTGAACTTATTGGAAACTCTTTAGCTTCCTAATCTAGCAAAAAATAAAATTTAGTAACCCTTTCTACCGTTAAGCAGAATATATTGCCTTAGGTAGTTGTGTGGCATAGGTTCTTTGGTTAAAATAATAACTTATTGATTTAAGATTTTCTATTAGCACTTTTCCAATTTTCTATGATAATACAAGTGTCATATGCATTCCAAAGAATCCTATTCAACACTTTAGAATTAAGCATATAGATACAAGACATCACTTCATTTGAGATCATGTGACTAAAGGAGAAATTGTGTTATATCATGTAGCTACTAAAAATCAACTTGCAAACATTTTCATAAAACTATTTGCTTTTAAAATGCTTAACATAATAAGAACTAGATTGGGTGTAATTGATATTCATACTTGAGAATTTAAATTCAGCAAATTTCATTTGTGATGTATCTTATTATTGGTATTTACATTTTGTTGTTATTTGTTATTGTTTTTGTTTGTTGCTTAGTTTTTTATTTCTTTGTTTTGGGTTTGGTTGTTTCTTTGGTATTTTTTGTTGTTTTTGTTTTTGTGTCTGATGGATCTTGCTATGACTTATTTTTGAAAAATAGTCATGAGTATCATGTGAAAAATCTAAAAATTCCTTTTTCACTCATACTGTACGAACTACTTTCATACTATACAATATCACTAGATTTTACATGATAATTTTTCTAAGTTTATAAGATAAAAAATGTGTTTTTGTAAATGGATCATACTGTGCAAACACATCATATTATTGCATGAATACTTTATTTTTTCATCTATACAAATAGGGAGGAAATTCAAGTGTAGTTATTTTTGAAGATCACCTTGGATAAAGACCTATTCATATTTACGATCCTATTATCATTATGTATGTAGACGAACCTAACTACCAGAGTACGATCATTATTATCTGATCATCTTGGACAAACACCTATTAGACTATATGATCATTCTGGACAAAAAGCTATACGATACGATTACTCAAGAATGACTGCTAACAAAAAGTAGTTTCATTTTTGGCAATTTTCTATTATATGTATGAAACAATTTTCCTCCCGTACGAATGCATAATTTTACGTACGTTTGTACAATTGTGTCATTTTTCTTTAAATTAGAAGGAATTTATTGGATTTTCTTCACAATCTCTTTCAATCTCAAACCATATTGTGTTATAACTCTCTAAATGGAAAGCAGTAGTAAGTGGGCTTGAACCTCCAAAGGCTCTTCCTCTTATTCTAGTCAACTAATCAAGAACTTCGTTTCCAAAGAGAATGAACAAGCCTACTTATGTTTCTTTGAGACAAAGATGACTCCATCTCGTATCCTTATCTAAGGAGACATTAACATTTATGTAATGCCTCATTTTGATTCCACCCAATTCACTTTCATTCTCATTTTAATCTATGCTTTCCATCATGATACATTTCATTATTTCCATGCCAATCTGAGAATGAATGAAAACTATACCAAGATGTCATCTATTATTTTGAAATAGAGAGTAGAGATCACCAAGGAAGGTTTTTGCACCTACCTACACCTTAGAACGAAAGGGGTAAGGGCACACACAATGACTTCTAGTTCTAATTTGTACTAGTCTACAATTAATCAAACTCTCAGAGGTGTCACTTCAATCAAAAACCTATCTTGTGTGTACACCTTGAATCAAAATGCTAGGATCATCCAACATGTATTAAGAACTTTTATTATTTATAAAGTTGGTGATTGTATCAACTTAACTCCTTTGCTTTTTATAGTCACATATCTTATTAAGGCAAACACTCAAATAGATGAAGCCCAGTTGATTTTTTACTGCATCTATAAGCTTAATGACACTGGACTTCCTAATAATAAAAGAAAGAATAATGTGGCTTTAGGATATTTGGTGGCCTATATTCTTGAAAAGAAGTACAACTTGATTCATCCTTATCCACCTACTTAGCTTCTAATATATTTCAATGATGCTTCCTTTTGATCTCTTTTTATCTAGGGCCAAGGGGATAAAGGAGAAGATTTTGATAAAGAAGGACCTGTACCAGAACCTGCTCCTACACCTGAACCTGCCCCTAGACCAGAGCATCATTTCTATCAAGAAATGGTCCAACAATTTGATAGTGATCAATAATTTGATCATATTGAGACTCTCTTAGACCAACTAGATGAAAGATATAATGAAGATATAGGCTGGGTTTGGAGGACAATTTGACTCTCTGAGCACTCAAGTAGCTACAAATCAATAGCTACTTTTCTATGTTCACTTCTCCTCAACCACCTCTAGATCATGATCCTTAAGCATACTAGTTTTAATTTTTTATTATACTTAATGTATGTTTTTTTTCTTTCTGTACTCATGTGATAGCTCTGTGATGTTTTATTTTTTTTGTATTGATTGTATTTGGGTTTCATGTTTAATGAAATGATTATTTATTTTTTAATCATCTTAAACTGTTCTTAAGTTTATATTATGCAATTTACTAATGCTGATCTAAGAGAAAACTTTAAAATATTTTACACAACGACTTAGCTTCTTAACAATATGGTTTTTTTCTTACTTAAACTTTAAATAAATTTACAAATTAGATTTAGATATTAAGATCATTTCTTTATTCTAATAGATATGTATCTTATAGTTATAATTATTACAAAATTAGTAACTTGTGTTTCTTTTTATTTTCTTATTCAATGTGTTGATTCTATACTTAACAATAGGAATTTGTTTTGTGGATTATTCTTCTTTATATGAGAAAAGTTTTTTTATTTATTTAGAAGATAGTCACACAATCTAAGATTTACTGAACTAGGTTGTGAAAAAAAATAAAATATGAAATGATGCACAAAGTGTCCCAAAATTTGAAATGAGGCACAAAATGAGCCCAACATGAAAAGATGTGCAATGCCTCCAAATTTGAAAAGAGGCACAAAATGAGCCTAAAAAGAAAAGATGTGCAATGTTCACTACCCAAATATTTCTTATGTTAAAGAGGCATAAAATGCGCTCACACTCTATTTATTCTTCCCTATACTTTAATTCTTAGAAAAATCCTTGCAATAAATGATAATTTTAACTAATAAATTTGAAACTATAAGATTTCTATTTAATTAATTTTGGAATGTTTATTCTATTTGATTTTTTTTTGTTTTCTAGAGCAAACATTCAACATGTTCAACTTTTCTTATTTAAATTGTTCTTTGATTTTAATTTTAGTATTTCTTTTTAAATCAAGACTTTAATGTTATTTATGCAAATAGTTTAAAATTCTCTTCTTTATCATCTATTAGATTTGTCTATAGCAACTTAATAATTTTTAGGGGATTTTTTTTTTGATAACAAAATAGAGAGAGGTTACTGTTTGTAGTTTGGTTTAAGTTATTGTTTGTGTTATGTTTGAAGACTTTTTATTTTGTGTTTTGGTATATTTTTACTTAATTTTCATTTTTATTTTTATTTTAGAATTTATGTTCTCAGGAGGAGGTTATTTATGGTTTAGAGATTTTAGTTTTCTTGTGTTTCATATACTTTGATTTTTTGGTGTTTGTTTATAAAACCAAAATTTAAAAAATTGTGATGAAATTTTTATGATCCTCATGTTGTTTATTTTTAACTTCATTGATGAGAAGTTTAGGAGAAAAATTTTTTATTTATATTTCAAATAATAATTATTTTCTCCATCATAGAAAAAGGGGGAGATTATTGCAACTCAGGAATCCATCTTGATAATGTGTTTTTGATGATAGAAAAAAATTATTGTTTTGATTAATTTTATTATTTATCGCGAGCATATACTTGATATTTGCTATTTGCGTGTACTAACATTTCAGGAAAATTTTACTCCAGACTAATGAAGACTTTAAAACATAATATTTTAGGATTTCATGTAATACAGTTCATAAATTTTTTTATTTTTCTTAAGTCTAAGAGAGTGTGATTATAATTGGGTGATTATGCTCACACATATTGGGGGAGAGAGTTAAAACATAAATTTTTAAACTAATCATACAATATGATTTACTTTCGTACTGTAAAATTTATAATCGTACTAGATAATTTGTTACATTTTTCCTCCAAAAAGAAGTTAATCAAATTTTGTATTATTTGTACTATATAATGTCAGTTCGTACAAATGACTCACAAAGTACCAAATGGGTGTGTACTAGTTCATTCCAAATAAACTCATTTGTTTTTAGTACTGTTAGTATAATATGATGTATGTTTATACAGATAATTGATAGAGTACAAAATTAAATATGTACCAGTTTATCCCAAATGAATTAATTTTTTTGTACTATTTATACCATATGATGTCAGTTTGTATAGACAACACAAAGAATATAAAATTTTGTCATCCACATTCATACCAAATGAAGCATGATTTGTGTTAAGTAATAATAATGTACGATGTCAGTTCATATTGATGACTGACAGAATATAAAATAAGATTTGTACAGGATCATACCAGATGAATAAGTTCAGTTTTGAACTTTTTGTATAGTATGATGTCAATTCATATAAATGAGTGACAGAGTATGAAATAAGGTTTGTGTTGCAACTTAGATTTCATATTAGGTTTTATATCATATGATTTTTATGATATCAAAATATTATTATTGTGATTACTATTTCTCCTAAATATATTATATATATTTTCTTTATGTTATTTATGCGAACTTAAATTTTTAGGGAAATCATACTCAAGACTACCGAAGACTTCAAGACAGATTAAATTAGGATTTCTTATAAATGGAGTATGTAAATTTTCTATTTTTCTTCAGTCCGAGAGAATGTGGTTATAATTGGGTAATAATGCACACACACACACTGGGGGGTGAGTCAAACTTTAATTTTTAAAACTAATCATACTGGACGGTTTGTTATGATAGTTCCTATAAAATGAAAATAAGCAGATCATGCCTAAGAATTTTTTTTTGTACTATTCATATTGTACGATAATGTTTTCATACAAATGACTCACAGAGTATGAAATGGGTATGTACTAGTTCATCCGAACAAACTCACCATTTTTGACCTGATTGTTCTGTATAAAGTGGGGCTCATACAGATGACTCCCAGGGTATGAATTTGGTGCATACCGATTCATTCTAAATGATATCTTTAATTTTTAAACTGATCATACTGTATGATTTTATGTTCATACATACGACTCGTAGTGTACAAAATGGGGTCATCCACTTTCATATCAAATGAAGCATATTTTGTTTAAACTATTTATATTGTACGATATATGGTTTGTACAAACAATTCATAGTGTACAAATTGGGTTCGTATAGAATCGTATCAAATAAGTTTGTTTAGTTTTGAAGTATTTGTATTGTAGGATTTTAGTTCGTACAGACGACGGATAGAGTAGAAAATAAGGTTCATACAGATTCATACATGGATTTTTTAATTATTCATACTTATAAAGTATGATCATACTATACGATCCGAATACTTTCAACTTAAATTTTTAAGTTTTCCAGATAGTTTTTCTTATCTTTCATATATATGTTTTCTAAAAACTGTCATCTACATTCTTCTAAAGGTATTGCTATGAATTTCTTTCAAGAGTGAAAAGGAGAGCATTTTGGGAGAGTGTTTTAGGAGTGAAGTTTGAGAGGAATTTGTGAGGGGATTCATAAGGTTGCCCAAAGGTAAGGATCTCTTATTTATTCTTCAAGTTTCTCCCTACTTCCTTGAAGGCTTTTAAGATTAGACTTTGAAAGAAGATCATGATACTTTGCCATCATTAGGAGGGTGAGAAAGGATGTTAGCACTCTACCATCACCAAGATGGTGAGAAAGGATGTTTATACGCTTCCATCACTAGGAGGGTAAAAAAGATGTTGGTACTCTACCGCATCGGGTTGGTGAAAGAGAGGTTTTTGTAAGGGTTTCCATGCCTTGCTGTGGAAGCAAAGGGAGAGTCACTTTAATTTAGTGTAATACCTAAAGGAGTATTTAGGGAGTGGATGTAGGTCTAGTTAGACTGAACCACTATAAAATTTGGTATTCCTCTAAGTGGTATTTGAGTCTATTTTAAAAAATTATGGTTTAGACACCTTTTTGAAAATGATCATGACTAATTTTGGAAACAAAAATACTTCTGAAGGATATTGGATCACGAGACCACTGCTATTTGATAACATTCCTTTTGACTTTTGGATAATTTGTATGTCTACTTTTCTTCAATTACTTGATTATCGTATATGAATTTTAGTACTGGAAGGTTTCACTAGACCAACCAGACTTGTTGATGGTATTAGAACTGAAGCCCTATTTACTAATTGGACAATAAAGAAAAAAGAACAAACTCAATCAAATGTAAAATATTTAAAAAAAAATTTTGTGCCTTGAAATCTGAAGACTATATGCGTGTTTCAACATGTAAAACTAGAAAATATATTTGTGATAGACTTTGCATAACTTATGAATGAAGTAATTAGGTGAAGCAACCTAGACTGAATATTCTATTACACGACTACAAATCTTTTCACATGATACATAATGAATCTATCACTGACATGTATACTTGTATTACATAGATTGTCATCTCACTGCATGCTTTAGGTAGGGAACAAAAAAATTCTGAAAAAGTTAAGAAAATTTTATGTTGTTTACCTACTACTTTTGGTGCAAAGATAACTGCCTTAATCGAGTCAAAAATCTTAAATATTTATTCTATTAATAATTTACTCAGATAATTGATTTCTTATGAGCAATGAGTAACATAAAGATAGATTGATGCAGGTGACAAGAAGAAGGAGAAAAATATTATGTTGAAAGTGGATGATTCAGAAAGTGATTAGTTATAGCCTAAGGATGAAGAAGATATTGCACACATGATGAGGCAATTCTAAAGTTTCCTAAGAAGAAAGAAATAGAGATGTAAAGAGTGGAAAAAGGATAAGTTCCAAAAAAATGCAAAAAGTTTCTAATGACATAATTATTTATGAATGAAGGAAGCTTGGACATATTAAATGTAATTGCTCGAATCTCAAAGCTAATCCTAGCAAGAAGAAAGTTGAAGAGAAAACCAATGTTAGGAAGGGCAAGAAAAGACTATATAGAGCTATCTTGGCTGACTTAGCTTCAGACTCAACATAAAAAAAAAGTAGAAGAGGAAGTCACAAACTTGTGCTTAATGATATACATGCTTGATCAGTCAGATCAAGAGGAGGTGTGTGATTTATCTTATGATAAGTTATTTGAAGTTTCTAAAAAATAAGATACTGCATATAGGAAACTCAAAAAATTGCATGCCAAACTGAACATAGAATACTTAAATTTACAAAAATAGCACGAAATCCTTAGGAACGATCACACATATATTGATAGAAACCACATGACATTATTGGATGAATTTGATGATTTGAACAAGAAATATGATTTATTGAAAATATCTTACACTGATCTTAAAAATGAATGTAAGGTGTTTATAGATGAATCAAATCAAAGAGAACATGAGTTAAGAGTTGATAATGGTATTTGAGAAAGTGCAAACTCATATCTTAAAGAGAAATTAAAAGCCCTTGAGGAAAAAAAAGACACTCCCAGCACTTGAATATAATTTTCTAATCCTGATCAGAAGCATAAAGGTTCAAAACCTAGGAAAAGACAGTATTACTCACATAGATTGGTAAATCCTTTTCCTAGAGTTAAATATTTTTTATGTGGAATGATTGGTCATATCTCTCATACTTATATAATTCATAGTAAAACTCATCTAGTGTGGAGACCTAAGATATAACATATCAAATATGCATCTAGATTATCATTGCCAAGAGGTGAACCCAAATTCATTGTGTTCTCAAGTCTAATAATTGATAATTTTGTTGAATCGCTCTTATACAAGTCCTTGTGAGAGCATTTGGTATATAGATAGTGGATGTTTGAGCATATGACTAAAGATACAACATAATTCATATCTCTAGAAGCTAGGAATGGAGGCAAAGTAACACTGTGAGATAATACCATAAAGAAAGTGGTAGATATAGGTATGATTTGAAATAAGAACAATTTCTTTATTGAGAATGTATTATTGGTTAAAGGCTTAAAACATAACCTTTTGAGTATATGTCAGCTTTGTGATAAGGGTTATAGTATTAAAATTTTTCTTACAAGATGCATTATAGGATGAAATGGAATTGATGTACGTGTTGCATGGAAATATGGTAAATAATATATAAACGATTGATTTAAATTTTGTTAAATATTCTAATTCTTGTTGTCTCAAAACCATCTCTGATGAATCATGGTTATGATATAGAAGACTTTATCACGCTAGCATGAAAAATCTTAAGATGATTACCTAGAAAGAATTGGCTAGAGGGATACCCCAACTAGACTTCACTAAGGATCACATATGTGATGCATATCAATTAAACAAATAGGTTAAGTCCTCCTTTCATTTAATTAAAGGTCTTAGAACTAGAAAACCACTATAAGTCATTCACATGGATCTTTTTAGACCGGTTAGTACTATAAGACTAGGAGGTAATGTTTTTGGGTATGTAATTATTGATGATTTATTCTTATCTTATAAGAATGAGTCATTTGATGAATTTAGAAAAATTTTCACTTGGATTCAAAGGAAATTAGGGTGTGAAATTTTATCAATTCAAAATGATCATGGAGGAGAGTTTAAAAATAAAAAATTTAAAGAATTTTATAGAGAGCAAGAAATTAATCAAAACTTTTTAACACCTAGGACCCCTCAGTTGAATGGGATTATTGAAAGGAAGAACAAAACTTTGATAGTAGCTGCTAGAGCCTTAAATATTCACTTCAAAAATATTTTTGGACTGAAGTGATTAGTACGGATTGTTATGTTCTGAATATGGTGAACATTAAATTTAAGTTGAACTCGACACCCTATAAACTTCTTAAGGGGAGAACACTTAATATTTCATATTTGTATATCTTTGGATATAAGGTGTTCATTCATAATAATTGTAAAACCCCTTTAGGAAAATTTAATCCTAAATCAGATGAATGAATTTTCTAGGATATTCTAGTGTTGGTAAATCCTATAAGGTTTTTAACAAGAAAACTTTGGTAGTTTAGGAGATAAGACATGTAGTTTTTGATGAATATGATATTTTGAACATCCAAGGTTGGAGGAAGAACACATTGAAGATATCTCCCAAGGAATTGAAAAGAAAAATTTGGAAGAGAATGTTGGAATAGAAAACACTTTGTTTAGAGAATAGAAAATTTCTAAGAGTCATCCTAAAGAATTGATTTTAGGTGAACCAAGTGAGGGTATTAGAACTAGCATGATCTTAAAAAAGAATTGAACCACTCAACTTTTATGTTGATGATTGAACCACTAATATAAATCAAGTACTTTCTGATAAATTTTGGATATTTACCATGAAATAAGAATTGAATCAATTTGTTAGAAATGATTTTTGGGAATTGATTGAAAGGCCTAAGGATCAAAATGTAGTTGGAATTAAATGGGTGTTCAAAAAAAAGAATGATTCATGTGTTGTGGTTAGTAATAAGGTAAGATTAGTGTCCAAGTGGTATAAATAAATATAATGAATTGATTTTCAAGAACTTTTTCCCCTGTAGCAAGACTTAAAGTGATAAGGATATTACTAGCTTTTGCATGTTTTAAAGGTTTTAAATTTTTTCAAATGGATGTTAAGAGTGCCTTTATTAATGGGGTGATACAAGAGGATGTATATATTGAGCAATCTCTAGGTTTTTAAAATTCAAAATTCCTTAATCATGTGTTTAAATTGAAAAAAAACATTGGATAGACTAAAATAAGCACCTTTAGTATGAGAGGTTAAGCCCTTTCCTATTAGAAAGATCATTTGTTGAAGGAAGTTTCGACACCACTCTCTTCTTAAAAAGAGTTGGAGATGATATTTTCATTGTTCAAATATGTGTTGATGATATATTGTTTGGATCCACAAAAAAAAATCTTTGTGATGATTTTTCAAAAATAATGAGTAGTGAATTTGAAATGAGTTTTATGGGAGATTTGAGTTACTTTCTTAGTTTTAGCATAAAGTAAAATAAGGATGGAACACTTATTACCCAATAAAAGTATATTAAGGGCATCCTCAAGAAATATGAAATAGATTGTGCTAAATAAGTGAGTATAACAATGAGTTCCTCAGTGCAGTTAGATAAGAACTCTAAGGGAAAATCTATTGATCAAAAGAAATTTAGAGAAATAATTGGATCATTACTTTACTTAACTGCTAGTAGACCAAATATCATGTTTAGTGTTTATTTGTGTGCAAGATTTTAAGCTGATCCAAAGGAATCACCTTTGATTACATTTAAAAGAATTTTGATATATCTTTTATAAACCTAAAACTTTGGGATTTTGTATCCTAAGCATAGTTCCTCATTTGAAATCATTGTATATTTTGACTCAAATTTTGTAGGATGTAAGGTTAATCGAAAAAGTATTTTAGGAACTTTTTAGTTCATAGGAAACTATATAGTTTCTTGGTTTTAGCAGAAAATAGAATTTAGTAGCCCTTTTTACTACTAAAGTAGAATAAATTGCCTTTGTAATTGTGTGGCACATGTTCTTTGGCTAAAATAACAAATAATTGATTTAGGATTTTCTATTGGTACTATTCCAAATTTTACGATATATATATAAGACATCACTTCATTAGAGATCATGTGGCCAAAGGAGAAATTGAATTACATCATGTTGCTACTAAGAATGAAGTTGCAGATATTTTCACAAAATCATCAACTTTTGAAACGTTTAGCACCTTAAGAACCAGATTATGTGTGATTGATCTTAATGCTTAAAATTAAATTTTTGCAAATTAGATTTTTAATGTATTAATAAGTTTCTTTTGTTTGTTAGTTGTTGTTTGTTTCTTTAATTTGTGTTTATTTTTTTTTCATTAGTATTATAGTTATTTTTGTTTTCATTGTTACTTGTCATAGATCTTGTGTGAGTTATTTTTTAATAGAGTTTTTGTTTATCATATATTGAATTTTGTTTTCTTTTGTACTGTATGAAATTTTTTGTATTGTATGTATTTGTAAAATGTTCATGATATTTTTCTTGAGTTGAATAGACAAAAATGAGATTTTTGTAAGTCTATCATATTATACGATACATATCCATACTATAAGATATTTATTTTTTTGTTTGTATGATTGGCGATGTTTTCCAAGGTTAGTTATTTTTGTGAAAGTATATGTATGAAATTTGATTTCATTTGTACGATCTTGTTGTCAGTTTTTTATATGGACAAACCAAACAGTATGATAAGATCTTTGATATTCTGATTATCCTGGATGAAAATGTTTTCATCTATATGATCATATGGTAAAAAGGGCTATATGAAATGACTCGTCGAGAATGGCAGTTTAAAAAAAAAGTCATTTCATTTTTGGACATTTCTATTCATATGTAGAAAATTATTTTTGTACTGTATGATTTTAAAATGTACGTATGGTTGAATTTTCATACTATATGATTGGTTGTTTTTCTTTAAATTGAAAGGAGTTTGATGGTTTTTCTTCACAATCATCTTCAATCTCAAACCATCATGTGTCCTTACTCTAGAAATAGTTAGTAGTAGCAAGCATCCATGTACTTCAAAAGCCTCTTCATCTCGTTCAGGTAGACACGATGAGAAATTTCTTTCTAAAGACAATGAGGAAGCTTATCGTCACTATTTTGAAGCTAAGATTGCCCCATCTCATATTTTAATTCAAAGAGACATTAACTTTCCAATTAAGCCACTTTTTTACTTCAACTCAATTCTCTTTTATCATCACCTTAATTTATGCCTATCATCATGGCACTTTTCAACTTTTCCTTGTGAATATGAGAGTGAATGAAGATCATACTAGGATGACATCATATGTCTTTAAGTAGCGAGTAGAAATAACTATGGAAGATGTATGCATTTTCTTTCATCTTAGAATTAAAGGGATTAGGGCACAGATCATGACCTAAAGATTAATTTTTAATGGTATAAAATTAATCAAAATCTTAGAGGTTTTGTTCAAGTCAATCACCTTTCCCGTGTATACACCCTGAACCAAAACACTAGGATCATTGAGCATATTTTGAGAACTTCTATTATACCTAAATCTAGTGATCGTATCGACCTGTCTCCTTTATTGTCTACATTTATACACATTATCATGACCAACTCTCCTATAGATAAAGTAGAACTGATTATTGACTATATCTACAAGCTTTCTGATATTGGACTTCCTCATAATAGAAGAAAGAAAAATATGTTTTTAGGACAATTGGTTGCATACATTTTAGAAAAGAAGTACAACCTGATCCATCCTGATCCTCCTACTCAGCTTGCTATTTACTTTACTGATGCTTCTTTCCATCCACTTTTTAATTGAGATCAAGGATCTAAGGGAGAAGAAAGATCTCCTTCTCCAACACCTGCAGATGCTCTTGGAAACGATCAAAATTTCTATCAAGAAATGGTCCAGTATTGTGATAGACTAGAATATCATTTTGATCAATGTTTTGATCAAATTAAGAATCATCTAAACTAGCAAGATACAACGTATAATGAAGACATGGGGTGGATTAGATGACAAATCATCTCTATCAACACACAAGTAGCTATGATAAATAGCTACTTTGAGATGTTCACACCTCAACCACCTCCAGAGTACGGTGGTCCCTCAGGATTTTAGCTGTTACTTCTTTGTTGTACTTATTGCTGAGATTTTGTACTTATTGTTGAGATGTTTCTTTTTATTTCATGTGTTGGCTTCTCTATGTTGTGGTTCTTCCTTTTCTGATATGATGTATTGATTGTATGTGTTAGAAGTGTTAAATGAAATGATGTTTTTGTATTATGTTGAAATTATACTTCTTGAATTGTTTAAGTTTTTAGAGACAAATCAAATGTAGTTGATCTCTAGAATAAAATTTTGAATTACTTTCCTCTACAAATTAATTTCCTTGAAAAATTTAATTTCACAACATTTAAATTAAATTATTGTTGGATGTATATTAGAAGATCGATTTTATGTTCTTATAGAAAAATATTATTTAGCTAAAATTATTGTAAAATATATGTCTTATTTTTATTTTATTTATTTTTCAATGTGTTTAATTTTGTTAATTATTGAAATTTATTTTAAGATTTATTGATATTGGAAAGATAAAAAATGTTAAAAGATGCACAAAGCGTGCCAAAAATTGAAAGATGTATAAAATGTACCACTGGTTTAAAAAGATGTACAATATTTGCCAAAGTGAAAAGAGGCACAATATTAGTCCAAACTGAAAAGGTGCACAAAGTGTGCCAAAAATTGAAAAGATGCGCAATGTCGCCAACAAAAAAGTTTCATACGTTCTTTCCTTTATCTTTCTATCTCTTATACAAATCTATTTAATCAAAAATAATCTCCAATATTAAATTAGAAAGTAATTAATATTTATTTCATCATTTTTATAATAATTATTACTTTTTAATATGTCTAGAACAAACAATGGACCTGCTTGGCTTTTCTTATCTTGTTGTTCTTTAATTTAAAATATGAGACTTTCCTTTTCGCATTAGGATGTTAATGTTGTATTTGCAAATAGTTTAAAATCTTCTTCTTAATCATATGTTTGATTTATTAATACAAACTTATCTTTTTCAAGAGGTATTTCCCTTTTTATTATTGTCAAAGGGGGAGTCCTTAGTTTTTTTGAAGAAAATGCATAAAATTGCATTAATAAAGAAAAAAGCAACAAACTAAGTACTCACCATACTAGATTCCTCCTTTAATATAGACATAAAGAAAGGAGGAATCTTATCTATCGTAACATCATCCCAAATAAAGAACTCATAATCCCATAGTTAGCACATAAATCCGCTAACTTATTACATCTTTTATCAACATAATTAAAAATAATTTAAAGAAACCCATCAAAAGTTTGAATGTTACCATATTTTGAAGATTGTTTTGTATCTTGCAAGAACCTCATCACATTAGCTTTGTCTCCTTCAATAATAATGCCCTTATATTTAAACATCCAATCCTTGATCACTTCCTTGATTGATTGAGTAGCAAGCAGCTCCATAGTAGAAATATCCCAATGAACATATGGTTTGCCAAAGGCCAATAGAAATCTACCTTGGTGATCACGTACCACACCTCCAATTCCAGCTTTATAAGAAGGTAGAAGGGAAGCATCCACATTGACTTTAAGCCAATCGGGTGGAGGGGGATGCCAATGGATATTGGACAGCCTTGAAGGCTGGTTAGCATCCCATTTACCCGAGAAATTAATAGATCCTTGAGCCATAGTTGAAGAATAGATCATATCATTAGCACCAATAATCATGGAATTGTCTTCTGTACCATAATGAATAAAATTATTCCTAGATTTCCAAGTAAAGAAAACCACATTGAAATAAAGATTAACCATGAATGAGCATTGATTAGACAACCAGTTGCTGTATTCTAATAATGAATCAAAAGCAAGAATATGAAAGCCCTACTTTTCAATTTGAAGAAAAACTTCCTTCAGTTTTTTTTCATCTAGCCGCAACATGATTTAAGTCTTCATCTTCTAAACAATCTCTCTAATAGAGAAACAATTAAGCAATCTTTTCTATACCAGCAGCTTCATAGTGGGAATGGCATCATTGAAAATCCTCCACCAAAAAGTCTCCACCCTTGGATTCAACTTTGCTTTCTTAATAGGGTGGGGAGTCCTTAGTTATTGTTTGATGTTTGATTTGTATAGGATTGATGTGTGTATTATTTTTTTTTTGTGTGATTTAAACATATGTGTTTGTAGTGTCGTTTGTGTCTGGTGTGCTTGTTTTCTTTTGTTATATTGTTTTTGAATTTGTTTATGTTTTGTTTTTCAAGTTATTTTTGTTTTTTGATTTTGATTCATGATTTTGATTGGAATCCCTTATTTTTAATTGAGCATTCTTTGAGAGGGAACTTAGAAGAAAAGCAAACCTTTAATGATTAACTCAAACAATAATTATTTTGCTATCATGAAAAAGGGGGAGATTGTTGCAACTTAGATTTCAAGATTAAGTTTTATATCAAGTGATTCTTGATGATACCAAAATATTATTGTTACGATTATTATTTCTCCCAGAATACATTGAATATATTTTATTTGTGGTGTTTGTGTGTACTAAAAGTTTCAGGGAAATCATATTCTATACTACTAAAGACTTCAATATAGATTAGATTAACATTTCTTATAAATGGAGTCCATATTTTTTTTTATTTTTCTTGAGTCTGAGAGAGTGTGATTGTAATTGGGTAACCAAGTACACACACATTTGGGGAGTGATTCAAAACTTTTATTTTTAAAACTAATCATATTGTATGATTTTCAAATCGTGCTAGACAGTTTGTCACGATAGTTCCTCTAAAATGAGGATAAGCAGATCATGCATGGGAATTTTTTTTAACTGGTCATAATGTACGATAATGTGTTTGTACAGATGACTCACATAGTACTAAATGTGTACACTCTAATTCATCCCAAATGAACTCACCATTTTTGACTGATCATACTGTACAAAGTGGAGTTCGTACAGATGGCTGACAAAGTATGAAATGGGTACATACCAATTCATCCCAAATGATCTCTTCATTTTTTGAGTTGATCATACCATACTATTTTATGTTCGTATATATGACTCCAGAGTATAAAATGGGACATCAACTTTCATGCTAATTAACGCATGATTTGTTTAAACTCTTCATAATGTACGATATATGGTTCATACAGACGATTCATAGTATATGAATTGGGCTTGTATAGAATCGTATTGAATGAATTTATTCAATTTTTAACTATTCATACTGTACAATATCAATTTGTACAGATGACTAACATAGTATGAAATCAGGTTCATACAGGATCGTACATAGATTTTTGAACTATTCAGCCACACCGGGTTGGTGGAAGAGATTGGTACTCAGCCACACCGGGTTGGTGGAAGAGATGTTATTGTAAGGGCTTCTCTGTCTTGTTATGGAGCAAAAAGAGAGTCACTTTAATTTAGTACAAAACTTGAAGGAGCATTCGGGGAGTGGACATTGGTCTAGTTGGATCGAACCACTATAAAATTTGGTGTTCTTTTATTTTTTGCTCTTTTTTGTATTTTTATTTTTTTTATATTATAGTTTATTGTGGTTGAAAAAATATAGTAAGAAAATTTATCATTGTGCCAAATCTATTTTCTAAATTTCCAATAGAATTTTTAAATAACCAATTCACCCCTTATGTTGGTTAACCTTAGAAAAGTTCTATTAGGTCTAGAAACCTACTCAAACTTTCAGTTTATACAGGATTATACATGGATTTTTGAACTGTCAGCATATATAATCCTCTATTGTACTATATGATTTTAAGTCTTTTGACTTGTAATTTTCAGTTTTTTGAATGGTATTTCATGTGTTTCATATATAAGTGTCCTAAAAACTAACACTCAGTACCTTTGCTTTGATTTTATCTTGAGAGTGACTATCGAGTGTGAGTGTTTGGGAGACATTATGAGAATGAAGTATAAGAGATCAAGTAACGGGGATTTATGAGGGATCCACAAGGTTTCCCAAAGTGAGGATCTCTTTTTATTTTTCCAATTTTCACACATCTCTTATGGAGGCTTTTAAGAGAAGATCTTCAACATAGTGTCATGATACTTGTCCTTCACCAGAAGGGTAAGATAAGATGTCAGTACTCTACAGTTACTAGGAGGCTAAGAAAGAATGTTGGTACTCTGTCATCACCAAGAGGGTGAAAAAGTATGAAGGTTCTCTACCATCATGAGGAAGGTAAGAAAGGATGTTGGTAGTTTGTTGCACCGGGGTTGGTGGAAGAGAGTTTGTAAAGGCTTCTCTGCTTTGCTGTGAACGAAAAAGGAGAGTCACTTTCTTTTAGTATAATACCTTGAAAAGGAGTCTTCAAGGAGTTGATGTAGGTTTTGTTTGGACCGAACCACTATAAATTTGATTTTCTTTTATTCACTTTACTTTGTAGTATGTTATTTTTTTTGCACTTCAAATTTCTACGGTTAAAAAAATGATTGTAATAATCAGTTTATTACACAACTACTAATTTTAGGATTATTATTTAAACTTTCTAAAAATGGTTTTTGAAAATATAAGAAATTTTTAAAATTACTAAGTCACCCCTCTCTTGGTTCAGCTTGGGACAGTTCAATAAGGTCTAACAAACTACTCAAACTTTTACTTTGTGTATCTTTTATTTTTTGATACACTTTGGGGTATCTTGCAATTACTTGACAGTTTTTGCGTATCTTATCAATGTTTTTGGGCTCATTTTATGCCTCTAGTCATTTTTGCAAGTTATCTTCCTTTAAAAATCTTAAAATTATCTCAGTTATGAGATTGAATTCCAGATATAAGAGAAGAAAAAACTCGCTCTCTAATATAAAGAAGAGTTAACCACAAAGTAGAATCATATCCATATGATAAAAGCAACAACTTCATTATAAAAATTCAACAACGATTTCATTGACATGGAATGTTATTCATATGAGATAGATTATTGTATGAAGGCTAAATAGGTCTCTATTTTAAAGTCCAAGTTTTGATTTGAAATTGATTTTGATTCAAAAGAAATTAACCCATTAAGGGACTTAGAGGAAGAGAGAAAATCATTAATGTTTAACTAATTTAATGAAGTCAATTATTACTTACTAATTTCTAAAACTAAAAATAATACAAAAATATAATTTAAGAAATCAATATCAGAAGTGAGCATTGATTTGATTTTTTAAAAAAACACTGAAGGAAAAAAAAAAGCAAAAAAAATGAAAAAAAAACATAAAATAGAATTACATAAACCGAAAATGACATACAAATAAAATAAAAAACAAAACATCAAAAATTGAAAGCAATAATTTTAAGCATTAATATATGTTACACTTAATCTAGCTTTTAAGATGTTGAAAGTTTCAAAGGCTAGTGGTTTTGTAAACATATTAATAAGTTGCTTTTTAGTGGCTATATGGTGTAGCTCTATGTCTCTTTTAGTAATATAGTACCTAATAAAGTGGTGACTTTTGTCAATGTGTTTGGTCATGGAGTGTTGGATTGTAATCTTTGAAATGCATATGACCCTAATGTTATCACATAGGATTGAAATTGTGCCTATAAGTAATCTTAAATCCAGAATTTTTTGCTTTAACTAGAGGACTTGGGCCACAAAACTTTGTAAGGCCTTTTATCAGCTTCATCAATGTATAAGATAACTGAGTTCTATTTTCTATTGGGATTATCATATGAATTGACATGTTCCAAAAGTACTTTTTCTATCAAATAAGCATCTTACAAAATCAGAATCATAATATCTTATGTTTTCAAAAAAGCTGCTATGCATAGGTTTGAATATTCCTAAGTCTAGTGTTCCTATGAGATTTCGAAGAATTCTCTTAATATCAGTCAAGTGAGACACTTTTGGATCAACCTCAAATTTAGCACAGAGACAAACACTAAATATACTATAAAGTTTGCTAACAGTCAAGTAAAGAAGAGATCAAATTTTTATTTTGTATTTATTTTGATCAACAAATTTTCCTTTGAATCCTTATCTAACTGAACAGTGGAACTCATGAGAGTGTTGATTAGCTTGGCTTTATCCATTTAATATTTCTTAATGATGTCCTTAATGTATTTTAATTAACTAAGGAAAGTTCCATCATCCTTCTACCTTATGCTAAATCCAAGAAAGTAGATTAGTTTTCCCATCATACTCATCTCAAATTCCTTAGTCATAGTTTTTGAAAAATCATTACATATTTTTTTATCAGAAGATCCAAATAAAATATCATCAACATAAATTTGGATACTGATTATTTAATCACCTACCTTTTTCAAAAAAAGGGTGGTGCCTACGCTCCCCTTAACAAAGGTTTTTTCCAGTAGGAATGTGCTTAGCTTTTCATACCATACCCTGGGTGCTTATTTAAGTCCATAGAATACCTTTTTTAATTTGAACATATGATTAGTAAATCATGAATTTTCAAAGCTTGTGGGGTTTTCAACATACACATCTTATTTTATATCCCATTCAGAAATACACTCTTAACATCTATTTGATACAATTTTAATCCCTTAAAACAAGCAAAGGCTAGTTGCACTCTAATGGATTCCAATATAGCTATAGGGACAAAGATCACTTTAAGTCAAACCATTCTATTTAGTTATACCCCTTATCCACCAATTTTTCCTTATTCCTCACCACCATAGCAGAATAATTCATTTTATTTTTTAAAACACATTTAGTTTTAACCACACTCTAGTCCTTCAGTCTTTCAACTAGCTCCCGAACATTATTCCCTACAAATAAATTTAACTCTTCTTGTATGGGTAGGATCCATAATTCATTAAATAGGACTTGATTTATGCTAGTGGGTTCAGTCATTAAAATGAAGGCAGAGTGGTTTATAGTTTTTTAAAGTCTATGCCTAGTTCTAACACATTCAGATGGGTCTCCTAAGATCAATTCTTTAGGACAACTTGAAGAATATCTCCATTCTTTAGGCAATATATTTTTAGGTTCTACCCTTTTCCCTCATATTTGAAGATTCTAACCCTTGGGTGACTTCTAAAACCTCTTCTTTTTCTACCCTAGACCATCAAGAATTATTAGATTCAACATGAGTGGTCTCCTAAACTATCAGTGTTCTTTTTTTAAAAACCTTATAAGATTTTCCAACATTTGAGTAACTTATAAACACTCCTTCATAAGATTTGGGGACAAATTTTCTTAGTAGAGATTTCTCATTATTCTTTTTTTTTTTGAATAATGCTAAGTAGCAATAAAATATAAAAGAGAGCACCAAATAGCCTAGATACAAGCTAATGTGGGACCAACCATCTTTCACTTTCTTCCTTTATAATATTGACAAAGGAAGAAGGGAGTTCGTTGGTAAGAAATAAATCCCACTCAAAATCCAAAGATAAAGCAAGGTTAGCACAATAATCAGCTAACTTATTATAATTTTGTCCTAACACAATTAAACATAACATTATTAAACTTACTCAAAGAATAAAAGATCATTCCATGTTCTCACCACCATTCTTCGGTATGCTATACAATTGTTGAAGAAATTGTAGAACATTCTTATTATCTCCTTCCACAATGATTCCTTTAACATCTTGTCTCCAAGTTGGACAATAATTCTTCAGTGCTTTGAATGCTAATAATTCCATATTTTCAATATCCCAATGTATTTCCTTCCTTCCAAAAGCAAATATAAATCTAAATTTATCATCTCTTACTACTCCACCAACTCCAGCCATATAATTATCTCTAAGAGCTTCATCAATGTTAATTTTGAACCACTTAGGTGGAGGAGGATGCCAATAATCTAAAAGCAATCCTTCGGACCAATAAGCATCCCAGTGATCTGAGTGATAAATTGGATAAGGAGGATTTCTCATTATTCAGACCAAACACTTTACATACAAAGATATGAAGGTGAGAGAGGTTGGATGTACTGCCCTTAAGGATATCATAGGGTGTCTTGTTCTTTCTTTCAGCAAACCCATTTACCCTATTCAACTTGGATATAACGTTTACCCTATTCAAAACATACCAAGATATATTTAATACTTCTTCCAAAAAAAAAAAGGAAGTGAGCATTCAACTAACATGGCTCTAACGGCATTACTAAGGTCCTATACTTTATTTTAGCAACCCCATTCTACTGAGGGGTTCTAAGAGTTAAAAAATTGTGATATATCCATTACTCCTTACAGTAAGATTCAAATATCTCATTTTCAAATTCTTCACCATAGTCATTATGAATGGTTAAAATTTCATAACCTAGTTTCCTCTAAATCCAAGTGGAAAAAGACCTAAACTCCTCGAATTATTCTTTTTAATGAGATAGGAATCTAACCCAAATAAACCTCAAATATTCATCAACAATCACATACCCAAAGGCTTTCTCTCCTAAGCTTATAATTCTAATAGGTCCAAAGAGATTCATGTATAGGAATTCTAAGGATTTGCTAGTGTTAATGTCTTTGATTGAGTGGAGAGATGATTGACTTATTTTTCCTAATTGACAGGCATCACATAGGTGGTCCATAGTTAACTCTAGTTTGAGAATTCCTCTCACTAAGCCTTTTTGGGTGATTTCATAAGGTTTTTCATACTTGCATGACACAATCTTTTATGCTATAACTAAGCTTCATCAAAAATAGGTTTTAGGCAAAAAGAAGAAGCAGGTTCAATACAATTTAAACTAAGCATGTAAACTTTATTAATTATTTTATTTACAACATAATATTTTCATTTAAGCTAATCATGCAGTTGGTAGACAAAACATTTAATGCTAAAACCTTTATCATAAAGTGCTAAGAAGATTATGTTTCAAGCCATCTACCAGTAAAAAAATTTCAATAATGAAATTATTGGAGTTGCCAATTATACCTGAACCAACAACTCTCCTGGTGGTGTTATCTCCAACTGTTACCTTGTCTCCTACCCTAGCCACTAGCGAATTGAATTGATCTGCATCTCTAGTCATGTGCCTTGAACATCCCCTGTCCAGGTACCACATGATCTCATGAGGCCTTATGTGAGAGCATCCCTAATAAATCATCAAATGATAGATTTGGGAACCTAATCAAGTTTGGGTTCCATCTTACGGAAATAAGAATGGAATGCATGCATGCTATATAGCGAGTTTTGATGTTTTGGTCTCCACAACAATTATGTTTTATAGTTAATGGTGCAAGTGTGTGAGATATGTCTTAGTATGTCACAAGAAAAATATTTAACACCAGAAAAATGATTTATTAATCTATTTTTGTTATGATGCCTCTTCTTAGGTTTGAATGATGCAAGCTGATGTGATAGATTATAAAACCCTTCAAGTGAAGGTAGTTTTTTATTTTCTTTGAAAGCATTTACTTTGTTTTGTAAAAATTGGTTTGCTGTTTCAAGATTTAATTTTTAAATTTTCAATGCATGCTCCCTATTATCTATTTCAGATGCAAGAGTTTCTAATCTCTTGTATGCATTTTCTAATTCAACATATGATATTTTCAAGGAATCATGCAACTCATTTAATTCAGAATGCTTCTTATTCTAAATGCCAAATTTATCTAACAAAGCCATATGATTAATATCCAAAGTGAAAATGATCTTTTCTTAAGCATTCATGCTCTATTTGCATAATTAAAAAATAAGATTTAATGCTGGCATGTGAATTTTTAAGCTTCTTATATGCAATATGAATTTTTTCAAGAACTTCAAATAATTAATCATAGGTAAGCTCACATACCTTCTTTTGATCATAATGATCAAGATAATCTGCTACCATTAAGCATAGGTTGGTTACCTCTTCTCTTGCTTCAGTTTTAGAAGAGTATGATGATGAATCTACCCAGAAAATTTTTTGGATCCTTTTCCTACCCTTATTGAATTTAGATTTTCTTCACCCTTTTCCTTGCATGGGTAAACTTTAAGAGTTGGCAATCAAACTTCACGTGCCTTGACATCCTGCATTCAAAGCATATAACATCAAAATAAATTTTAGGAGTTTTACCATTGTTAACATTAGTCTATTTCTAATGAAATTTAAGTTTTTTCTTTAAAGAGCTCTTGAATTGTCTAGTCACCAGGGCAATGCCATCATCATGTTGTTCGGAAGAGTCACTATTAGAATCATTAGCCTTTAAGGCTACAACTTTCTCATTTCTCCTTTCACCTGTATTAAGCTGCCTTTGACTCACTTCTTACTCATAGGAAATAAGTGATCCGAGTAAGTTATCTGTATAAGATATCTTTAGATTCAATAATGATAATTGTTTTTGCATCATAGGAAGATGGTAAAAAATGAAGAATTTTGTTAACTTTTTCATAGTTTGTAAGTTTTCTTCCTAAGGCATGTAAATAAGTAACAATCATTATAAACCTAGTATACATTTCAAAAATAGATTTGCAAGTTTCATGTGAAAAAATTGATAATCATGAAGAAGAATGTTTAGCCTAGATTATTTTACTTCCTTTGTTCCTTCATATGTAATGCATAGTTTTTCTCAAATCTTTTTACTAGTTGTACATGTAGAAACAAACATATAATCCTCAGATTTTAAAGTATAGAAGAAATAATTTAAACATTTGACATTTAGTTGGGCTAAATCTCTATCATCAGTAGTCCATTTAGAAAAAATGTATTTCAGTTTTAATGCCATTTACTAAATGAAAAGGAGCACAATAACCATCCTATACTAGCATCCACATGTGATAATCAATTGAATGTAAAAAAGTGGATATGCAAGTTTTCCAAAAATCAAAAGAAATATTATTAAATAGAGGTGGTCTAGTGCTGAACTTCTGCATTTGCATTCATCAAAAAACTAATACAATCACGTAAAGCAAAAAAGGGTTACAAACCCTTAAACAGAAAAAAATAAACTACTATCTTCCTCAAGAATATCAAAAAAATCTTGAGGAATAACATTATTAATCTCTCCTATATCCCAACGAAAAGAAGTAACTAAAGCTCTATGAGCACAGAAATGTCCTGCTCTGTTAAACCTCCTGTAAGTATGCACAAGCACCACTTGTTGAAATGTCATCAACCAATTCCATCTATCACACTTTTCAGGCTACTGTTTCCAAAGTTCTATGCTTTTAAAATCCTGCATATATTTGATTACACTTGAGTTGTCTCCCTCAATAATCACCCCCTTAAGATCAAACATCCAATCCTCAAGTAGCTTATCAATATACTGCATAGCCATCATTTCCACTCGAGTGGAATCCCAGTGGTTTATACTCCAACCAACAGACACTATCAATTTCCCATAGCTGTCCCGAACTACCATCTCTATTCCTCCTGCATTTGAACGAAGCAAAGCACCATCCACATTGATCTTCAACCATCCTGTAGGGGGGGGGGGACACCAAGAAGAAAGTGAAGACAATCCATAGGATTGAACAATATCCCGTTGCTCCAGGTGGAAAGAAAGATAATTTTGATTCATGCTTTCAAGTATATTGGCTTCCATATAAATAGGAGACTGACTTTCCTTCCCATGCTTAATTGCATTCCTGTTCAGCCAACTGTGATAAACAGTCAGACAGTAAAGGAGAATACCATTATCCTTACAATAAGCATTCCTCTCTAACGCCATCAGCATTTCTTCAAAAGAGCTGAACTGAAGTGTACAAAATCCCCAGCCATCCAAAATTTCCAACACCTCCAAAAGCTGCTTGCACTTAATTGTGATATGGTTTAAATCTTCTACCAAACAGCATCCAACTGGACAGTTCACATCAACCTCAAAGCCCCGAGCATGTAACCAGCTATTAGTTGGAACAATGTTTTTGAAAATCCTCCACCAGAACAGACGCTCTCTCGGCCTTAGTCCCATCTTTAAGATTACACAGCTTGGATCATCCTCTTCCACAAACTTGCTATTGTAAACCGTAGCTGAAACCGTGGAACCAATAGGGATTTTCATCAGCTCAAGCAAGTCCTCCTCCAAATCTTTCCAGACTTTAATTTCCACAATTTTATCAACAAGATCCTCTACAAAGTATACTAGAAGTTTTTGCACATCCCAATTCCCAGATTCTGTAATTAGTTCTGCTACAGAGAGATCTTCAACTGCTACTATGTCACAAAATGTAGGCCACATCGATATAGCCCTATCCCATATCCAAATATGATTTAGAATGTCAATATTGCTGCCATTCACAACCTTCCATCTAACACAACAGCCTAAGCTTATTGCCCCATTACAAATAAGCTTCCATACAGCCGAATCTCCACGTTTAAATGCCTCCACCCATGGCCACTTCCCATATTTTTGCACCATACACCTATGCAGCAAACATGTCGGTTTACTAATGTACTCCCATGCAATCCTGGCTCTAAGAGGGCCAACCCAATTGACATTAGCATGAAACCCAAGCCCTCCCATCCTCCTTGGTCTAGATACCATTTTCCATGATGCATAATGGATACCTTTATGATTAGCATCAGCATCCCAAAGGAAGTTTCTACAAACTTTCTCCACCTCATTTAAAATACCTCTTGGGACTAAAGTATGAGTCACCAAGTAACTATAAGAGGGAATCAAAACTGAATTTATCAAAGTGACTCTACCTGCCATAGAAAGGTGTCTAACACCCCATGCAAATGTTTTAACCCGAGCTTGCTGCAACAAAGGGGCAAAGTCTTTCCTTGTAAGTCTTCTCAAAGTAAACTTGATACCCAAGTATTCCATTTCTTCAACCTTCCTGCATCCAGTTATTTTTGCAAGCCGAGATCTTGTAGTAGAGGAAGTAGATTTGCTAAACAGTATAGATGATTTGCATCTATTCACTTTCTGTCCAGTCCAAGAACAATGCTCCTCCAGAATGGAAGACACCTTCTTCACATTTGGAATAGATGCACATACAAAAACTAAAATATTGTCAGCATAAAGAAGGTGGGAGACAGGAGGTCCCCCCCTGCTTATTGGAACACCCAGCTCCTTGAAATTCTGATAAATGTGTGCAGAGAGCAACTCCGAACAGAGAATAAAAAGGTACGGTAATAATGGGCATCCCTGACAAAACCCACATTTAGCCATAATCCCCTCAGTTAATTGGCCATTTATGAGAATCAAGAATTTAGGATATTGTACACAGCTCATCACCCAAGAGCTAAATCTAGGAGGGAAACCCATTTGACTCATTACCAGCTTCAAAGTTCTCCAACTCATCTTGTCATAAGCTTGCTCCATATCAACTTTCAAGGCTAACATCCCTTTAGCTGATTTAGAAACCTTGAACTTATTCATGAGTTCTTTTCCCAACAAGCAATGATTAAAGATTGAGCGCCCCTGAACAAAAGCCGCTTGTTCCTCTGATATCAATCCAGGTAGAATCCCTTTGACCCGGTTAACAAGAACCTTTGCAACAATCTTGTAGATTGTTTGACACAAACTAATGGGTCTGAATTTTGATGGCATATCTGGATTATTCACCTTAGGCAATAGTACCACCACCGTCTCCTTCCACTTTGGATCCATATTCCCAGATTCAAAGAATTCCAAGCAAGCACTCACAACCTGCTCCCCAATAATCTCCCGAAACAACTTAAAAAAAGAAGCTGTTACCCCATCTCTACCAGGTGCCTTATTCCGGCCCAAGGAACAAACCACTTTCCAGATTTCTTCTTTAGTAACCACATTATCCAAACTTTCAGCAAATAAAGCTAGATGCCCTCTTTGATTTTCAAAAGAAGGCCATCCACTTTCATTAATCACATTCCCTTGCCATTTCGATTCAAAGAATTTTTGGATTACCTCAGAAATTTCTCCTTGCTCTGTTACCACGTTACCATCCATATGTTTGATAGAGTCAATGCATTTAGCTCTCCTCCTAGCTGATGCCATAGAATGGAAAAAATGGGTGTTGCCGTCTCCCTCCTCTATCCACTTCACCTTAGCTTGTTGTCTCCACCAAGTCATGATACAAGCTAACATACTATTCAATAACTGTACTTTATATCTCAAAGTTTCATTTTGAATATCATTCAACTCATCTGTAGAACATTCCAACTATTGTAACTCCTTAATATCTTTATCAATATCTTCCTTTAGTTGATTAAGCATTTTGAGCTTGTTCTTACTCCAAAAGAACAGTGCTTTTAACATCCTCTGGCATTTCCTTTGAAGTTTAACTGATTCACTTCCCAAGTCCTCCACCTTCCATTTCTCCCTTACTAAATGCCATGCCATTGGGTAGCTAGCCCATATATCTTTAAACTTTATCCAATTAGAATAAGTCCTCTTCACCTCTCCCATAATACAACACAAAATGGGACAATGGTCTGAAGCCAATGGTAAGATGCATAACCTTCAATCCCTGAAAATCATCAAGAATTGAAGAATTAACCAAAAAACGATCCAGTCTTGAGAAAATCCTGCTCCTAGCATCTTTGTTATTAGTCCAAGTATAAGCTGGACCTAAAAACCCAGAATCAACCAAATCATTTGCCAACATGAAATCAGCCATATCACCTGAAGCTGGAGAAAAATGAAAGGCCTTGCCTCCTTTCTTATCTTCCTGTGCCATAATACAATTGAAATCCCCTCCAACCAACAAGGGCGAATCCAAAATATGATTTTTAGAAATATCCTCCCAAAGAACCTTCCTGGTATATCTCTCCTTATCAGCATATACCACAGCTACTTCCCATTCAATAGAATTTCCAAATCTGAGCCGCCCCATAATACACTGGTTGGATTGGAACATAACATGGAAGGTACCAACACCACTCCTCCAAGCCACTAAGATGCCCCCAGCTCTACCAACAGCAGGCTGAAAAATAAAATCCCAATATCTTCCAACAAGTCTATCAATGTCTTTTCTACAAAAAGATTCCATTTTAGTCTCCAACAAACCAATGAAATTAACCTTGTGCTCCCCAATGAGGTGTCATAAATAATTGCTCGTTTCCTTCTTACGAGCACCTCTGCAATTCCAACATAAGAGACTAAGTATAATTCACCAAAGGGGAAGCGTCCCCGCCGCAAAAAGTTTCAGAAAATACATCTTGCCATTGATCAACAAGATCCAACTCTTTTAATTTACCATCAACAGATTTATCCACCACATTTACCATCTGTTCAATAGAAGATGAAACTAACTCCTCATTGAGCTTCTTACTTCTTCTAATACCCGACATCTTCTGAAGAGGGCCAATCAAAGAAACTTCCTTCACATGACATTCTTTAGAGATCCTACTTTTCTTATTTTTATCTTTCAGCACACCAGATTTATTATCCGAGAACTTCAATACTTTAGGCACTAGCAACTGAGCCGAAGAAGGCTTTACTTCCCTACAATTTTTCCTCTTCACCACAGGCCGAGACAACAAATCCTGACAAACAGGGCTTTGAAATGAATTCTGTACAACTTGTTGTAAACCAATCTCCTCTTTAACCCGATCCAAACCTCCAGGCTTCTCCAACGACATCTGCTGCTTCCCATTATTTTCAACATTTTGCTTTGCAATTGATTGCACCACCCCATCAGGTTCAACAGATTTTTTCACTTTAGCTACCTCCCTCCAATCAGGTTTAGAAGCAGGAGCTGGAGCCACAGGTTTATTATCCACAGTTTGTGACTTACTTCCCATTCTATTATAAGATGGTCTCCTTCTTCTTGTCACAATGGTCGATTCCCCCTCATCATTATCAGCATCCAACTACTCCCCATGTATAGATAAACCATCAGCATTCACCCTAACATCACCACCAGCTGACTGATCATCTCCCCTGTGATTTCCAGAACCAGCCATCTTAGCCTGATCAACATCACCATTTACCTTTTTCACTAGTTGTTTTACCTGACCCAAATTCTCCTTGCACAAGTCCTCTTTGTGTCCAACCTTCCCACACTTTAAACAGATTATGGGGATCCCCTCATATTCAATGGGTTAAAAAAACCTCCCATTCAAACCTTGTGCCCAAACTCCCTTAGGGAGTCTCTTCGATAAATCAACTCTCACACAGATGAGCAAAAGCGCACCTGTTCCATGACTTCATTTGTTCATCCATAAAGAGTGGAATTCCAATACCCACAGCCAATCTTGCAAGGTTTGATTCATCCCAATATTCCAAAGGCAAATTTGGAAGACGAATTCAAACTGGAGAAGTAAATCCTCTCGAGGATTTAGTATATAAACCTGAAGTCCATTGATCAATCCCAATGATCTTCCCTGCATAATACCAAGGACCCCCCAGCAATACACTGTCCCTCGCCTCCTTGTTTTCAAACCAACACAAGAAGCAGTCCAATCCCATAGGATTCACGTGAGTAAGCCCAAGATGTCCCCATTTCCTTTGCAACTCATTCTGGACTACATAAAATGGGAGCCGGTGCCCCAATAAGCTACCAACCAAAGCTCTACTTAGCTTCTGAATATTTTCCTTGGCTTTGTTTAAATTCAAATTTACTAGACCATCCTCCCTCAAGAAACTGCCAAAATCTTCAACCAAATTCAACTGGACTGCTGGAGACTTCTTCCACGCATTAGATGCCCTCCCAATCTCATCTACCTCCTTCTTAACAAGCCGAGAATGGCCAAGCTTACCCAACTGCTGTTCAGAAGCCAAACTTAATGAAGAGTCATTTCCCCGAACACCTGACGTGCTTCCAGCAACTTTAGAGGAACCACACAAATCACCATTACCCCATTTCCCCCTAAACACCTGATCATCAGTATTCATTCCCCCAAAGTAAATTTGGCAAATTGCCAGCCGAATTCACCTCAGTCTTCTGCACATTACTACTCAAAGAAACTTTGTTCAGGTCCCTTATAAAACTTCCATTACCTAATGTAAACAGAGGCTTATTGGATTCGAACATAGGATTATCAATTATTCTACTTACCTCCACCTAATCAATAAGATCCCCCACTAATTTCCTCTTCAGATCCACCATATCACCATGCTTTGTTTCCACAGCCATGGCACATTTCTTTTCTGGGACCGCATCCCCTGCCACAACATCATCAGAAAGGATAAACTCCCCCATATCCACAACCTCCATCATCTCAGACTGTTCTGAAGCAGCAGCCGATCCGCCAAGACCTCCAGCCTCATCAGTATCCCAGATCCGATCAGCCAGGTCCAACGATCTAGCTCCTTTGTTAACCTCTCTAACAAAATCCTCAGCTTCACTACCCCCCAAGATCTCCATAACTTCATCCAGATCTGATGAGTCATTCATTGACTGATCCCGATCTAAAGCTGCAAGGCTCTCCGCATTTGATCCCATTTCCATCACCTCATTGGAATGTATCTCCTGTGCCTTGGCATTCTGCAAAACTCCCACAGTAATCGAGCTTGTCGCTCCAGTTCCTGGAGCTCGAGTATATACTAGCCTCTTTCCATCTGCCTCATTGTCTGCCAAACCTTCCAATTCAGTTAAGGAAAATCTCCTCTCACTAGAACCTCCTCTGCTAATTACATCAGCTCCCGATCCACCTCTATCCATAACATTTCTCCCCCGAGCACTAGCATGTGTTCTACCATCCGAACCCCCACCTTTTCCTCCTCCTCCACGCCCCGATGGGTGATGAGGGGGTGACCGATGGCCACCCTCAACCATAACCCAAGGATCTGACGATCAATCCCCGCTGGCGAGAATCCAAGGCGAGAGAAAATTTCTCTCGAGAAATCGCCGCAATCTGTCTCTAGAGCGATCGTCCATAGAGGTGGTCTAGTGATTGAGTATCTTTTCGCAGTGTTATGATTGAGAAAGTTAGTCACATATATTTTTTCAAAAGTTTTCTAAAACTTAATTTATGAATCCCACTTTGATACCACTTAAAAGTTTGTTATGGTTGTTAAACACTAAAGAACTAGTCCCAAGGCTAACCAAGAGATGGTGGTGGTGGGAGGGGGGGGGGGGGGGTGAGTTAGTTATTTAAAATTTCTTTAACAAAAAAAAAAAAAATCTTTTTTTAATATTTTAAAATAAACAATTTATGCAAAAGCAATAGTAATTTTTCAAAAAAAAAAAAAATTCTCTAACTGACCAAATCACTTAGCTTGGGATCCACCAGGACTTAATAAAAGATAAAAACAATATTTGAATTTAAATTAAAGAAACACTCAACCTTTGTCAACCCGATCTTAAGTTGATTGGCATTGTAAGTGAACATATGGACCTGAAATGTTAGTTAGTAGGGTTAACAAAATAGATATGCAAGGATAATAATAATAAAGAAATGATAATGTTTTTTATCATAAACATCTTTGCACGTAGAAAGTTTGTGAAGGTTGTTAAACCCTAATGAACTAGTTCTAAGGCTAATCAAGAGGGAGGGGGGGGGGGGTGAATTGATTATTTAAATATCTTTAACAAAAATTTTTTTTTTTGAATATTTTAAAACAAATAATTTATGCAGAAGTTATAGTAATCTTACAAAAATAAATAATAAATTTTTTTAACTCCCCAGAGAGTGTGTGTGTGCAAGGTTACTTAGCTTGGGGTCCACTAGATACATGAATTGACTCAACAAAGGTAAGAAGTACATGGAAATTTAACTTATATACAAACTCAACCATTTTCTACCCAATCTTGAGTTGATTGACATTTCAAGTTAACTTGTGGACCTAAAAATGTATTGAGCAGGGCAAACAAAATATATATGCAAGAATAATATTAGTAAATTTATCATTAAAATCACTATACATAGGCCTAGATTTGTAACATACTCTTATTTTGGACTCTTCTTGATAAACACATTCCATCCTATAAATTTTTTAATTTTTGTTTACATCTTCAGTACGATCTCTATTGTACTATACAATCTAAATAAAATATAAAATCTCTGGCCACAACACATCTAATGGCTATTAATGATCAATTATTGGTTATCTTACTTTATGATTTCCTCTTCGTACTGTATGATCCATGTGAAAGAATTATTGGATGAATTAAATTCAGCTATTATGATCTGTAATACCACATTGTACAGGACGATCCACTATTCCTATTGTATGAACTAAAAAGTCAATGATCGTACTAAATGACTCCTCTAGATGATTTCCTTGTCTCTAATCATCTAATATGATTTTTAATTGTAGTGCATGATAAGGCCAATATTTTGATCAGTTTTATGAATGAATTAATTACATTAAATCATCAAACATAATGTATAATCTAACAAATTCTATTTAAATAGCCATAATTCTTTTAAATTCTTCAAACTATTCCAATCTTCTAATCCTTTACTTTCCTCTTGAACTCTTCTTCCTTGTAATGGCTGGTTGAATAGGGTATCGAGAATTGGTGATAGTTCCTCCAAATGAACTATCATTCCTAGGTTCACCGAGGTTGTTGATGAAGAAGCATATCAGCGATACAAAATAGCTGGGATCACAATGTCCAAAATTGTTAACTAGGAAATTCTAAACTTTTGGGTACTTGATTTCTTTGCCCATGCCACTCTTGGCTTCATCCTCACAATTGCCTTTCCATTCCACTATGAGCTTTTATTTAAATTCTTTGTAAGACTTCACATTAATAATGAGGTCACTACCTTACAGACTTATCTTAAAAAAAGGCCTGTCAAAATCACTTACTAAGACTTTAACGAATTTCTTCATCTTTTTCCTATTAGGGACAAAATTCTTATTTTAGCCTCAAATCCTAACTACAATTGGACCCTTGCCAACGCCATCCTTAGAGAGTCCAATATAAACTGTCATATCGCACAACTTAATACCCCTGTCCAAGATGCCCGCATAAGCTAGTACATATTTAGAAATTTTATAATTCCTAAAGCTGGTGATATAATTAACATTATACATGTTCTCTCACTTGTTACCAATTATATCATGGCTTAAAAGGACTTTAATGTAGTTTACCTTTTAATTCAATATATTGACTATCTAATATATATTAGAGATCCTAAACATAAAAGGAAGACTAACCTTACCTTAGGACATCTTATTTACTATATCCTAGAAATCAAATACGACTTCCATTATCCTACACTACCTGAACACCTCCTAGTCTTCTATTATAATAGCTCCTTTCAAATCTGTCACAGTGCTCATCTCCACCACATTTGATATGCTGACCCCAAACTAGAGGAGGGAGTGAGAGAACAACCTCAAGCACCAGTCTCTATCCACCAGTAGTCTTAGATTAATCAGCTGGTTCACATGTTTGATCAGTGGGAGGCTAGATTTGAAAACTATATAGCTGAGCAGCAGCAAACACATACAAATGTTCTAGTTCATTTTTAAAGTTACATAGTACAACAACAATAAAAACATGATAATGATATAGCTTGGTTTGGATAGCAATTTTCCTACATTTATCGCTTCTTTCGTCCACCACCACCACCTCTACCTAATTAGGATTCTCCCTTTTTTTAATTTGGTATGTCTTTTTTTTCTTGTGTTTGTACTGTTCTTTAATTCTATATTTTATGATATGTGTACTTTTTATTTGTTTGATGTCCCCTCCTCTTTTTGTGATGATAAAAAGGGGAGTAGCATGTATTGGTAGTTTGTATTTTGCTTTGAAATATTTAATTCCATGTTTGCCTTTTCATCTTATGTGTTCTCCTATTATGTATTGTTCATTTTCTTTTTCTTTAAAAATAAAAAATTAAAATTATAAAAAAATAATAAAAATATTTTTAACAACTACCATATTTTTGATAAATTCATTTAGTAAGGGAAGCTTAGGGAATAGTAAAATACTCTTGAATCATAAACCATCAATGTTTATCATCCTTAAAAAGGGGAAGATTGTAGCAAATAAGGACCCAAGTCCTGTGATTTTTATGATAACAAATATTATTGGACTTTTTGACTATACTATTTCAATTTATTATATATTTATTTTGCCCTGCTCACTAACATTTAAGGTCTACCATTCCCGAGCAACTTCAATCAGCTCAAGATCATGTAGACTAGGGTTGAGTCGGTTTGTAATTTCAACTTCAATGTACTTTTACCTTTCTTGAGTCAAGTCATGTATATAATACATAATAAGTTAATTAACCTTGTACACACACACACACTCTCAAGGGAGTGAGTTGGTGAGTTAGATTTTTTTTGAACTAATCATACAGTATGATTTAGATCATACTGGACGATCCATTAAAATAGAAAATTTTAATTAATATTGATAAAACTCATCATACATAATGATCAATTATACTAAGTGAAATTGTTGTCAAACATAGTTTAGATCATTTTTTAATATTCAAAATCAATGTTTAATTGTACCGTACGATCTTCATTGTACTGTACAATCGACGTTAATCATACCTAAATTTATCCTATGATTAGGAGTTTAATTATTATTAAATTATTCAATCAAATTATACAGGATGATTAGTGATGATCGTACTATACAAATTGATTCTTACATGGGATGATAATTAAATGTTTGCCCATCATACAAGATAAAAAAACCACAATTTTTCAATGATAATACAGGATGATCCGTAAAATTTGAATGGTATAATATTTAATTGCTAGCTATAGTACTGGAAGATTAGTTCAACCTCTTGTACTGATCATAAAGGATAATCACAGGATAGTACAAAATGATCAATATAATCTATTGAATTAATTATCCAGACCAATATAGTTCATACTAGCTAACATTATTATTTTAAACTAGTCATACAGGATGATCAGAAGCTCCATGTTTAAATTTAAGGCTTCCTTATAGGATCTCTATTTAAGATCTCATATTATCCTATAAAGATATCCTTTTGATATTGCGTTATATGAGAGGGAGTTTAGAGAGAGTTGAGGAGAGCTTTGGGAGAGAAGTGCGGGAGAGTTCTTGTGAAGGGGAGTTGTGAGAGCTTCATAAGGTTACTCCAAGCAAAGTTCATTCCAATCTTCTTTAAGTCTCTACTTTGATTCCTGGGTGGCTCCGAGCAGACTTTCTTCAGCAATAGACCATTGTTCTCTACCAACTCCAGGATGGAGTAAAAGGATTTATAGTTCTCTGCCAACTCCAGGAGAGAGTAAAAGGATTCTTAGTTCTATGTCATCTCTAGGAGAGAGAAAAGGATTTCAGGATCTTAGCCTTCATTAGGAGGGTGAAAAAGATTTAAGGTACTCTACTGCACTAGGTTAGTAGAAGGGATTTTTATAAGGGTTCCTCTACCTAGCTGTTGGGGTTAAAGGAGAGAAACTAAAAGGTTTAGTGTAATAACTGGTGTCGAGGCCTCCAAGGAGTGGAAGAAGGATAGATTTGACCGAACCACTATAAAATTTGGTGTGTTCATTCTTTTACTTTTCCACATTTTAATTTTCACACTTTTTTGTGATTTCTAGTGTGGTTGAAAACTCTGATTTGTTTTGTTATTGTGAAATTAATCTGATTGTGCATAAAGGGATAAAATTTGTATTTTTAGATTTTTTAAAAATCTTTTAAAAAGGGGATTTTCTTTTTTTTTTTTAAAGAAGTTTATTACAAATTCACCCCCCTCTTGGTTTTCCTTGGGCTTGTTCTTAGAAGTTTAACTACCTTCACAAAATTTTAACCTTGTGACTAAAGAGGGTATAGAGCTACATCATATAGATATTGAAAATTAATTGGTAGATATATTTACAAACCCCAATCTTTTGAAACCATTAGCACCTTGAGAACTAGATTAGGAGTCATTGATATTCATGCTATAAATATAAGGATGATTTTGAAATTAAAAAAAACAAATAAATGTTTTTATATATTTTTCTTTAGAATTTGTTTTATGATTATTTGTATTATTTCTTTTGTAATATGTGATAAATTTTATGTTCTTTTCATGAAGCTTTCTTGATTATCACACACTACTTTATGAATTTTATTTGCATTGTATTGTATAATTCCATATCATAATGTATGATATTTATAAAAACACCAAATTACTGCTCATAGCACATCCAATGACTCTGATTGATTAATCATTGATCATCGTACTGTACGAACTCCTACTTTGTATTGTATGTTACAAGTGGCAATAAACATTACACAAATTGAATTTGCCCATTACAATATTTAATATTGTATTGTATTGTACAGACTCCTATTTATGCAGGATTATCTAACCAGTCAATGATCATCCATGCTGATTCCTCAGGTTGAATGTATTATGTCTAATCATTTAGTATAATTCTGATCATACAGTTTGATAAGACCACCTTTTTTGACTGATTATATGGGATAAAATTGAATATACTTGATCGTACTGTGTGATGTATCTATCATACTATACGATATGACCAATCTATTTAAGGAGAGGGAAATTCATTATTTTCTTCACTTAATTTCTATTCCATTGTTCTTCCTTTCTCTCTAAGATCTAAATCCTTAAAATGGCCAAAGGAAAGCATTCATGAGCTATAGTTAGAAATTCCTATCAATGTCCCTTCAATCTTTGATTTTCCAAAGCCACCTATGAAGAGGCTTATAATTGATACAAATTTGTCAAGATCATGCCTTCCAAGATCATAAACTAAAAAGTTTTAAACTTCCAGGTACTCTCTCTCTCTTTGTTCATACCGCTCTTTAGTTTATTCTCACACTTGCCTACCCATTCAATTCTGAACTTCTTTTTAATTTTTTTGCTAGTCTCCATATTAACAGTGAGGGCACTACCCTCTAACCCTATGTCAATAAGAGTCCTATCGAAGACTTTCATGAATTCCTCCACCTTTCTACAACATGCAAAAAAATCCACCTTGTAGCTTTATGCATTGACTATAATTGGATCCTTGCAAACACTACCCTTAGGGATTCAAATGTGAGATACCACATCCCCCAAGTTAATACCTTAGTGCAAGATGCTAAAAACATCTATCATATCCTTCGCAACTCAATAATTCCAAAAGCTAGGGATCTAATCAACATCACACCTCTTTTATCCATTACTACCTACTTTAAAATGTATGAGATAGATTTCTAAGTAGACTATAAAATCATTTGATATCTTATGAATCTAACCTACATTTGATATCCTAGACATAAAAGAAAGCCAAATCTATCCTTAGATCATAGAATTGCTTTCATCCTTCAATCTAAATATAACTTCCAATTCCCTGCACCACTATATCACCCTCCAATTTTCTATTCTAATAGTTCCTTCCACATCCTTCACAGCACTCACCGCCATAATATTCACTATGTGGAAGCCAAGCCAGAGGAAGCAAAGGGAGGTCCAACACTAGCACCTGTCCACCAGCTGTCTTAGTATGATATGTTGCTTTAGAGGTTAGATCAGTGAGAGGCTTATTTTGACACATATATAGTAGAGCAGCAACAATAGCTTGATAATAATATGGCTCACTTTGATAACTATGTAAACATTAGCACCAACAACACAACATTGAAATGGCTTAGCTTGGAGAGCAATTTGCCTCTATTAATTTATTCTTCCAACCACCTCCACCACCACCTCCACCTGATCAAGATTCTTCATACTTTTAGTTTACTTTGTGTTTTTATTCCTTGTGTCTGTATTGTTTTTATATTTATACTTTGTGTTATCTTTTTTCATTTTGGTGTCTTTTTTTAGCAGTTTCCTTCATTTTGTGATGTCAAAAGGGGGAGTAATTTTTTGTTGGTAGGTTGTACTCTATGATTGGAATGATTAATTCACTATTTCTTTTTTATTTTAATTTCCTATTATTTATGTGTTCTTTCATTATGCATTATTAAAAAAAAACTCCCTATTTTTAAAGGATTCACTTCATAAGTCCAAAACTAGGGATCAAATTAACATCACACCTCTTTTATTCATGACTACCTACTTCATAATGGTTGAGATAGATTTCAATGCAGTTGATCTAATCATTAAATATTTTGAGAATCTTACTTGCATTCAAGATCTTAGACATAAAAGAAAGCCAAATCTTGCCTTAGATTATATAATTGCTTTCATTCTTGAATACAAATACAACTTCTAATTTCTTGTACCGCTTGATCACCTTCCAATACAACACTCATCATCATAATATTCATTATGTGGGGGAATCAGAGGGAGGTATAGCTCCATCATTAGTTATAGCACTAGCACCTATTCACCAGCTGTCTTAGTACAATATGCTAGTTCAGAGGTTTGACCAATAGGAGTCTTATTTTGACACCTACATAATAGAACATCAATAGTAGCATGACAATGATATGGATTGATTTGATAACTATGTAGTACAATAGCACCAACAACTTGATAATAACATGGCTTGGCTTGGAGAGTAGTTTGCCACCATTCAATGATTCTTCCAACCACCTCCACCACCACCTCCACTTGATCAGGATTCTTCATACTTTTTGTTATCTTTGTGTTTTTAGTCCTTGTGTCTATATTATTTTTATATTTCTACTTTTTATTATCTGATTTCATTTTGGTGTCTTTGTTTAGCATTTTCCTCCTTTTATGATGTAAAAAGGGGGAGTTGTTTGTTGTTGGTAGGATGTACTTTGTGATTGGAATGATTATTTCACTATTTCTTTCTTCTTTTCATTTCATATTGTTTATGTGCTCTTTATTTATACATTATTTAAGAAAAACCTACCTATTTTTGAAAGATTCTCATAGTAAGGGGGATTTTAGGAAATAACAAAAATATTTGAGTTATTCACCAACAATGTTTGCCATCATAAAAAAGTGGGAGATTGTTACAAATCTAGATCCAAGTCCTGTGATTTTGATGATAACAAATTGTGTTAAATTCCTTACTATGCTATCTCTGGTTAATTGTTATTATTACATATCAATTTTTTTTTCCTCTGCACTATCTTTTTTGGTCCACCATACACTTGCATGTTTGATCAGCTCAAGATTGGGTATACTATGGTTAAATATGTCATGAAAAATTTGTAGTTTCAATTCTAATGTAATTTTAATTTTCTTGAGTCAAATCATATATTTTTGTGGATACTAAGCTTGGTGACCATGCACACATACACTTAAGGGAGTGAGTTAGTAAAAATATTAAAAGTTGAATTTTTTAAACTCATCATACTGTATAATTAATATCATACTGTATGATTCAGATCATACTGTACGATCAACTAATAAAAATCATTAAAACAACTAATTATGATAATTCATGCAAGTTGAACTAATAGTACTGTATGATGTAGATCATATAGGAAGATCAGTTGAAATCAAGTTCCTAGTTTCCAATCATAAATTAGACAATATTTTGAAATTAAATTTTGTACTAATCATACTGTATGATATTTTTATATTATACGATGTAATTAAATATTATATAAATAAATCATGTGATTAAAGGATGATTTTGGATTAATTGATCCAGTCAGATCATTTAGGATGATTTGACTAATTATATAGTATGACCCAATTTTTACATAGGATGAAAATTTATTATTTTACAGGTTGATAATTCAAGTCATTTGAACTAATTATACTAGATGATGATCTAATTATATTTTTTGAACTGATACTACAACATCTTGCTTTTCATATTTTTTGAACTAATCGTACGACATCTAACTCTTTATATAATATTAATATGAGTACTTTTAATTAATCATACTGGATGATCAATGATCATATTGTATGTTCATAGTTGCTAGGGCTATATTTAGTGCCTTTTATGAGGCCTTGAATTTAATCTCTCTCAATTTAGTTATTTCAATTATTTGGATACTGAATGTTCATAAGAGAGAGCTTTGAGAAGAAGATCTAGAAGAGCTTTGGGGAGAAGAGGGAGAGCTTGTGTGTGAGCGAGAAGTTGTGTGATTTCATACAATTTCTCCAAGCAAGTATCTTTCTTTTTTCCTCCAAGTGTTATTTAGTTTCTTTGGTTGGCTATGGGAAGAAATTCTTTATCTTAAGGACATGGTACTCTTCTATCACCAGTAGGGTGAGAAAGTAGTTCATGGTTCTCTTTCATCGCCAAGAGTGTGAGAAAGAAGTTGGTGGTTCTCTGCTATCACCAAGAGGGTAAGAAAGGAGGTTTGGGTTCTCTTTATTCTTTAGGAAGTAAAAAAAATGATTGTAGGTCCTCTACCATCACCAGGAGGATGACAAAGCTTCTGGCTCTCCGCTGCACTGAGTTTGGTGGAAGTAATTTGTGTAAGGACTTCTTTACCTTATTGTGGGGAAAAAATGAGAGACACTATAGTTTTAGTGAAATATTGGGAGAGGACTCTGGGGAGTGTACACATGTCATTATTTGACCAAATCACAATATATCTCTCGTGTATTTATTCTGAATTTTATTCTCACATTTTTTACTCTTTTGCATTTTTATTCTATTATAACTGCTTGGGGAAAATTGTACTCAATACTTCGTTCTACTAATTAGAATACCATCATCATTACTTTGATGTTTTGGTAAATTTTTTTTCTTCCATATTAAGTGGTAGTTATTACTCATTTGTTTATATATTGAAAAATCTAAAAAAAATGTCTTTGTTTTCAAATTAATCAATAGTTTTTTTAATTCACCAATTCACCCCATATTGGCGTACCTAGGGATAAGTTCACTTAGGCTTAACATCCTTATCAAACTTTCACACACTTTAAAAATTGTAATACTGCTAAAGGATGTTCTATTACTCATCCAACATTGTTTGGTAACATACCTTTTGATTTTTCGTAAATTCATATATATATATATATATATATATATATATATATATATATATATATATATATATATATATATATATTAACAATATGTTGATTTTCATTTATGGCATATGATTCAAGTAGGTTTTGTTGTACTAACTCATATTATAAATTGCATGAAAGTAGAAATCCCTTTTACTAAATGGACTATAGAAGAATTCAAAATGCTTGAAAATTTTTTCTATACTTTGAAATCTAAAAATTACATACGTGTGTCTACATGTACTACTAAAAGAGAGATATGGAATAAATTATGTATTACCTATAAAGGAACTAATGAGGTTAAAAAATAACATTTAGATTTTTTATTACATGATTATGAACTAATTTGCATGAAACCTAGCGAAATAATATCTGATATATATACTAGGTTCACAAAGATAGTCACCTCTTTACATGCCTTTGGTAGAGAAATATCAAACTTTTAAAAAGTGAATAAGATATTGCATAGTTTACCAAATTCATGATGTTATAGTTACTTGAATAAGTGAATAAAAATATATTAATGTGTACTCTATTGACAATTTTTGGGGCTTTTCTATAGCTTACGTGCAAAATGTTAGCCAAAGCCATTTAGATGCATGTAACAGAAAGAAACAAACAACAGTGGCAATGAAGTTTGATAAAACTAAGAACTATAATTTAGGAGGTGATGTGAGCGAGGATGCAACATTAATGACTCACCATTTCAAGAGTTTTCTAAAATAGAAACATGAGAATCACTACAAAAGAGCAGAGGTAAAAATGGTAAGTTTAATATGTTATCGTCTGACACTATTATTTTTTGTTGCAGGAAGCCTAGATATTTGAGAATGTATTGCCCCAACCTTAAGAGTCTCCCTACTAAGGAAACGGGTTAAGAAAAAGTCAAAACTTAAAAGCAAAATCAAAATATGCAAAAATATTCTAAGAGAACTCAAACTCACTCCTTAAAACCTAAGCTAGAAGTAGAGGTAACCAACCATTGTTTAATGGCAAAAGAAAGTGTTAGAAACTCTAATCAAGATGAGGTACATGCAATTTCATATAATGAATTGTTTTCTATATTTAAACAAATGTATGATTCATACAAAATTTGAGAAAGGATCTCTCATTCTTAAAAAAAGAAGTTTTAACCTTAAAGAAACATGATGATACTTTAACTAATGATTATTCAATTTTCAAAACTTAGTACATCGTATTAGTCAAAGAGCATGAATCATTAATGGATGAATTTGATTCATTAAACAAACATAATTTTAAACTATTGAAGACACATGATTCTTTAAAATGAGCATCTTAAGTTAAAAGAAGCAATCAAGGAATTAGACGAGCTTGCATTAGAAATGGATAGAAAAGAATATGAAGTATTAATTCAATTAGGCATTGAAAAGAGTGAAAATGAAAATTTAAGAAATAAAATAAATGCACTACAACATAATAAACCCAAGCCTACACATTTACTAAAGCCACAATCTAAGATATAACATATTTTGTACATCCCTTGGAAGAGAAATTATCCCCTATTTATACTAGTAAACCCATTTCTAATGGTTAGATGCTATTCTTGTAACATATTATGACACATTGTTTGCACTTGCACAATACACTGTAGAACTTATTTAATTTGGAGGTCCTAAAAACTAGAATCACAAGATAGCATTCATACATTCAAGCATAAGGCGGAACCCAAACCACTTTGGTTCCCAAAACCAAATTTTGATTAAGTTTGTAGAAGTACTCTTACAAGAGGTCCTGTGAGAGTATGTGGTACCTAGAAAATAGATGCATACATCATGTAATTTGAGATTTGAAACAATTTATCTTCTTGGAGGCCACGAATGGAGGATGATTTATATTGGGATACAACATTACAAGAAAGTAGTGAATGCTAGCACTACAAGGTAAATTTGATAAATTTTTTATTTTAAAATGTTATGTTAGTAGTAGGATTAAAAACCTAATCTCTTAAAGCAATAAATAAACCTTGCGATAAAAGTGTCAATATTACATTTCTTTCTGCAAAATGTTCACTAGCACTAAATGAAGAAATTATGGTGGAAGGATTAAGAATTAACAAATTGATTTGAATTGCATTAAAAATGAGTGATGGTTATTATTTAAAATAATGTGTTATAATGGTTTATATTTTAAAATAATCTTTGATAAGTAATGGTTTCTACTTTAAAATATCATTTGATAAGTGATGGTTACTATTTTGAAAATAATTTTTGATGAGTGATGGTTATGTCATAGAAAACCATGGCATGCTAGCTTTAGAAAGCATTATAAAATGACCTAGTTAGAATTAGTTGAAGTATTCCTAATATATAAATTTTTAAAGAACACTCTTGTGAAGCGTAACAAAAGAAAATAAAGTCCTCATTGAATCCAATTAAAAAAATGTAGTCACCAAAAGATCATTAGAACTATTCAATATGATTTTGGACATATTTATATAATAAGTCTAGGAAGAAATTAAAATAGAATTATGTTATGTTGATCATTATACTTGGTACAATTTTATGAAATCTTATGAAAATAAAAGAAAACCAATTGAAAAGTTAGAACACTTTCATTTTTAAGAATAATATGATGCTTAAGATTATATAATTCATAAAGGTCATGTAGCCAATGGCATTGTAGAACTTTTACATGTTTATGTTGAAAATTAATTGACAAATATATTTATAAATCCACTTATTTATGATACATTCATCATACTTTGGACTAGACTGAAATTCATACTTAGGAAATATTAGGGTAGTGGCATTTTAAGGTGTGATTGTTTATTTGCTTTTGTTTTTGGTTATGTTTATGATGTTTTATTTTTTGTAGTGTGTGTTTTATTACTCTTTCAATTTCTAGTCTTTCTTTTTGCTTTATACTAATATTTTATTTGTAGTTCCTCTTTTTAGTGATTTCAAAAGGGGGAGTAGGCAGTGCCAGTTGTACAATTTCATTTTCATTAGTGAAGTTTATGTTATTTGTATCATGCTTGTTGTGACTCTAATTTATATTTGATCATTAATAATAAATAAAAAATATTAAAAAAAACCTATTCTTATTTTTAAAAGGAATCACTTAGTAAGGGCGAGAGCTTACCAGAAAGTTGAAATTAACTTGCAATTTTAATAAATAATATTGTACATCATAAAAAAGGGTGAGATTGTTGCAATTTAGGAGCCCGATCTTATGGTTTGATTATTAAAAATAATATTGGATGCTTATTTAGTTTTCCTATATTATACACTGTATATTTTTTGTGTGCATCACTAACAGTTCAAGTTCATCATGCACAAAGCATCGCCAAAGAATCAGAGCTCAAAAACGTATTGCTTAGGTTAGACTTATTTTGAAAGAGTCTGTAATTTCATTTTTTTGTTTAGTCAATGTCTGTAATAAGGTGTATGTTAACTTAATATCCCTGTACATATTTAGGGTGAAATGAAAAATAATTATTTTAATTTTTTATTAATCAGGTTGTATGATCCATATTATACTTTATGATCAATTTAAATCAAACTTAATTAAAATATTTAATATAAATGATAGAAATAAATTTAAGTTATAAGTAATTATACTATATGACCAACACATTATGATGATCGATTTTCCAAAACCTCGCCTGCAAATCTAACTTACTTAAAATTGGCAAGTTTAAATTTTCAAATTTTAATATTTAAACTGTATGGTCCTGTTTATAATGTACGATATTTAGTTAATGTTACATATTTAAGTATGAGATGGAATAATTAAATTGAATCTGAATAAATTATAGATTATATAATCTTATAATGTATCAGATAATATAAAACACTCGATAATACTCAAGACATGCTTTGATTCATCCTATACGGTGCACTGTTTGATTTTAACTAATCATGCTATATAATTTATAATCATAAAGGATGATCTATGATGTCCTGAACTAATTGTACCATAAAATCTTAAAATTATAAATACAATCTGAGTCTTTATAATTGAATAATTAGCATTTTTATGCCCTCTATATAAATTATTATTATGACTTTGAAGGGATTTTTTGATAGTTAGAGGTATGTTTCTTCTATGTGAGAGTTTATAAGGAGAGTATTATTTAAAGAGAGAGAAAGGATGAGGTTGTGTGAGAGAGAGAAGATCGTATGGGTTTTAAGGGAGTGTGAGAGGTTTTTTCACATGGTTTCTCCGTCGAACTAGCACATGAGTTACTCCATGTATCAGTATTTGTCTTAAGGGAAGCTCTAAGAAGATGCCTAGGAGTCAAGGGCCATCAATTCTCTACTGCACCAAGGAGGTGAAAGGAATTTTAACCGTCTAGCACACCGAGGAGGTGAAAGGTATTTCGGCTCTCCACCAGAATAAGGAGGTGAAAAGAATTTCATCTACTCCATTGAATCAAGAAGGTGAAAGAAATTTTTGCTACTCCACTGCACTAAGGAGGTGAATGAATATTTAGCTTTCAACAACACCTAGGAGGTACTGAGGAGGTGAAAAGAATTTAGGCTACTCTAGTACACCAAGAAGGTGAAAGGGATTTCAGTTACTCTAATGATATAGAAAGATGAAAGTGATTTGAGTATATATAGGATTCTTTTTTTAGCTATGGGGTTAGAGGAGAGTCACAATTGATTAGTGTAATACCTGAAGAGGAGGAATTCGAGGAGAGAACGTAGGTCAAGTTGACCGAACCACTATAAAAATATTATTTGTAATATTTTTCTTTTCGCATATACTTTATAGATTTTTTTTCTTTCTTGTATATTTATTTTTCTATAATCTAGGTTGAGATTGATAATCATTATGATACAAAACTCATTGTGGTTAATTGGAGTTAATCTTTATTTTAGAAGAAATAAAAATAAGAAAAATAATAGAACAAAAAAATTAATTAATTAATTTTTTCTACAAAATAAAAATAAAAAATGCATTCATTTTGTTATAAATTATAATAGGGTATGGTGTTGAAAACTTGAAAAAATATCTAAGAAATTATCCCTACAGCCAATAGGGATTGAATGTAAACCCAGAAACCTTGTGAAATCATGAACCCTAGAAATAAATTTCATAATAATTGGAGGTGATTAAGCTAATTAAAATTTAAACCCTAAAATCAACCTCTATTTTGAGGTTATTTTTTATAAATTTTATAAATATTTAAATAAAAAAATTAAAAAAAAATAAGTTTTCTAAATTCCATAATTAAATAAATAAAAATTATAAAATTCAAAATAAATTAGAATTAAACATATATTAAAACTACAATCCATGAAAATTAAAATCAACTTACAACTTTAATTAAAATTATATTACTTTATAATTAAACCTAAATTAAGTATTTATTAATAAAATAATAGGAAATTAAAAATTAATCCAATTAATCCCAAATTTTAAGGGATTGATGAATTGTTTATCCTCAACCAACGGTATTAATCATTTAAACATTTGAAATTAAATTGATTAATGAAAATACATTCCAAATTCCTTTTATATGGAGGAATTTAAATAGTTAAATAAATACAATAATTATTAAATAAAAATAAAATGAATTTTTAAAAAACTTAAGTAAATAAAAAAATGAATAATCAGAAAGAATTAAATAGAATTTAAATAAAAATTTTAAATTTAAATAATTATAATAATATATTTTAAAATAAAAATTTAAATGAATCATTAAATATTCAAATAAATTAAATAAAAATCAAAGAACCTTAAATGAAATTTAATAAATTTAAATTAAATAGAATTTTATAGTTCACCTAATTAAATCCAATTTAATTAACTTAATTGATTTGGTAAATATTAAACATTTTATTAAATAAAAGGTCTTTATGTATTGTTTTTAACTCATTTTGGGTGGAAAATGTATTGTATTCATAAATCTTTACTAAATTTTTAATAAAGAGATTGCATGGTTCAAAATAATTTGTAGTATTTTAATTAACATATGCTTTATTATAAATATTCTCAGAATTATTTAACAATTGGCTAATAAACTACAAGGACTCTATAGAACCAATCTATCATATTTGGGGAAATGGATGCATTATAAATATGAGCCTTAGGACTCGTAGATTAGTGGAATCCACACTTTAAATTTTATTAGATTACATGACTCTTTAAAATTAAATAATCCACTAAAACATTTTTAAACAAAATTAATAAAATGCTAAATTAATAAAGCTGAAACATAAATAAATATTCTTTGACCTTGATGGGGGAGGTGGCGTAACCAAAATAATAATGAAAATGATTTAGGGCTTTATCAATCCCTAAAAAATGCTTAGGTTTTCTTTGATATAAAAATTATTAAAATCCTACTTAATATATCCAAGTATACATGTTGAATAAATGAATATAGTGATAGAGTAGAGTAATGATCCTACGAGGAAGAATGTTTACTTGCAAATATTAGTACTGCCTACTTTAACTACAATAATTATTCCACTTAATAAAAATATGTTTTGGTGTAGATTCAATCACTTAATTTAAAAAAAATTAATTAAAAGAAATACTATTGGGAAAATTATTTTGAATTGATGGAACATAAATACAATATGTTTCCTAATGATTGTCTTTTATATTTATATTATTTAGAGCATATTCATCACCGACCACTTAGTCAAGCATGAAGAGACAAAGGATAGATTAAAATCTTGCAACATCTATACCACTCTAAACTCCCATAGTTTGTCACTCCATAAAAATCTTAGAATAAAAAGTAATGTGTGTACTGTTAAAAACCTCTCATGAAAATTCATATCTAAAAATGATACATGATAAGTACTATGCCTATGCAAACATTATGCTAGTCCAACATACCAAGTTGTGCTTGCATTTCTATTACTAGGATCAACATTACACGTGATTTTAACTACACATATTGAAACTATATGCATTAAATAAATACTTGGAATATTGAAAATATTATAAAATTATTGATAAAGATGACTAATTAGTACTTAATATTTCATTTACACCATCAATCCAAAACTAGAGAATTTACATAGAAAAAAAAAACAAGTGAAGTATTCATTTTCATTAATTGCACAAAAAATTAAAGTACCGAAGTAAAGATATCAACGGATGGTTTAATGATATCCTCTACACTTCTCCATGAACTTACAGAGTTACTTCTACAAACACAAGCCAAACATTATAATTTAATATATCTTGTACTTCTTTGAATTCCCATAGTTTTCACTCCTAAGAAAAAAATAATTAATCACTATAAAGATTGAAATTAAATAAGTGGTTGAACAACCTACAAACATTATAAACAAGTTATTTTTAAAAAATACAAATAAATAGATTTTGGCGCTGTGATTCTTGAGTGACTTACGCTATGGTGCCTATAAAATAAATAATGCTACAGTACTGAAGGTTTCTTTCATTACGGCATTGTTGATATGAACCTATTATTTAATCAATCAATGTGTAACATTACTAGAAAATTATGCTTTGAACGATTATAACTATAGCACCATAGTGTTATTGATGATTGAGCATGGTGATATCCACGTAACACTCCCTCGACTTAGCGATGCTAAAATTTGATGCCACAACATAGTGTAGATAGTTACTAGGCTTTATGGCACTGACTGTACCAATGAAACGATGCTGGGATAGTTGGCTGGGCTTTGCAGTTCTGACTCCTCTGACACTACAATATTGTCAAAATAGCGACTAGGCGATTCCATATCCATATTTGGGTGCTTTCTGCAGTGGTATTGTGTCCAACACTATAGTGTTGTGCCGTACTTTAAAATTTTTCCCATTAATTATATTTTCCTACTCCAACATAACTATAACAAAATGTTTTTATTGACAAATTAACACATAAAATATAACATTATTCACACTTATTAAATCCTCCACAGCTTAAAATCTTGCTTATGCTCAAGCAAATAAAAGTTTGTAATTTTGATTAAGTGATTAATGAAAATAAAAAGTGATAATATGAAATTTCAAAAATATAGGATAATATATCAGTGTCTAGAATTTGTAAAAATGAATCGAAGCTATACTTCTAGTTTCGAAAATATCAATAGTTAAATTTAATCAATCCTTCTTATGTTGACCTAATTTCAAATTATAGGTCATAAATTTAATCTTTAACTTTTGAATGTTGAAGTGAATAATGTTTTTTTTAATAATTTGACATTATTGTAGTTAAAATTCTTCTTTCATTAGTTCACCATCCCTTTCATTAGTTCTTTCTCATCTTATCCTTTATAATTTTTGTATAAGATTGTATTTCAAATCTTAAACTTTCACTGATACCAATTTTAGATTTTATCATCTTTTTCTTTTGATATTTTTCATTTCTTTTTTTTTTTTTATGAACTATTTGTAGTTTTTTTTTCTTTTTTTGAGTACATAATTAATAATTTTTAATATAAGCTTTTGCTTTAGGATTCTCTTACAGTCTTAATAATTTTAATGTATTGATTTGAAGAGATTACAAATTCCATCTTCTGGTTAGCTTTGATTTAAAATTTTAATTTTCTCATATCTAGTTTTAAAAATTATTTTTTCATCTTATAATTTTTAAAAGTTAAATTCATAAAGGTATAGCTTATAAATTCAAATTAGCTCAAATGTTTGAATGAGTTAAGTATTAGTTTTTTTGATCTATGAAGTATAAACATAGTTTATTCAAATTAGGATCTTAGGTTTTATTATTATCCTAAATTTTCATAATTTTTATTTATCATTTTTGTAAAGATTAATTAAATAATCAAATTATTATAGTAATTGGAGGAAAATTATAAATTAAGCATGAAGTAAAAATTTTAATATATAAATAAACATATAGACTAACACTACAAACACATGCTTTCATACAAATGATAAAAAGTGCATAAAACATGCATTGAAAAAAATAACATTCATAACATGTCACATGACACCCGAATGATACTAACATCACACATATATGGGTTGCCTCCCAGAAGTCCTAAGTTTATAATCTTTTACCAGACTGGATAGTTGACTAAATAAAAGTTGGGTTGCCTCCCAAATAATGCTAACTTTATAGTTTTCAGCCATACTATAAATTAAAATGCAAAATAATAAAGTAAAAGTTTAAGAAAATAAACTGCAAATATCAATATCTCATGCACACTATCTCAAGCTAATTAGGACTTTCTATGAATGGTCTGCTTCTTAGCATATAAATTAAAGTTTCATTAAAATATTATGTATAATTATAATATATTTCCTACTTGTCCATGGTATATGCTATTTGCATCTTCATTTCAAACTTCCAATCTTCCATTTCCTTACAAAATTTGGTCATCTATCCATCTTCCTACTCAAATTTGCCATATGATCACTTAAAGTTTTATGAATCTTATCAGTATTCCTACTGCTACTACTCCCTACCCTTTTAGAAGACCTAAGCTCACAAGGATCCATCTCTTCTATATAAAATTATTTCAAACTTAATATTTTTCCCTTAATGAGAGCAGCTATGGGGAATAATTATTCTTCATTTTGATCACCCCTCACTCTTGCTTCTACATAAAGAGTATAAAATAAAAAAGGATGTCTAAACCCATTGAAGTAGATCCCCTCATAATATATATAAGGGAATATATTGTTGCAAATCTATTTTTCATGTCTTATGTTTTGATGATTGACAAACACGGTTTCTCTTGGACAGCTTGTTGCTTCTAACTTTTCAGGAATCGAAGATCGGACAATCAAAAAGGAGCCAAGTTCAGGAATGCGTAGGTTTAGGGTTGAGTCAGTCTGTACTTTTGTTTTTTACCTTTTGAGTCCACTTGTAATAGTCAAAGAGACTGATGCTATGTAACCCTTCACACACACACTTGAGAGACTTAGATTTTCTATTTTTACTCCTATCGGCCAGGACGATTTCTTGGATCGGCCTGGACGATCAGCTTACAACAGAAAGTCTAAATAAGGATTCTTAATTAAGGCAGCTGACATTAACAGATCATCTTGGACGATACGTGTATCGGCCAGGACGATAAGCTCAAAACAGAAAGAAGTAGCCGCCATAGTCAAGTATGGTATACTGTATCTTTAAATTATCGGCCAGGACGATCCTCGGATCGGCCTGGACGATATTCACAAATTATGCCATAATTGTTCAGGGAATCAAGGGAGTAATTAAGGATGATTGATACGATCATATCGTCCGGGACGATCGAAAGATCGGCCAGGCTGATTTAGTCAAAAACCTTAAGTTACTTCAGGACAATCAATATCGGCCAGCCCGTATCCAGGGCTATTGTCAGGACGATTTTCCTCTGATTTGAACTGATCGGCCATGACGATCTTGAGATCGGCCTGGACGATCAAGCCAATTTTCAATCGTCCTGTTTTCCATCCAGGGCGATGCTCTGGCCGATCATCATTAATTTGTACTGATCGGCCAGGCCGATGTCCATATCGGCCTGGACGATATTGTCGGCAACTTGCAATTAATGAGCTCTTTTGAAGTTCTTCTATTTAAGAGCTGTTGATTCAACATTTTTAAAAACTTTTGGCTGCTGCCTTGACCTGAGAAGACCTTGAGGAGAGAAAGAGAGAGAGAGGAGAGAGAGAGGATCTTGTGAGGGGGAGCTTGTGAGGGGTTTCACAAGGGTTGCTTCAAGGATCTCTCTACGTCATCTTCGTCTAGAGTTTCTCGTCCGTGGAAGGGTCGGTAGTGGTAAGGAGTTTTGCCTTTGGTTCTTGTTCTCTGCCAGCTTCAGGAGGAAGCAAAAGGAGATAGATTCTCTGCGTTGCCGGGGTGGCGAAAAGGAGGTTCTTGTGAGGGTTTCTCCGCCTAGCCGTGGGGGCTAAAGGAGAGTCTCTTTTTTGTAGTGCAATACTTGGTGGTTGCCTCCAAGGAGTGGACGTAGGTCGAGTCGACCGAACCACTATAAATTTCTGTGTTCATTTTCTTGCTTCCGCACTTTTAAATTCCGCAATTTTTTGTGGTGTGATTTGGTTTATGTGATTTTATTTCTTTGTTTAAAAAGAAGTTTTTAAAATACCAATTCACCCCCCCTCTTGGTTAGTTTGGGACTAAGTTCATAGGGCTTAACATCCCCATCGAACTTTCAAGTGGTATCAGAGCTTGATTCGAAAATTAAAGTTTGAAAACTTTTTGAATTTGATCCATGTCTAACTTTGGGAATCGCAACACTACGGAAGGGTATTCTATTACCCGACCTCCTCTGTTCGATAACCTACCTTTTAATTTTTGGAAAACTCGCATGTCAACTTTTTTACAATCTACTGATTATCGCATGTGGATGCTTATTCAAGAAGGTTACTCTCTACCTTCTCGTGAAATTAACGGTTTTAAAACTGAAGTTGCTTTTACCGAATGGACTTTTGATGAACGAGATTTAGCTCAATTAAATGCGAAATGTTTGAATTGTTTTTTCTGTGCTTTAAAATCTGAGGATTACATGCGTGTTTCAACTTGCAAAACTGGTAAAGAAATTTGGGATAAATTGTGCATTACTTATAAAGGCACTAATGAAGTTAAACAATCCCGTTTGAACATTCTCTTGCATGACTACAAACTTTTTCGTATGAAACCTCATGAATCGATTTCTGACATGTACACTAGGTTTACTCAGATTGCTACTTCATTGCATGCACTAGGAAAAGAACTTTCGAACTATGAAAAAGTTAACAAGATTTTAAGATGCTTGCCTTCGTCTTATGATGCAAAAATTATTGCAATCATTGAATCTAAATATTTGAACACCTATTCTATTGATAACTTGCTTGGCTCACTCATTGCTTACGAGCAAGGGGTGAATCAAAGGAATCTTGATGCGGGTGAGAAGAAAAAGGAGAAAACAATTGCATTGAAGGCACACAAATCAGATTCTGAATCTTCCAGGTCTGAAAGCGATGGAGTTGCCTTCATCACAAGGCAATTCAAAAGCTTTCTAAGGAAGAAACAAAAGCATCATCAAAGTTGGAGAAAAGGTAAGGATCATAAACATATTAAAGGATCTTCTGATGTTGTTTGTTTTGAATGCAGAAAGCCTGGACATGTGAGAACTGATTGCCCTAAGCTTAGAGATCAATCAAGCAAAGAAAAAAGTGATGAGAAAGCAAAGTCTAAGAAGGACAAGAAGAAAAAACAAAGGAGCTTTTGGGCAGAATCTGGTACTGATTCTTCTGAGACTGAACCAGAGGAAGAAACTACAAACCTGTGTTTCATGGTAAAAGATCAAAGTGATCAAGAAGAGGTATGTGAACTTTCATACGATCAACTTCTTGAAGTTTCAGAAAAAATCCATGCATCATATAGGAAATTAAAGAAAACTCATGCTAGCTTGAAATTAGAATTCTTAAATCTACAAAAAGAGCATGAAATTTTGATTAAAGACCATCAAACAATTGATTCAAATCACATGACTTTACTTGATGAATTTGATGAGTTAAATAAAAATCATGGTAAGTTAGTTGAAGAGCATGATGCATTGAAAATATCACACACATCTCTTGAATCTGATTTTAAGAAGTCAAAAGAAATAGAAAAAAATTTGAGGATTGAAAATGAAGTTTTAAAAAACACAAACTTGAAGGTTCAAAATGATTTAGAAGCATGTAATAAAATCTAGGATGACTTCTACTTTTAATCAATTGCCAAAACCTAGAGAGTGGCATTATAACTCAAATCACTTAAGAAATCCCTTTCCTGGAGTTAGATGTTTTTCTTGTGGCATGCTAGGACATATCTCACACACTTGCACAATTCACCATAGTTCACATTGGGTGTGGAGACCTAAGGTGCATGATCCACAGCATACCACACATGCATTGCATTCTTCTCTTCAAAAGAAGGAACCCAAACCTGCTTGGGTTCCTAAAACTAACATTTGATAATTTTGTAGGAAGTCTCTCACAAAAGACCTCGTGAGAGTATGTGGTACCTGGACAGAGGATGCTCTCGACATATGACTGGTGATGCTAGCCAGTTTGTTGTACTAGAATCCAGGACTGGAGGCAAGGTTACTCTTGGAGACAACACCACCATGAAGGTGGTAGGAGCAGGTATAATCGGTAATTCCAAGAACCTTATGATTGAAAATGTTTTGCTTGTAGATGGATTAAAGCACAACTTGCTCAGCATCAGTCAATTCTGTGACAAAGGCTTCATCATACAATTCTTCACGAATTCATGCATTGTAAGTTTAAGTAACAACACTATTTTGCAGGGAAAGAGGGTAAACAATGTCTATATGCTTGATTTAAATAGCATTGAATGTGCTGCTTCTTTTTGCTTAAAAACTGTTATTGATGATTCTTGGTTGTGGCACAGGAGGCTTTGTCATGCAAGTATGAAAACCCTTAGGAAAGTGACCCAAAAAGACCTAGTTAGAGGTGTCCCCAAACTTAAGTTTACAAAAGACCACCTTTGTGATGCCTGTCAACTAGGAAAGCAAATCCACTCCTCTTTTCACCCCATAAAGGACATTAGAACCTCTAGACCTTTAGAAGTCCTTCACATGGATTTGTTTGGACCCATTAGCATAGCTAGTTTGGGAGGGAAAGTCTATGGTTTTGTGATTGTTGATGACTACTCGAGGTTCACTTGGACTAGATTTCTTTCTCATAAAAATGAATCTTTTGAGGAGTTTAAAACTTTTTCTACTTGGATTCAGAAGAAGCTAGGGTGTGAGATTTTGACCATCCATAGTGATCATGGGGGAGAGTTTGAAAATGAAAGATTTGGAGATTTTTGTGAGGAAAAGGGGATTAGCCACAATTTTTCAGCCCCTAGGACTCCTCAGCAGAATGGAGTAGCTGAAAGGAAGAACCGGACCTTGGTGGAAGCCGCTAGAGCTATGCTTGCTGAGTATTCACTTCCAAAATACTTTTGGGCTGAAGCGGTTAACACAGCTTGTTATGTGTTGAATAGGGTGAATGTTAGAGTCAAATTAGAAAAGACACCCTATGAGATCCTTAAGGGTAGGACACCCAATCTTTCCCACCTTCATGTCTTTGGTTGTAAGGTTTTCATTCACAATAATGGAAAGTCTCACTTGGGAAAATTTGATCCTAAATCTGATGAAGGAGTATTCTTGGGATATTCTAGTGTTGAGAAATCTTTTAGAGTGTTTAACAAGAGAACCTTGATGGTGGAAGAGACAACCCATGTAGTTTTTGATGAGTCTGATCATAAGAAACATGGAGTAGAAGATGATGATGTTGAAGAGATTACAAGTGGAGTAGAAAATTTGGGGAAGGGGAGTGAGCACCTAAGTAATGGAGGAGTAGAAGGAGTCACCCAAGGAATAGAAATTTTTGATGAAAGGGGAGAAACTTCACACACTTTGCCTAGAGATTGGAGATACTCTACTAGTCACCCCAAGGATTTGATCTTAGGAGACCTTTCTAGTGGAGTTAAGACTAGACATGGACTTAGGAAGGAGGTGAACCACTCTGCCTTTATCTCTATGACTGAACCCACCACCATTAACCAAGCCCTCTCTGATGAGTTTTGGATGTTAGCAATGCAAGAAGAGTTGAATCAATTTGTTAGGAATGATGTTTGGGAACTTGTGGAAAGACCTAAGGGACAAAGTGTAGTTGGGACAAAGTGGGTATTTAAGAACAAAATGAATGATTCAGGAGTGGTGGTGAGGAATAAAGCAAGATTTGTGGCTAAGGGGTACAATCAAATAGAAGGGATAGACTTTGAAGAGACTTTTGCCCCTGTAGCTAGATTGGAAGCCATTAGAGTGCTATTAGCCTTTGCCTGTTATAAAGGATTTAAGCTTTTTCAAATGGATGTCAAGAGTGCCTTTTTAAATGGGGAGATAAAAGAAGATGTGTTTGTAGAACAACCTCCAGGTTTTGAGAGCTCTCAATTTCCAAATCATGTGTTTAAATTAAAAAAGGCTTTGTATGGTTTAAAACAGACACCTAGAGCTTGGTATGAGAGGCTTAGCACATTCTTACTAGAGAGGGAGTTTGTCAAGGGGAGCGTAGACACCACCCTTTTTCTTAAAAAAGTTGGAGATGATTTACTCATTGTTCAGATTTATGTTGATGATATACTCTTTGGATCTTCTAATAAAAATTTGTGTGATGATTTTTCTAAAACAATGAGTAGAGAGTTTGAGATGAGTTTAATGGAAGAATTGTCTTACTTTTTGGGGTTTAGCATAAAACAATTGGAAGATGGAACTTTTCTAAATCAAACAAAATACATAAAAGCCAATTAACACCCCCATGACTTCTAGTGCTCCGTTGGATAAGGACCCAAGTGGTAAGTCTGTTGATCAGAAGAAGTATAGAGGCATGATTGGATCTTTACTTTACTTGACTGCAAGCCGACCTGACATTATGTTTAGTGTTTGCCTTTGTGCTAGGTTTCAAGCTGACCCTAAGGAATCCCACATGACTGCTATTAAAAGGATTTTTAGATACCTTTTGGGGACACAAGGATTAGGGATTTGGTACCCTAGACATAGCACTTCTTTTAAGATTATTGGTTTTTCTGACTCTGATTTTGCAGGATGCAAGGTGGATAGAAAGAGCACCTCTGGAACTTGTCAATTCATTGGACAATCATTGGTCTCTTGGTTTAGTAGAAAGCAAAATTCTGTTGCACTTTCCACTGCTGAAGCTAAATACATTGCTCTTGGAAGTTGTGTGGCCCAAGTTCTTTGGTTGAAACAACAGGTATTGGATCTAGGATTACATGTAAGCACCATCTCAATTTTTTGTGACAACACTAGTGTTATATGCATCTCTAAAAATCCTATCCAACATTCAAGAACTAAACACATTGACATTAGGCATCACTTTATTAGAGATCATGTGAGTAAGGGAGACATTGAGTTACATCATGTGACAACTGAAAACCAACTGGCAGACATCTTTACTAAACCACTAGCCTTCGACACTTTCAGTTCTTTAAGGACCAGATTGGGTGTAATTGACATAAATGCATGAAACCTTTTTAGCTAAATTTTCTTTTATATTTTTTTTTTTTGCTTTCTTTTTACCTTTTTGTGTGCCTTAGTTTTAGATCATCACTGATATGATATTATATTTCTTGTCTTATCTTTAACAATTTGTAGTTAATATGTTTTAATCTACTTAATCACTTAGATAGTATGAATATTTTGTGATTGTGTCTCTTTCCCTAACTTAGTATTAGTGGCATAGTTTTCTTTTCTAATCAAAAGTCTATCTCAAAATAAAAGATTGTTATGAAACTAAGATCCTTTCTAAAGCTTGCTTAAGTAAATCTATCTTGTATTTACAATGATTAAAAGTTTTTTTGTCACATCATGATCCCTCGTTACTCTTGTCTTCGATTATTAATCCTGCCTGTGGTAATTCTTCCCTATGTTAGAGAGAGAGCTCCTATTCTCTAATATCTGAGAAGATATATTCACAACTAAGTTTTTTTTTTAAAGAGTCTAAAAGGGAATCTAGCTTGCAAAAAAAAAAAAAAAAAAGGCCAATGATGCCAACAAAAGAAGTGTAAAGACGCCAAAAAAAATTTAAAACATCTATAAAAAGATGCGCAAAGCGCCACAACATTGACAAGAGGCATAAAATGAGCCCACTCAAAAGCAAGCTACTCTATCTTTTTATATCTTTTAGAACTTAGAAGTTTTGATTCTCAAAGGCTTGATCTCGATTATCGTTCGATTGTGACAAATCTACCTCATTGTTTTATCGAGATATTTTCCTTATGCCAAGTGGTGGGTAGATTCTTTTTCTCATATCCAATTAATTATTTGAGTTAGGTCATTGATTTCAAAAGACGATTCTACCCTAAGAAAACATTTTTTGGCTAAGGGTAAACCATGAACGGATATTCTCCTATTCTATGGATTAAATGAGATTGGTAACTCGTTAACTCACAATTTTTTAAATCAATCACATGGAATACTATATCATTGATGTGCCTTGATTAAAAAAAAAAAGAAAAAAAAAAGAAAAATCTCTTTTGATGTGCTTTCTTGTACCATCCTTTTTGATGTGTCAAAAGGGGGAGAAGTTTATGAGGTTCTTTTTTCATCAATCCTGAATTGTTAACTATTAAATCTTTTTGTAGTGTTTTTGCCATCATCAAAAAGGGGAAGATTGTTGCAAATCTATTTTTCATGTCTTATGTTTTGATGATTGACAAACACGGTTTCTCTTGGACAGCTTGTTGCTTCTAACTTTTCAGGAATCGAAGATCGGACAATAAAAAAGGAGCCAAGTTCAGGAATGCGTAGGTTTAGGGTTGAGTCAGTCTGTACTTTTGTTTTTCACCTTTTGAGTCCACTTGTAATAGTCAAAGAGGCTGATGCTATGTAACCCTTCACACACACACTTGAGATACTTAGATTTTCTGTTTTTACTCCTATCGGCCAGGACGATTTCTTGGATCGGCTTGGACGATCAGCTTACAACAGAAAGTCTAAATAAGGATTCTTAATTAAGGCAGCCGACATTAACAGATCGTCCTGGATGATACGTGTATCGGCCAGGACGGTAAGCTCAAAACAGAAAGAAGTAGCCGCCATAGTCAAGTATGGTATACTGTATCTTTAAATTACCGGCCAGGACGATCCTCGGATTGGCCTGGACGATATTCACAAATTATGCCATAATTGTTCAGGGAATCAAGGGAGTAATTAAGGATGATTGATATGATCATATCGTCTGGGACGATCGAAAGATCGGCCAGGCCGATCTAGTCAAAAACCTTAAGTTACTTCAGGACGATCAATATCGGCCAGCCCGTATCCAGGGCTATTGTCAGGACGATTTTCCTCTGATTTGAACTGATCGGCCAGGACGATCGTGAGATCGGCCTGGACGATCAAGCCAATTTTCAATCGTCCTATTTTCCATCCAGGGCGATGCTCTGGCCGATCATCATTAATTTGTACTGATCGGCCAGGCCGATGTCCATATCGGCCTGGACGATATTGTCGCCAACTTGCAATTAATGAGCTCTTTTGAAGCTCTTCTATTTAAGAGCTCTTGATTCAACATTTTTAAAAACTTTTGGCTGCTGCCTTGACCTGAGAAGACCTTGAGGAGAGAAAGAGAGAGAGAGGAGAGAGAGAGGATCTTGTGAGGGGGAGCTTGTGAGGAGTTTCACAAGGGTTACTTCAAGGATCTCTCTGCGTCGTCTTCGTCTAGAGTTTCTCGTTCGTGGAAGGGTCGGTAGAGGTAAAAAGTTTTGCCTTTAGTTCTGATTCTCTGCCAGCTTCAGGAGGAAGCAAAAGGAGATAGGTTCTCTGCCTTACCGGGGTGGTGAAAAGGAGGTTCTTGTGAGGGTTTCTTTTCCTAGCCGTGGGGGCTAAAGGAGAGTCACTTTTTTGTAGTGCAATACTTGGAGGGTGCCTCCAAGGAGTGGACGTAGGTCGAGTCTGTTAGGAAAGTTGCTATTTGCATATTTTACATTATTGCAACTTGTATAGTTTTGATGATTCCAAATATTATTGTTTTATGTGTTGTTATCTCCTAACATTTTTTGGAAGATTTGTTTTTGCTCTTGTGTGTACTAATATTTCAGGAAAATCGAACCCCAGACTATGAAGACTTCAAATTAGATTTAGCATGAGATACTCTGTGAATTTGAAGCTTGTACTTTTTATTTGAATTAAATTTGAGAGGGAGTAATTGTAATTGAGTGAATAAATATACACACACTTAAAGGAGATCTTGAAAAAGTTTTTGTACTAATCGTACGGGACGAACATTGTTCGTACGGGATGATCAGATCAGTTATCTTCTTGTAAGAGCAATAGAACGGACAGGAACTGAACTGGAAAATTTTTCTAAGGACTGATCGTCCAGACGAAATCATTTTTCGTCCCAGGACGATGGGTTCTCAGTAAAATTTTCATCCAGACGAAGTCTAGTTCGTCCAGGACGATGGGAACCGACTATGGCAGTTTCTGGCAAAGTTCTGCAGTTTTCGAAACCAACTTTTGATATAACTATTCGTATCGGACGAAATTTTTCGTCCCGGGACGAACCAATTTCGTCCAGGATGAAATTGGTTCGTACAGATGAACAAATGGTTCGTACGGGATGATCCGGTGCGCAGAAAAACATATTTTTAGCAGTTTTTTGAGCGGTTTTTCATGTCCTTTCTATATAAGGAGTCCTATAAACTATTACAAGTGCCATTGAAGTTGTTTTCTCTTGACAGGGGTCATTGAGTGTGAGAGTTTGGGAGAGATTGTAAGAGTGAAGAGTGAGAGATCAAGTGAGGAGTTTGTGAGGGATTCACAAGGTTACTTGAAGAAGAAGATCTCTTTGTTTCTTCCCATCTCCTTTGAAGGCTCTCAAGTGAAGTTCAACAACATCGGTCCGGTTCTCTGCCGACACTTGGAGAGTGTAAAAGGACGACAAAGTGTATCTTTGATAGCCATTGTGTCTTCGTTCTTTGGGAGAAAACTAGAAGAGAGAACTTGAAAGGGAGAGAGGAAAGGGTGGAGTTTGAGAGGGAGAAGATCCTTGGATGGGATTTCAAGGGAGTGTGAAGGGGATATTCACACGGTTGCTCCGACGAACTTGCACTTCAGTACCATCGGATTCAAGGGTCGTCTTGAGGGAAGTTTTGGCGAGAAGAAGATCTCTTTGGTGTCAAAGAACCCGACAACTCCGCCGCACCGGGGAAGGTGAAAGTGATTTTGTACAGGCTTCTCCGCCTTGCTGTGGGGGCAAAAGGAGAGTCACTTTATGGTATTAGTGCAATACTTGGAGGGTGTCTCCGGGGAGTGGATGTAGGTCAAGGTTTGACCGAACCACTATAAATCTAGTGTGTTCTTTCTTATTTTTCTTCCGCATTTAATTTCATTGCAAGTTGTTTACTCTGGTTGAAAAGTTTATTTTTTAAACTTTAAATTTAACTTGCATTAATAATTAAAAAGGTTTTCTAAAAATCCAAGAGTAGAAGTATAATTTTTAAATTACCAATTCACCCCCCCTCTTGGTTAGCCTTGGGACATTTAGTTAGGCTTAACATCCTAATTACTAGACCCAACAAGTGGTATCAGAGCTTTGTTTCAAAATCATAAGTTTAGACTACTTTTTGAAAAATGAGTATGGCTAATTTTAGAAACCGTAAAATGTTAGAAGGATATTCGATTGTTAGACAACCTTTATTTAAAAATATTTCTTTTGATTTTTGGAAAATTCGAATGTCTACTTTCTTGCAATCAATAGATTATCGAATGTGGCATATGATTCAAAATGGTTATTCTGTACCATCACGTATTATAGATGGAATCAAAACTGATATCCCTTTTTCTGAATGGAGTAGAGTAGAACAAATTTATGCTGAATTAAATGCTAAATGTATGAATTGTTTGTTCTGTGCTTTAAATTTGGAAGATTATATGAGAATCTCTACATGTACTAATGGCAAGGAAATTTGAGACAGTTTATGCATTACATATGAAGGTACTAGTGAAGTCAAGCAATCTAAGTTGAATTTTTTGATGCATGACTATGAACTCTTTAGCATGAAACCTTATGAGACGATCTTAGACATGTATACTAGGTTTATTCAAATTATAACATCATTGCATGCTTTAGGTAAAGAATTTTCAAACTTTGAAATAGTCAATAAAATTCTACGTTGTTTACTTGACAAGTTTGATGCCAAAGTTGTTGCTATTTGCGAATCAAAAAATTTGAATGAATATTCTATTGATAATTTGATTGGCTCACTCATTGCCTACGAGCAATATTTGGGTCAAAGACTTTTGGATGCAGGTGAAACAATAATGCTAAAAGCGGAAGACATGGAGAAAAGTTGCTTAGTTGGTGAGGAAATCGATGACTTAACAAGCAAATTGAAAAGTCCACTAAAGCACAAGCATAAGCATCAACAAAAGTGGAATAAAGGTAAAAATGGTAAGAATATTCAGATTTCTTCAAATATTATTTGCTTTGGATGTAGGAAATCTGGACATCTAAAAAGTCAGTGCCCTAATTTGAGAACTCTTCCTGCTAAAGAAAAGGGCAAAGCTAAGCAAATTATAAAATGGGAAAATAATGAAAAGAAAAAAATCTCCTGGGCAGATCTAGCTTCTGAATCATCAGACCAAGAGCAAAATAATGTTTAAACCCTTTGTTTATATGTTTTTGTGTGTATGTTTTTTCATTAGTTGTGTTTTTATTTTTGTTTGTTTTATGTGTTTTTCTATTTTTAATTTTTGTGTGTTTTGTATGATTTTGAAATATTTTCATATCGAATTCCATGTTTCTTGTTGTGAGACATTTGGAATGTGATATGAAAATTTTTATAGTTTGTGTACTTGTATTTTGTTTAAGTGTTTTTGTTCTATGTTTGAAATGTTCGTTAGCCTATATGAAAAACCCTTAAATTTTTGATCTTACAAGTGCTATACTTTGAACTGCAACATAAAATTTAATTCATTAGAAAATCTAATTTTCTAAATTTAAGTTGTGTTTATAACTTGATATTATTAAGATTGTCAATTTCATGTCTCTTATTTAGACTACATTAATTTTAATATTATTATTACAATTGTGATGTTTTCTTATTTTGTATTTCACTTATCAATTAATATTTATGTACTTAGAAAGATTTGAAATTTTAGATTATTGATTTTGGAAAGAATACAATTACTCTTGAAAATTGTACAAATGTACAAAAAATCAAAAGAAATGTGCAAAGATTTGCAATGTGAAAAACAGGCACAAAATAAGCCCAACAAGTGAAAAGATGCACAAAAATGTGCCACAAAATTTGAAAAAGATGCGCAAAGCGCCACATGTGGTAGTTATTTCTTTCCTTAATTTTTTAATCTCTTAATTCAAAATTGACCTTATGTACATTTATATTACATATTGAAATATGAAATATAAAATTTTTATATCATCATTTTTACAATGATTTTCTCTATCTTAAATGTCTAAATATACTCATGTGTTGATTACTTCTTTTTAGTTTCTATGTTATATCTCTTCTTAAATTCTATGAATTTTATGATTTGGCTAATGATTTAATCTTATTTGCATAACTTATGTCAAACACTTTAAAGGTTAAATTTTTAAATGATTTTCATATGTCTGCTTACATTTCTAGTCTTTTTCTTCTTCACTTTTTGATGTTGTCAAAAAGGGGGAGAAATTGTTTGTTGTGTCTTTTGTATTCGTATCGTTGTGTGTTTATTTTATTTAGTGTATGTGTGTTTGTTTTCTTTATTTTGTATTTCTAAATTTTTTGAAAATAAAAATAATTTTAATGCCTCCTTATTTTCATATGTTCATTAATTCAGGGGGAGTTTAGGAGATTCTTAGAATTTCAAATTATACAAACAATAATTATTTTGCCATCATAAAAAAGGGGGAGATTGTTAGGAAAGTTGCTATTTGCATATTTTACATTATTGCAACTTGTATAGTTTTGATGATTCCAAATATTATTGTTTTATGTGTTGTTATCTCCTAACATTTTTTGGAAGATTTGTTTTTGCTCTTGTGTGTACTAATATTTCAGGAAAATTGAACCCCAGACTACGAAGACTTCAAATCAGATTTAGCATGAGATACTCTGTGAATTTGAAGCTTGTACTTTTTATTTGAATTAAATTTGAGAGGGAGTGATTGTAATTGAGTGAATAAATATACACACACTTAAAGGATATCTTGAAAAAGTTTTTGTACTGATCGTACGGGACGAACATTGTTCGTACGGGACGATCAGATCAGTTATCTCCTTGTAAGAGCAATAGAACGGACATGAACTGAACTGGAAAATTTTTCTAAGGACTGATCATCCAGACGAAATCATTTTTCATCCCAGGACGATGGGTTCTCTGTAAAATTTTTGTCCAGACGAAGTCCAGTTCGTCCAGGACGATGGGAACCGACTATGGAAATTTCTGGCAAAGTTCTGCAGTTTTCGAAACCAACTTTTGATATAACTGTTCGTATCGGACGAAATTTTTCATCCCGGGACGAACCAATTTCGTCCAGGATGAAATTGGTTCGTACAGATGAACAAATGGTTCGTACGGGACGATCCGGTGCGCAGAAAAATATATTTTTAGCAGTTTTTTGATCGGTTTTTCATGTCCTTTCTATATAAGGAGTCCTATAAACTATTACAAGTGCCTTTGAAGTTGTTTTCTCTTGAGAGGGGTCATTGAGTGTGAGAGTTTGGGAGAGATTGTAAGAGTGAAGAGTGAGAGATCAAGTGAGGGGTTTGTGAAGGATTCACAAGGTTACTTGAAGAAGAAGATCTCTTTGTTTCTTCCCATCTCCTTTGAAGGCTCTCAAGTGAAGTTCAACAACATTGGTCCGGTTCTCTGACGACACTTGGAGAGTGTAAAAGGACGACAAAGTGTATCTTTGATAGCCATTGTGTCTTCGTTCTTTGGGAGAAAACTAGAAGAGAGAACTTGAAATGGAGAGAGGAAAGGGTGGAGTTTGAGAGGGAGAAGATCCTTGGAGGGGATTTCAAGGGAGTGTGAAGGGGATATTCACACGGTTGCTCCGGCAAACTTGCACTTCAGTACCATCGGATTCAAGGGTCGTCTTGAGGGAAGTTTTGGCGAGAAGAAGATCTCTTTGGTGTCAAAGAACCCGGCAACTCCGCCGCACCGGGGAAGGTGAAAGTGATTTTGTACAGGCTTCTCCGCCTTGCTAAGGGGGCAAAAGGAGAGTCACTTTGTGGTATTAGTGCAATACTTGGAGGGTGTCTCCGGGGAGTGGACGTAGGTCAAGGTTTGACCGAACCACTATAAATCTGGTGTGTTCTTTCTTATTTTTCTTCCGCATTTAATTTCATTGCAAGTTGTTTACTCTGGTTGAAAAGTTTATTTTTTAAACTTTAAATTTAACTTGCATTAATAATTAAAAAGGTTTTCTAAAAATCCAAGAGTAGAAGTATAATTTTTAAATTACCAATTCACACCCCCCTCTTGGTTAGCCTTGGGACATTTAGTTAGGCTTAACATCCTAATTACTAGACCCAACAGAGTCGACCGAACCACTATAAATTTCTGTGTTTCTTTTCTTGCTTCCGCACTTTTAAATTCCGCAATTTTTTGTGGTGTGATTTGGTTTATGTGATTTTATTTCTTTATTTAAAAAGAAGTTTTTAAAATACCAATTCACCCCCCCTCTTGGTTAGTTTGGGACTAAGTTCATAGGGCTTAACATCCCCATCGAACTTTCATATATGAACAACTTTCTAATGTTAATAGTATAGCTCTTTTGAATGGAAAAAATTAGGAGGGCTCCCTGCTGGGTTAATTCATTAAGTTTTTTTCTTGCGAGAATATGAGTAGAGATTAAATGGCACTAGTCCTTGGAGGTTTGAGTCATATAAAATGCAAGGAAATTTATGATTATCTCTTCTTTAGTTTTTAAGCATGCTCTGCTATTTGGTCCAAAATGTAATTCTAGAATTTCTTGTGAATCAAAAGGTGCATAACTAAATGGGAAATATTCATCAAATTCTATATCTTGAACTTTAAGGATTTTATTAATAGTGGAAGTGTGAAAAAGCACACATCTTCCTGTCACATAAGATTTGAAATTAGAAGCCTCATTTCCATTAACAGAAAAATCGTGCATAATATTGACAATGGCCGCAAATGGTTCCTCATAAAAATGAGCCCAACCTCTAGCAAAAATAGTTTGAAGGATTTTTTGTTAGGTTAAGGAAACATCGCTTAGGGATGAAAGGTTCAAAAAATTACCCTATCTTTATACCTAACCTCAGCTGCCTCAAAAATAAATTTAGTTCTATCGTAGGTGGAAGTTATCTTCTTAAGAGTAGAGAAGAGAAATTAATGGAATGCAAGGTGAAGTAAAATGAAAAAGATATGCTAATTTATAAACATCATAGTGTTGTGGTATTAAAGGGCATGGTCCTGAGGCACTTAATACATGCAATATATGACAAATGTGTCAAATTCCAAAGCTTTAACAGTTCAAGCAATGTGGTATAATGGCACTAGTTTTGTGAAATCAAAATATCTTTTCATACATAGACCACTAGTGTGTTATTTCCATGTGTTAGTTGTGTAGCGGTCATGTCAGACCACTGCAATGTTATTAATGTTATAGTGATGAAAATGGTGCAGCACGATGGAGTTAGTTAAAGCACTATGGTGCTTACCTAAAACTAATAATTTGAATTTTAATCCATATGATTCAATTTAACGAATGACTTAATTGCACTTAATGATTGATTTTTACTAGCGCTGTAGTGCTATGAAGATAAGTGTTGTGGCGCTAGTTTATATAATTATTAAAGCTATTAAATTTCAATTTATAGAACCATACTAAAATCAAGGAAAGCACTACAGTGTTGTGATTTTTACTAAGGCAGATTTTCCATTATTATGTATGAACACCTTGCAACCAAATACATGCAAATGAGACAAATTTGGTGTTCTACCTTTTAGTAACTCATAGGATGTTTTATTCAAATTTGATCTCACATTCACCCTATTCAGAACATAGCATGCAGTGCTAACCGCCTCAGCCGAAAAATATCTAGGAAGCGAGTATTATGCCAACATTGCTCGGGCGGCTTCTATTAATGTTCTGTTTTTCCTTTCAACTACCCCATTTTGCTGAGGGGTTCTAGGTGCAGAAAAATTGTGATCAATCCCTTTTTCTTTACAGAAATTTTCAAATCTTTCATTTTCAAATTCTCCTCCATGATCACTTTGTATATAAATTATTTCACTCCCTAGTTTCCTTTGGATCCAAGTAGAAAAGTTTCTGAATTCCTCAAACGATTCACTCTTATGAAAAAGAAATCTAACCCAAGTGAATCTTGAGAAATCATCCACAATAACAAATCCGTATACCTTCCCTCCTAGACTTACAGTGCCTACAGGTCCAAAAAGATCCATGTGTAGAATTTCTAAAGGTTTACTGGTCCTAAGATCTTTATTGGACTTAAAAGAGGACTTCACTTGTTTTCCTAATTGACATGCATCACAAAGATGGTCCTTGGTAAAATCTAGTTTAGGTATACCTCTCACCAAATTCTTTTGGGTAATCTCCTAAGATTTTTCATACTAGAATGACAAAGTCTCCTATGCCAAAGCCATGATTCATCAGAAACAGTTTTCAAACAAAAAGCAGTAGGAGATTGAATACAATTTAAATCTAGCATGTAGACATTGTTTACCCTTTTTCCATTTAAAACAATTTTCCCATTTAGGCTTATTATGCAGCTAGTAGGTAAAAATTTTATATTATAGCCCTTATCACATAGCTGACTTATGCTAAGCAAATTATGTTTTAAGCCTTCAACTAATAACACATTGTCTATGGAAAAGTTTTTCAAATTTCCAATCATACCTGATCCAACCACTTTCTTTGTGGTATTATCTCTAAGTGTAACCATGCCTCCACTCCTGGCTTCCAGCGTTATGAATTGAGCAGTATCTCCAGTCATATGCTTTGAACATCCACTGTCCAGGTACCATATACTCTCACGAGGTCTTGTGTGAGAGTACTCCTGCAAAATTTTCAAATGTTAGACCTGGGAACCCAAACAAGTTTGGGTTCACCTTTATGAAATTTATAATCAGATGCATGTATGATATGTCTCAGTTTATGTATCTTAATTCTCCACACCAAATTAGTTTTCATCTTTAAAGTGCATGTGTGAGATATATGTCCCAAAAATCCACAATTATTACATTTAACATTAGGAAAAATATTCCTATGTTTTCTTTCATATGATTGTCTTCTAAGGGATTTCATGAATTAAGGATAATATTTAGGATTTGTAAAATCTTCAAGTTTAGGGGGGTTCCTATTATCCTCGAGAGCTCTTATTGTGAGTTTGTAAAATGAATTCATATCTTCCAAGATTCGATTGGTATAATTGATTCTACATGTCTTGCTCTCAGATTCATCCTTAAAATTCTTAAATTCTTTTTTAAGTTCAGCATATGATGAATTTAAATTCTCAAAATTTTTATTCAAGTCATCATATTCATTAAGTAGTTTCATGTGGTTGTTATCTATTAAAGCATGATCTTTCCTAAGGATTTCGTGTTCCTTATTAAGCTCTTCCAATTCTAAAACTAAACTAGCATGCATCTTTTTCATTTTCCTATATGCATCATGCATGTGTTCAGAAACTTCAAACAGTTCATCATAGGTTAAATCACATACCTCTTCTTGATCTGATTGTTCAACATTATCTGCCATCAAGCAAAGGTTGGTGACTTCTTCTTCTTTTTCAGTCTCAGATGAGTCTGAAGCTGAGTCCGCCCAGAAAGCTCTTTGAAATTTCTTCTTGCCCTTCTTTACCATTAGTTTCTCCTCTACTTTCTCCTTGCTAGGAGTGGCTTGGAGTTTTGGACAATCAGTCTTTATATGATCTGGTTTCCTGCATTCATAACAAATCACTTCATTAGAAACCTTGCCATTTCTGTTATACTTACCTTTATTCCATTGCTGGCGTCTCTTCTGCTTCCTCTTTAAAAAGCTTCTGAATTGTCTAGTCATCAATGCAATATCGCCTTCATCCTCAGGTTGTGAGTGTTCACTCTCTGACTCTTCCACATTTAGTGTAATATTTTTGTCCTTTCTAGGTTCACCTGCATCAATCTTTCTTTGACTTACTCCTTGCTCATAAGCAATGAGTGAACCAAGAAGATTGTCAATGAAATAAATGTTCACATCTTTAGACTCTGTAATTGCAGTAATTTTAACATCGTAAGCAGTAGGTAAACAACGAAGATTCTTATTGACCATTTTAGCATTAGTTAATTCCCTACCAAGTGCATGTAAAGAGGTGACAATTTGAGTGAATCTTGTGTACATGTCTGAAATAGATTCATTAGGTTTCATGCAAAATAATTCATAGTCATGTAACAAGATATTGAGTCTTGATTGCTTAACCTCATTTGTCCCTTCATAAGTTATACAAAGTCTATCCCATATGTCCTTTCCGCTTTTACAAGTGGAAACTCGCATGTAGTCTTCAGATTTTAAAGCACAAAAGAAACTATTTAAATATTTCACATTTAATTATGCTAAGTCACGTTCTTCAATAGTCCAATCTGCATAGGGTGTTTCTACCCTAACTCCATCAACTAATCTAGTTGGTTTTGAGTACCCTTCCTGGACTAGCATCCACATGCGATAATCAAGTGACTGTAAGAAAGTAGACATGCATGTTTTTCAAAAATCAGAAGGAATATTATCAAACAGTGGAGGTCTAGTGATAGAGTAACCCTTAGGTGTGTTTCGGTTTCCAAATGTAGCCATCTACGTTAATCAAAAAGTAGTTCAAACTTATGATTTTGAAATGATGCTCTGATACCACTTGTTGAGTCTAGTAATTAGGTTGTTAAGCCTAAGTGAATGTCCCAAGGCTACCAAGAGGGGGGTGAATTGGTAGTTTAAAAATTTTATACCCTCTTTGAAGATTAAGTTGAACCGAAATAAAAATTTCTTTTAAAGTTTGTAGAAAAATATTTTTCAACCACAGAGTTGTTAAAACTAAAATTTAAAGTGCGGAAATGTAAAAACAATAAAGTAAATGACACCAGATTTATAGTGGTTCGATCTATAACCAGATCTACATCCACTCCTCAGAGGCACCCTCTGAGTATTGCACTAAAACTAATAGTGACTCTTCTTTAGCACCCACAGCAAGGCGGAGAAGCCTTTACAACACACTCTTTTCACCACTACCCGGTGCGGCAGAGAACCGTCGTCCTTTTACACAATCCCCAGTGCTGGCAGAGAACCGTCATCCTTTTACACAATCTCCAGTGTTGGCAGAGAACCGTCGTCCTTTTACACAATCTCTAGTATTGGAAGAGAACCGTCGTCCTTTTACACTCTCCTAGTGTGGGCAGAGAACCTTTCGGCTGTTCACACTCTCCAAGTGTCGGCAGAGAACCGGATCTCCTTGACTGATCTTCTCACAAGAATCTAGAAGGAAGAAAGAAAAGAGTGAAGTAATCCAAATTCACAAGTAGAGACTCTTACCTTTGAAATCCAAGTGAATCCTTCTCGCTCCAGTGGTAGGAATCCTCCCTTGAATGCTCTCTTCCACTCTCTCCTTGGCTATTCTTTCAAGAGGCACGAAGATCAAATGACAAAAAGATTGGGTGGCAGTCTAATTTGGACTATTTATATAAAAGACAAGAAAACCCGCCCAAAAACTGCAAGTTTTCAATTTTGTACGCAATGGATCGTCCGGTACGATCATGGATCATCCTGGACGATTTTACTTAAATGATCTGAAACGACCCTATTTGAATATGTGTACGAAATGTCTTCGTACAGATGATCGTCCTGTACGAACTAGGTTCGTCCAGTACGAACGGTTATTACTAGGTCGGTTCTAGAAACTGCTGAAAACTGTTCTAAGTTGATTAATCGTTTGGACGAGAATATATTCGTATGGACGAAATTTTTACAGAGAACCGATCGTCCTGTACGATTATTGACTTCGTCGGGACGAAAATTTTCCAGAGGACCAATCGCCACGGACGTTAATTTATTTTCGTCTGGACGAAAATTTTCCAGAGACCAGATCGTTCTGGACGATATTTAATTTCGTCTGGACGAAAATTTTCCAGAGGACCAGTCGCCACCGACGATAATAAAATTCGTATGGATAAAATTTTACAGAGACCATATCGTCCTGGATGAATAGGACTTAGAAAAAAAATTTCGACCAAGTTCCTATTCGTTCCATGTGCTCTATAGGAGATAATTGTCTGATCGTCCCGTACGATTAGATATCGTCCCGTATGATTAGTATAAATTTTTTATGATCTCCTTATGTGTGTGTGTATGTTTTTATTCACTTAATTACAATCACTCCCTTTCAAATTTAATTCAAAGAAAAAAATGTAAACTTCAAATTGACAAAGTATCTCATGTTGAATTTGATTTGAAGTTATCGTAGTCTGGAGTCTGATTTTTCTGAAATGTTAGTACACACAAGAGCAAATACAAATCTTCTAAAATTGTTAGGAGATAACTACACATTTGAACAGTAATGTTTGGAATCATGAAATCTACATAAGTTGCAAAAATGTAAAGCATTCAAATAGCAACTTTTCTAACAATTCTAACCCTAAATCTTGCTCTTTTTGCAATGTTCTTGCTAGTGGTGTCCAGTCATCTAGCTTTTCTTTTACTAAATCTATGGTTAAAGTTTTTTTTTTAACTTTGTTGATTTCTGAGGATGATATACTAAAATTGGCTTTTCTCTTTATCAGTTTATGTTGGTAGGAAAAATTTTAGAAAATGTTTGAATCTCAACTCGATTAGGTCTTTTTTCTAGTATTATGAAATTATCTGGTTTTTTCTCTATTAGTTTACTTGATGCTAGGCATGTTTCTATCCAACTATTGAATTATTTGGATTATAGCCAAATTTTTGTGAGATGATTTTATTACATTAATACTTGTCAAATGAGGCTTTTGAAGTGGACTCCTTACTTTGATATTAAAAAGAAATCTCCTATCATTCCTATTTGGATTTCTTTCCCAAATTTTAGATTGCATTTCTTTAATCTGAATGTTTATCACACTTTGGGATCCATATTTAGAAGACCTCTTCAATCTGATCAGACCATTGCTTCACGATCTCAACCATCTTTTGCCCGAATTTTGGCGGAATTGGACATAATTCAAAAAGACCAACGTCAAGTATGGCTTGGATCAAAAAGTTCAGGTTATTTGTAAAAATAGATTTTGAAAACATACCAGATTTATGCTCTCATTGTAATTTTCATGAAAATTCTTTTAATGAATGTTTTGTGGTTACCCCAAATTTTAAAAAAAGGGAGAAAAGATGGGAAAATTGTGGGTAATATTGGTAAGAATGATATTGTAGTCAATGTGGCTCGTATCCCTTTGGAAATGGCTGATCAAGATAATATGATTACTATACCTAAATATAATCCTAATAATGAGGTGGAAACTATTAATGGAATTCATTCTTTAAAAGAATCTTACCCTGTGTCTCCTAAAGATGGATCAATTTTCTATTAAATAGAAGAGGAAAATTTGGATTCTAAAAGATTGCCTTTAAAGGATTCAATCCAAAATGGGAATGGAGAGGTTGATTCTTCTAAGATTAGTGGATATGGAGATGAGATGCATATTCAATGTACTTTAAATGTTAGCAATGGTGAACAAGTGGAGACTAAGGAAGGAGATAAGGAGGACCACACAAAGGAAGGGAAAATTGTTCCTAATAAAGAAGTCACTTTATTAGCAAAATCTATAGGTATGAATGATGTATCTATGTTGTTTACTCCCACTAATTCCAATAAGATGGATGAGGGCTATATGAAAGTGGGGACGAAGAAATCTAAAAAGATCAAACACTTTGAAAGTCATTCATGTAGAGTTACCCGAGCTTCTCATAATTCTTTTGCCAATGGTTAAAGTCCTCATCTAGAATATAAGGGGGGGGGGGGGGCGGGTGGGTGGGAAATACTCCTTCAATGGATGGGGTCAAGAACTTATGTATGATTTATAGTATTAATGTTTTATTTTTACTTGAACCTTTGATTCTAGCTTCCAAGATTATTTCCATGCGTATAAAACTTAGGTTTATTACTCTTTTTGTAACTATGCCAACAAAATTTAGATTTTTTGGCAACACTGGGTTACTTTAAATGTTCTTAATGATTTGTCTCTAATGGTGCACTCTAATAACAATTTTTTTCAATTTTCTTGTGTTGCTTCTTTTGTGTATACTTCTTGTTCTAGAGTTGAAAGAAGGAATTTATGGAAGGAAATTATGAATTTTGCTTCTAATAATGTTGATCCGTGGATGGTTAGTGGTGACTTAAATACCATCACTAATGTTTTTGGGAGAATTGGGGGGAAACCACAAAATTTCAAAGCTATGGAGGATTTTAATAATACCTTATTAGTTTATAATCTTCATGATATTGGTCTTTCTGGTAATGACTTTACTTGGAATCAAGGCACTATATGGAAATATTTAGATCATATTATTTTTAATAATGTTTGTATTTCTAAGTACCAAAAGACCCATAATGGGTATTTATCTTGAACCCTCTTTGATCATGCTCCTTTACTACTGAGCATTTCTATAGTGCACGACTCTATTTCCTCTAGCTTTAGGTTTTAAAATATATGGCTTTTGCATGATTTATTCCTTACTAATGTTGAAGAAAATTGGCATGCCCCATTGTTTCGCAATAATAATTATTTTGGTATGATTCAATTTTCGCTTAAGCTCGAACGATTAAAGCAAAATTTAAATTGGAGGAATAAATATGTTTTTAAGAATTTATTTACTAATGTTATCAAAATTGAGAAATAAGTTGATTTATCTGATAATATTTATATGAATCTTTCTTCTGCAGATAACCATGTTTCTTTAAATAAGGTTAAGGACAACTTAGTTAAACTTCCACAATAAGAAGAAGCTTATTGGAAACAAAAAGATGCATGCAAGATTTTAGCTGAGGGAGATATAAACACTAAATTTTTTCACAATATTGTGATCTATAAAAAAGTAACTAGTTACATTCACAAGATTTCCACTCCTGAAGGTCAACATTTTGAGTCTACTAAGTTGGTTTATGATTTTGGTGTCAAGTATTTTAAGGAGGTGTTTAAACTTTTCTCCTGATTAAAATCTGGTTTTTACTTTTATTTCATCTCTTGTGTCTGAAGAGGATAACATTATGCTTACTAAAATTCTATCTAAAAATGAGATTGAGTCAGTCCTTATAGAAATGATTACTGATTCTGTGGCCGGGACTGCTGGTTTTACTACTAATGTTTTTTAAAAAACTTGGCATATTATCAAAGAGGATTTAATTAATAATGTTGTTGATTTATTTAAAGGTAATCCTTACCCTAATTTTTTTACCTCTGCTACTATTGTTTTGATACCTAAAGGTAATGTTACTAACTTTTGACGGGATTTTTGACCGATTAGTCTTTGCCCCTTTTTTCAATAAGCTCATTTCCAAATTAATTATGTCTAGACTATCTTTAATTCTTCCTAATATAATTTCTCCTGAGCCAACTAGTTTTGTTAAAGGGCGTTCCATCTTTCATAATATTTTATTAGCTTAAGAACTTGTGCATGATTTAGAGGCTAAAATTGTGGGTGGGAATGTAATTTTTAAGATTGATTTTACCAAAGCTTACGATAATTTGAATTGGGATTTTCTTAACATCATGCTTCAATCTTTTGGTTTTAATCAAGACTTTATTAGTATCATTAAGAATAATATTGAAAATTATTTTTTCTCTATGATTATAAATGGTAAAAATCATGGTTTTGTTAACTCTAGTTATAGCCTTAGGCAAGGGGATCCCTTGACTCCTGCATTGTTTATTATAGCCACTGAATTTCTTCCTAGAGGACTTGATGAACTTTTTGTTAATCACCATAATGTTTAGTATCGTACTATGGGTGGTTTTGTGGTGTTGAATTTATGTATTGTTGAGTATTTTATTAATTTTACTAATGGCTCAAGGAAGATGCTTAAAATACTTTTTAAATTTCATAGCCTTTTTCAAAGGGCTAGTGGTTTAATTTTTAATCCTATGAAAAGTAGTTTTATCACTTTTAAATCTTTAACACAACCCATAATCTCTTTTATTTAGGATAAGTATGGGTTTTTACATAAGAAATTACCCCTTAAGTACTTAGGCACTCGTCTTTATAAAGGTAGAAAGATATCTCATTTATTTGGGGATATTTTCTCTAATATTCATAAAAAGTAGATTAGTGGTAATTAAAAGTGTTCTTTGCTATATTCCTATATACTTATTTTATCCCTAACTAAGAATCCCTGTATAAGACTTGAAAGTTGTTTTAAAAAATTCCTTTGGGGGCTAAAGAAAGTAGATCAGCTATTTTATAGGCCTCTTGGGATAGATGTTATGGTGTCTAGAATGAAGGAACGTTGGGCTTTAAGAACTTAAGTGACTTGGCTCTAGGGTTTTCTTATAAACTCTGGTTTAATCTGAGGTCTAAAAAAGTATTTGGTTTATGATGGGACTTGGAATTTTAATTACCTTACTAATATGGTTCCTAATTTTGTCATTGACCTCATCTTGAAAGTGCCATTACAACTTGATCAAATAGATTGTATTTTATTTAATAAATCTTAAAATGGGAGCTTTCTATTTAAAGAGTTGTGGCATTCTTTTAGGAATGTGCAACCAAAGCCTATAATTTTCTCCTCCATTTGGCAAAAGGTATCACAGCTTCTTATTTGATATTAATATGGTGGATCTTCAACAATTATATCCCTATTGATACTACCTTGATAAAAAAAAGTTTTCATATTGTGTCTAAATGTCAATGCTGCTATTATATTGAGAATTTGAATTATGTTTTTGCTAATGGGACTATTGCTAACAAAGTTTGACTTTATTTTGACAATTTGTTTACCAACCAATTTTATAAGAACTATAATAACATCATTGATATCATGCATGATTGGGTGGTTTCTACTAAAAGGCATATTAGAAATGTGTTATCCACCATTATTTGTTGGTTACTTTGGAATAGTAGGAATGAGGCTAAGAATGAGAATACTATTATGAAAGCCTTGTCTATTGTCCTCAAGGTTAAGGATAAGGTGAGATAATTATTATTGACTAAGTTGATTAGTTTGGACTTTTTTTTAACAACTCTTATCATATTGCTGAGCATTTTGATATTTCAGGTGCTGGGCATAATAATCAATTTTCTAAAGAAATTTTAGTTAGATGGATCAAACTGAGTATGGGTTGTTTTAAACTTAATACTAATGTTGTGTTACAAAGGTTTAGAACTAGTTGTGGTGGTATCATCCGTTACTTTAATTGCCATATTATTGTTACTTTTGCGGGGTCCTCTACTATTACCACTGTGATTATGGTTGAAATTCAAGTTTTAAGTATGGGTTATAATTATATATATGACTTAGGATTACTAATGTTTGGATTGAAACTGATGCTAAGATCGTTATCCATTTTATTTCTAAAAATGGCATTGCTAATCTCTCTAATTTTTATATTATCATAGAGATTAAATAGTGGTTATCTCTTATTAATTTTTCTATATCTCATATTTATATTGAGGGAAATGCTGATGTTGATTATTTAGCTGAATTGATTTGTAATATGACTAATTTTATAGAATTTGCGGGATCCTCTATTATGCCTAGATTACTGGGTCTAGCTAGGCCTGATCATATTGGCATCACTTATGTTAGAATCTTTTAATTCATTCCTTTTTGGTTCATGCCATTTTTACTTTTATGTTGTCCTAGGGGTTTCTATCTCTCAGTTCTGCTCTATTTCTTATTGCATGCCCTGATTGCTTGTATTGCTATGGTTTGCTGGTTAGTTAATTCAATTTCTTCCTGTTGAGGAGATTTTATAAATTGATATGGTTGGCTCTTTTTCTTATTGCCTCTCTTGATTGTTAGTTATGGACTTGGATTGTTGGATTGTTGGTTGGTTAATTTGTCTACATCCTTGGTGGGCTTTTACTTAGTGTTGCATTTATATTTTATTCAGAGTTATGTGGGCTGGCTTCATTAAAGATTTTGGTTGGTTCATCATCAAGCTGGTTTGAGTTACTCATTAAAGGGTTGATTCATTTGAGTATTACTATTTTTGGTATTTCTTTTTTAATTGGCAAGATTGGTACATAGCTATTGTGGCATCCATGGGTTCGACTGGTTTGAGGATTGTTTAGTCTCCTGGCTTTTTGGTGATTTATAATTTACTTTCTTTGATGGTCTCTCCAGGAAATCACATTGAGTGGCACAATTTAAATCTAATCTCTATTTTCTAAATCCTTGTTCATTTTTATTTTCTCTATTCAGTTATTACTAATTCCTACACTATTGTTATTCTATATTTGGCTAATTACTTGTTGATCTTTAGGGAGGATAGGCTACAGATGGATGGCATCTTTTAGATTTTTATTTTAATTAGTTATAAACCTGTATATTTTCGAGTTTACTTGTTGTGGCTTTGCAATTTGATTATTATGCAGATTGAAGGTGTGGAGAATTTTGGGAAAAATATGGATAATTTTGGTAGGAAGACTGTGTCGAATTTGTTGACTATTTTCTTCCTTTTTTGGGTGTTGTCCTAATGTTATTAGGCTTTTTGGTAAATTGAAGAATAGGGAACCATCAGCTCTTACATTTTATTTTGATTTATTTTGTAGCTCTTTTAAGCTATAGCGAGCTGAAGGTTCCCTATAAGGACCTTGTAATTTTGTTTTATATTAACTTGAAGGCCCATTTTGTGGATATTCCTAAAAAAAAATGGTTTTCTTTGATATAAAAATTTTAAAAACCCTACTTAATATACATAAGTATACTTGCTGAATCAAGTATATATTTTAGACCTAGAGTATCCACATTAAAGATGAGGCACGGAGCATTTCTTTTGCAGTTCATATCAAACTAAATGAGGAAGTAGAGAAAGACCCCATTTCTAGTGAGAGAAAGACTCCATTTCTAGTGAGAGAAAGACCCCATTTTTAGTGAGAGAAAACCCATCATTTTGAATTTCTTTCATTTCCATTTATGGAGGGAGTTGATCGGCGGTACTCACCGATGATCCTTCCTCCACCTAACCTAACTCCTTGCTTTATTCCTAAAGGTGTATAGCCTCTGATCATTAAGGATGTTGCTGATTGTCTTGTTTCATCTTCTATTTTTCAATCGAAATATGTAGTTGGAAAAGGTAAATCCCTTATGTTCAATGATGTCATTGTTCTGGAAATTAATTTAGAGGAAATTATCTCTAATAAGGACCTTGAAGCTTCTTCATCAGTTGGTCCTAAATTTATAGTAAATAGATTTACAAAGTTTTCTAATAATGGAGTTTTGAACCAAGATCATTTCATCAAATAAAAAATTATTGAGCCGCTTAATGCTACACAACCTAAGGAGGAAGCAAATGTGTGAAGAAGAGCTCTTAACATTAAGATAAGTGATTCATTTAATAATGTGGAAATGTTTGATGATGGAATAGCTGTTAAGCTAAATGCGGAAAATGAGAAATCTAATATTTAGAGACTTCATAACTCAGTAGTTGTAAAAGTTTTCGGAAAATCTATTTTACTTTTCGTGATAAGCAGTGAATTGAGAAGGCAATGGAGCCTTCCATATCACGAGTCTGGGTACGGATTGGATACTGTGTTCATTTCATTCTGATGAAGGTAAAGAAGGGGTCCTTATTAGGGGACCTTGGTATGTAGGAGGACATATCATTGGGATGGAAAGCTGGAGTCCATATTTTTCACCTCTTACCATGAAGAACTTATTCTCACCAATTTGGAATAGGCTTCAAAATCTCCCGATGTTTTGTTGGGATGAAACAAATATTTCTAGAATATCCTTATGGGAGGGCTCTCCTTTATACTTGGATGAAAACATGTTTAAATGGGGGAGAAGCGAATTTGCAAGGGTATGTGTTCGTATGAAGTTGGATGAGATCTTGCCTCAAGGTATTTGGGTGGAAGGAAGTCCAGGAAGTTTTTTTTTTCAAAAAATTCAATATGAAAAATTAGCTTCTTTCTGTTACAAGTGTGGTAAACTTGGGCATGAGCAGGATAAATGTTATAAGAATGATTGTTCTGACAAAGATTATTCATCTGTTTCAAAGGGAATAAAAGATAAGGATCTAAACAAAGTTAACATGGGGGTTGACAATGTTATGAAGGATGCTGAGATGAAAAAATAAACTACGATTAATGACTCTAACAATGTGATGATCATGGCCCATGGATACATGTAAGTTATGGAAGGAGAAAGCCTTTTATTAGTTTCAAAGCAAGGAGGGAAGTTTATCATAATGTGCTGGTAAAACAAAAAGAAGTTTCTATAAGCCTGTACGAGCTAGTCAAAGCAATTTGGGTGTTGGAGACAAGAATATGACAACTAATAAGTCTCATGAAGTTCTAGACAGTATTATAGTGGTGAATGAAGAGAAGAAACATACTGATTATGTATATAGTATTGTTAAAAGTGGTTTGGGTGATGATGAAGAGAATGCCAGGGTAGATCATACCATGGATTCTTTGGATGATGCAGAGACTGAAGAGAATGTCATGGATGTTGCTGAAGATTTTGTACAAGTTTGTTAGAGAATCTATTAATGATCCTAAAGATTATGTTGATCCTCATCAAAATGAAGCGGTGAGAAGTTTTTATTCTAAATAGGAGGGAGTGATTGTACCTGAAGATGAAGATGTTGCTACTGCTATTGAAGATGTTGCTGTTGATAAGATAACTCTTGATGTTATTCAAAATGCTGCTGAAGATGCTGCTGCTATAGAAGATGTTCCTTGTAATTTTATTCAAATAAAAGAAATGGTTATTGATGGAAACTGCTCGGGTAAGATGCTTAATCATCCTGCTTTTATTACCATTGATGTGTTGAACAAATCTAAAACTACTGTGAAGACTTTTTCTCATTCAAATAATTCCAAAAAGAAATTGAAAAAGATGGCTTATCTTTTGGTCATATCAAGGAGAACCTTAGAGGGAATAAGGGAGAAAGAAAGGTGGAAAGTCTTGGGGGATTATCCCCATTGGTCTCTTAAATGTCTTCCTTATTATTTTGGAATTATAGGGGAGTTAAGAAAAAAAAGCTTCCCATTACTTAAAGAGTATGGTGGGTGATTATGGAGTTTTTTTTTTGGTCTTATGGAATCCAAGCTTAATTCTATGGATAGTAATGAGGTGAAAATCATTATAGGGAATGATTGGGATTTTGTTCAAGTAAATGCAAGAGGTACGGCTTGTGGTATTCTAGTGTTGTGGAGGAATAATGTTGCTTCTTTTAATATGTTATTCTCTTCTTCCTAATGTGTTATTGGTTGTTTTTTTTTGAAGAACTGCATAATGCATTTAAAAGTAAAAAACAAAGTTAAGTGATAGAAATCCTATCACTTTCCTCCTTTAACAAAGAATAAAATGTAGGAGGTACCTTATTGACTTCAAGCACATCCCAAAGGAAATTACCCTTTAAATCATGGTTAGCACACCAATGGGCTAACTTATTATAACTTCTATTCACAAAATGGAAAATGATTACCTTAAACTCTTTTAGAAAGTCCAAGTCCTCTTTAGAAGCTTCATCCATTAATCTTATGTCCATCTTCATCAATTTTTGAAAATGAGAAATAACATTGAAGTTATCCCCTTCTACAATTACTCCTTTAGCATCAAACATCCAATTCTGAATCACATTGCTCACAGAACGAACAACCAACTGCTCTAAAGCTCCAATATCCCAATGCATAAGTGAGAAACCAAAAGATAATAGCATTCTACCTTTGTGGTCTCTAAAGATACCCCCAATTCCAGCTACATTAGAACTTTGTAGAGATGCATCTATGTTAACTTTTATCCATCCGGGTGGAGGGGGGTGCCAAGAAGAAGAAATCAGCTCATGCTGGTTAATACCCCAGTTGTCCGAATGAAAATGATAAGAAGAGTTAGATGCAAAAGTAATGGCATTCGTCACAATAATTCTGTCCCCCATCTCAATGCCTTCATGTATTAACAAATTTCTACTTTTCCAAGAGTTGAATACTATGGAACAATATAAATTAGCTAAAAAAGAATTATTCTTGATTCGATTTTTCAAATAAGAGCTCCAGATGGCATTGTATATGGCAGAAAGGACAAGTATGAGAGGAGGAATTTATGGGAGTTGATAGAAGCTTATACGTCCATTGATATTCCTTGTATCATTGGTGGGGACTTTAACTGTATCCTAACCAAATTTGAGATGATGGGAGGAAAGAGATTTCTGTTTACTCAAGGTCCTCAAGAAATGAAAGAGTTTATTTAAAAAAAATATTATCATGATATTGGAACTGTTGGTCCCAAATTTATATTGTGTAATAAATAGGATGGACTAGCTCAGATTTGGAAAGGCTTCATAGAATTTGTCTCAATTCAAAAGCTTTATGTAATATTCCATTTGCAGTTTTCAAACACTTTCCTAGAGTGGCATTTGACCATTGTCGTCTTCTACTTGATCTCTTCAACTCGACTACTTACAAACATAAATCTATTAAATTTAAGAATGTATGGTGTTCCTATGAAGCCTCAAAGGGAGTGGTGATGAATGCTTGGAGGAAGAATGATTTTGGTAATACAGCAGATATTCTTAATAAAAAGTTAAAAAGTTCTCTTAAGAGTTTATTTTTTTGTAATGAGAAGAAGTTTAAAGAATTGAACGTGTCTAAGAATGAATTGCAAAAAGACATCAGTTCTTTATAAGAAGAGGAAAGCTTGGGTGGCCTTGATTCATCGAGTTAATTGATATGAGGAATAAGATCAGTAAACTCAACACCACTCTTGCTAGACTTGCTACATGGTGGAGGCAACGTTCCAAAACACATTGGTTGGAAGAGGGAGATTATAATTCACATTTTTTTCATGCTTATGCTTCAGCAATGAGAAATGGTAACATGATAAATCAAGTCAAAGATTTACAAGGTCATATTGTAGTCAATTAAGATGAAATAGATGATCTGTTTGAAAAACGTTTTATAAAACAATGAAGGAAAAGGGTTTGTACTACATCCACGTGGTCAGTTTTCTCTTCTGGTGTAATTTTAAGTGATGATCAGAGAATTCACCTAGCTGCTGGCTTTGAGAAGGAGTTTTTTTCGGTGTTAATGAAGATGAACAATAACAAATTGCCGGGCAATGATGGAATAAATGCATTCTTTTTCAAACATTTTTGGAACATTGTAAACATGGATTTATGGAATGTAGTGGAGAACTTCCTCTTAACAGGAGTTATGAATGACAAGTTGAAAGAAACACTTGTGGTGTTAATTCTGAAAGTTCCAAATGCTTCTAAACTTACCAAATTCAAACTTATTAGCTTATGTCAAACCATTTACTAAATTTTTGATGTGGTATTGCTGAGTAGATTGAAGGAAACTCTTCCTACTCTAGTCTCAGAGCAGCAAGTGGCTTTTGTCCCTGGGAGAACTATATATGATAATTGTTTGTTGGCACATGAGTTGGTAAATAAGCTCAGATTTTCTAAGTCAAAGACTGGATTCAGGTTACTTAAGCTTGATATGGAACAAGCTTATGATAGCATGTGTTGGGAGGCACTTTATAAAATCATGGTTGAAATGGGTTTTCCTCAAATGTACATCAAGCTTATTTTATAGTGTGTCAGCAACCAGAATGTTTCAATTAGTATTAATGGAAGGAGGAGCAGATGGATCAAAGCAGAGTGTGGTTTCAAACAAGGGTGTCCTTTATCCCCAAGTCTTTTTATTATTTGTTTTGAACTTCTTTCAAAAGCTATGATGGAGAGAGGCAGTGAACTTGGGATAAAATTATCTCCTAATACTCCAAAGATATCACACTTGTTATTTCCTGATGTTGTTTTGATTGCAGATAAAGCTTTAAAAATAAATGCAAACATTAGTGCAGCTATCATGGACACCTATTGTGGTTGGTTTAGACAGAGCATTAACAATAATAAATCTTTAATTATGTTCAGCAAATATGTTACCCGTCATAGAAGAAGAAAGTTGAATAAATATCTTGGCTATAGAATGGAGGATGAATTCAACTACCTTGGTTTGAAGATGGCGCTAAGGAGAATCAAAGTTGAAGACTTTAATTACATTTTGGATAAAGAAATGGATAAACTGAACTCTTTGGGATCTTGAAATCTTTTATTGGCTGGGAGATTAGTTTTAATCAACTCTATTTTTTTGTCCATTCCATTATATAGTATGGCTCACTCTTTGGTTTCAAGAAGCATTCTCAAAGATTTAGATAAATTTTGTAGGAGCTTCTTATGGCATAAATAAAATGGGAGGAAAGGTTTGCATTATTTCTCTTGGGAATTGATGTGCTCATCTGTGAGTCATGGTGGTCTTGGCATTCAAGGAGAATTTGAAAGACAAGGGCCAGTTAGAGCACGTATAGCTTGGAATTTTGTCAATCATAAGAAGACCCTTCTTAGCAGAATATTGGCTAACAAATTTGGTGAGGATATATGGAATTGTGAGGTGATAAGACATTCTTCTCCAACTTGGCATATAATCATGGATGGTGCTCTCTTTTTAAAGCCTATCACTAGATGGAAGGTATCAAATGGAGAGAAAATTGATATCTTAAGTGATATTTGGCTGCTTGATAGAAGTCTTAATAGATGGCCAACATTATGTGATTTTCAAGTATTGGAAGATAAGAAATTTTATTTCTTAATAGATGGAGGTACGTGGAACAAGTTACTTTTAAGTGATGTGTTTGCTAAAAATATCATGAATATTATTTTGGAAATCCCTATTGGCAATGAAATTGATGATGATTCCTTGGAGATAATTATTAGTAATCCTAGGAAATCTATTATAGCAATGGTGTATCAATCAATGGAGAATCATGTTCATTGAGATGTAATATTTTCTAGATGAAGAACCTAGGATTATCTCTTAAGGAGTCGTTATTTTGGTGGAGATTGTGTAATACTTTCATACCAACTAAAAGCTGGTTGAATTACATAAGACTATACGATATATGGAGGTGTCAGAGGGGTTGTTTAGAGTTGGAGGATAGAGATCACATTGCTATTCATTATACAAAGCTAATTGATATCTTTGATGAGCTAAATAAGTGGGGATTTTTCTTGCCCAAATTCAACACTTTTATTCATTGTGTGAATAATTTGGAGACATTATCTATAAATAGACCTAGTATGGTTAGATTGTATATATCCATGGTATTCAATTGCTATAAAGCTAGTAATCATTTTACACATGGAAATAAATAATGGAGACCTATCTTTATAGCTGCTCGAACATTGGCAGAGTCTATGTATCCAAACATTGTACCAATTTGTAAGTACTATGTAACTAACCAATAAATGCTGTCTAAAAATTGGTTTCCGCCACCTACAAATTGGATCAAGCTAAATGTGGATGCATCTTTATTACTAAATAATCTTTCTAGCATTGCAGGTGTTCTTAGAGATCACAAAGGCATATTTTTAATGGCTTATAGAAAGAAGATCGTGCATTGGGATATTTCATTGTTAGAGTTGATTTCCATTTTCAACTTCAAAGATATAATTAAAGAATATATGATAGACAATAAGGGAATTGTGATTAAAAGTGACAATATCAATGTGATCAAGCTCTTGTACAAATCTATTTTGAGGAATGGATGAAACTTCAAGCTTCACAATATGTAATTTTTAATTTTGTTTTTAGAGAAATCAATACTATGGTGAATGAATGTGCCCACAATGCTATGGGTTATTTTCTTTGGGATGATTTTTTTTGGATAGACTTCCTTCAAGTGTTTGTTGCTTAATAAGGAAGGATTGTGATTAGCTATCACTTAGGGTCGTTGTATTTTTTCCTTTTTTCTTTCTATTATGCTATTTGTAAATTCTCAAAAAAAGAATTAAGTAATATAGTGATAGAGTGGAGTATCGATCTCATGAGGATGATTATTTACTTGATATACTAGTATTATCTACTTTAGCTATAATAATTATCATACTAGAATAAAAATAAGTTTTTGTGGAGATTCAATAACTTAATTTAAAATAAAAAATAATTAAATAAAACACTATTGCGATAAATTTTTGGGTTGATGGAATCTAAATACATCATGTTTTCTAATGATTTTATTTATATTGATTCTTTTTGCATTTCCTATATTTTCCCACACAAACATAACTAGAACAACCCAATTTCTTTGACAAATTAACATATAAAATATAACATTATTTATACTTATCAAACCTATAATAAATAAACAATTTCAAATCAAACAAATTAAATAATAAATCTATTAGGAGATATTAAAGCTAGAAAAACTTCATTACATACTATAAATGGTTTGTAAGGACAACTAACTCTGGTCAAGGCTAAACTTATGCTAACTGATGTATTTCCTTGATGGAATCTATTGTCTGTTTGCATTTTTTTTAGCACTCTCGTTGTCATACAAGTTTATTTTCTTTTGGTGCACCTACATTACCCTCAATTTTATACCTTTTTTTATTTCTTTTTCATACTTGTAATACTTAGTGTGGAATGTACTTAGGATCTATTAAAAAATTAAATAGAATACAGAGCGAGTTGAAAAGTGTCAATGAGTTATAAAAATTTAAATATATTTTTATACATAGATATATGGTTCCAAATAATAATTCCATATCCTTTGGAGGGTATTCTATTTTTTAATTCTATATAAGACTCAAAGCTAGAAGATAATAAATAATACTTTCCCAACGTAGTGGGATAAAGGCTTGATGTTGTTGTTGTTGTTGTTGTAGGTGTAGAAAACCAAGTTTATTTTAGTAGAGCCTGGCCACCTTTCTTTCCTGTAGACCTTGAGTGGTATAAATCTTTTATATAAGAGAAATAAAATTTCTCTTTTTTATAAGTAAATTTTATACATTTCTCTTTCATACATGATATCATGTAACAATAATTGCATTCATATGGGTGGTAGACAACATTAGTGGGTAGTCTTTTCATAGGTTTCTTTTAGTGTACATGTTTTGAACTTTGTAGAAATATGCTAGTTTTAGAGTAATGTTCACTAAAAAATGCTTCATACATATAAGCATTTTACTTTCTACAATTTACACTATCCTAGCACACACGACAAGGAATGAGGAGCTTAAGAGTCGGGCTACCGTTGTTTTCAATTGGGTTAGGCAATTTTGTTGTTAGATTTTCTTAAAAAATTTAGACATAAAAAATTTTAGAAAATTTAATTTTAAAGTAAAATATAGAGATTATGATATCTTTGCTTCAAAACAATGTTAGATAGGTGCATTTGATCCAATTCGTATTACTAATTATTGATTGTAAATATAAACCAGAATCCTTAATTTTGATGTTAGAAATAGCGATCTCATCTTTTTTTTTTTTTTTTGTTGTTGAGAAAAGCATTTTAATAAGAATAAAAGCCCTAATACAAACTACCAAACAAAACCAATACTATCACATTCCTCTTTTAATGATTCAAGAAAATAAGGAGTATTATTCTTACTAACATTATCCAAAAAATACTAATAAGAGCAAAATTAGCACATAAATCAACTAACTTATTACAATCCCTATGAGAAAAATTAAAACTAACTTGATTTAAATAATTCAAAAATTAGAGCTCCTCCACCCAATAGCAATTAGCAACATCCACCTTTCTCATAGTGTCTTGAAGAAATTTGATGATATTATAAATATCTCCTTCAATGAAAATCACTTTACATTATCACAACCACACTTTTACAATCTGGCCTAATGAATGAATAGCAAATAGCTCCAACTAAGAGACATCCCAGTGTAAATAATTGAATCGATTTGCTATCAAGAATTTACCATTATCATCCAAGAAAATTCCACCAATTCCAACTTTATATGAAGGTAATATGGATGCATCAACATTAACTTTAATCTAATCAGGAGGAGGGTGCCAATGACTAAACAACAACTGAAAAGGCTGGTTAACACCCCAGTGGCCCAATTTTGAATTACCATATACAATATAATATGAAATAGAAGCACAAAAAACTAAATTTGCTACTACCACTAGAAAACTATCTTTGGAACTGCCATGACCAACTTGATTTCTAGCATTCCAAGATAAATACACTGCTGAACAAAAAAGTTAGCTAGAAACCACTCTTTAAAAGAATCCCTTTCCAACCACATATAACATTCATCAAAGGAGCCAAAGTTTAAAATAATAAAACCCCACTTGTTCAAAAAATGAATCACTTGAACAAGCTTCATGAAACTCACTTCCACATGAGTAAAAGCTTCCACAACATTACAACCTCTAGGACACCCATTATCTTCTTTTAATATTCTATACATCAAATATTGGAATGTAGGAATTGCATTGTTAAATATACTCCACCAAAACACTTCTAGATGAGAATTTAGCTTAATCATCCTAACCCATTTCCAATATTCATTCCCTATATGCCCTTAAACTGAAGCCTTAAATGCCATGCCTAAAATTGTTTTCCTAGAGCATTTACGAGAACGTTATAACTAATCCCTAACTTAGACATGTTAGATATGGATTTTTATAATAAGCTCTAAGGGTTATTCACCAAAAATTATTGTACTTAGTAAAAATAAGCTTTGTGGAGATTAAAAAACTTAATTTAAAACAAAAAATAATTAAATGAAACACTATTGGGATAAATGTTTTTGTGTTGATGGAATCTATATACAATATGTTTCCTAATGATTCTCTTTATATTGATTCTATTTATAGTATGTACATCACTGATCACTTAGTCAAGCGTACAGATATAAAGGATATATTAAACTCTTCCAACCTCAATACCACTCTAAACTCCCATAATTTGTTTCCCTATAAAAATCTTAGAAGAGTAAGTAAAATGTGTACTGCTAAAACACCCTCATGATAATTCATCTATATAAATTTAAAATATGAGAAGCACTATGCCTATGCTTACATCATACCAATCAAACATACATGTCATGCTTAGTTTCATATTCCTAAGCTCCACATTACACCTGATATTAACTAAATATATGGCCCCTACGTATATTTAATGAAGACCTGTATATTAAAAATATCATAAATTATTACTGAAGAGAACTCATTAGTTCACCACATTTTATTTACACCATCAATCCAAAACTAGAAAATTTAGCTAGACATAAAGAAAAAGTGAAGCATATTCATTTTCATTAATTACATAAAATAAATAATGTAGAAAATAAAATACACTTCTCCTTGAACTTACATAATTGATTCCTAAAATACAAGCCAAACAATCTATTTCAAATTTAGGTCCATGAACTATGTTTGATGATTGGCAAACACTCTTACTTATCTTGGACTGCCTTTTACAACTGACTTTTCAGGAATCAAAGATCGGATGGAAAAATGGAGCTAGCTCAAGAATGGGTAGATTAGGGTTGAGTCAGTCTGTAATTTTATTTTTCCCTTCTTGAGTCAATTATAATTGCTTGCAGTGACTAATGCAAAGTAACCCTACACACACACTTGAGAGACTTAGAATTTCTATTTTTACTCATATTGGCGAGGATGATATTTACATCGTCCTAGATAATCGGGCTTAAAATAGAAAATCTAATCAAGGGTTCTTAATTAAGGCAGCCATCATTAGCCAATCGGCCTGGATGATACTTATATCGGCAGGAACGATAGGCTCAAAATAGAAAGAAATTGTCGCCATAAACAATTAAGATATTTTGTGTTTTTGTTAATCGGCCAGGATGATCTTGGATCGGCCTGAACGATATTCACAATTATACCTTAATTGATAAGACAATCAAGGAGGTAATTAAGGATGATTGATACGATCATATCATCATGGACGATCATGAGACCGATCAGGAAAATCGAATCTAAAATCCTTAGTCACTCCTGGACGATAAATATCAGCCAGCACAAATTTAGGGCAATGTGTTGGACGATCTGGATCGGACAGCCTTAATTCAGGACGATGCTCTGGACAATTTTCCTCTGATTTAAATTGATCGGCCGGGATGATTGTGAGATCATCCTGGATGATCAACCCAATTTTCAATAATCCAGTTTGCATTCAGGGTGATGCTCTGGCCGATCTTCTGAGATTTGTACTGATCGGCCAGGACGATTTCCATATCATCCTGGACGATATAGTTGGCAACTTGTAATTAATGAGATATTTTGAGCTCTTCTTTATAAGAGCTATTCTTTAACATTTTTTGAACATTCTTGGCTGCTGTCTTGACCTGAGAAAACCTAAAGGAGAGAGAGAGAGGGAGAGAGAGAGAGAGAGGATCTTGTGAGGGGGAGCTTGTGAGGTGATTCACAAGGGGTTGCTTCAAGCATTGTTCCACTTCTTCTTCCCTAGAGTCTCTTGTCCATGGAAGGGTTGGGAGAGGTAAGTTTCAGCAAGTGATCGAGATTCTCTACCTGCTTCAGGAGGAAGCAAAAGGAGGAAGGTTCTCTGCCTTGCCGGGTGTGGCAAAAATGGGTGTTTGTAAAGGCTTCTCCGCCTAGCTATGGGGGATAAAGGAGAGTCACGATTGTAGTGCAATACTCGGAGGGCATCTCTGGGGAGTGGATGTAGGTCGAGTTGACCGAACAACTATAAACCTTTGTGTTCTTGATTTTTCTACTTCCGCACTTAAATTTCGGCATTGTTTGTTTTGTGGTGATTTGGTTTGTGAAATTGGTTGAGCTTTGCTTAAAGTTTTTAAAATACCAATTCACCCCCCCCTCTTGGTTAGTCTTGGGCCAGTTCTATAGGGTTTAACATCCCTAACGAACTTTCAAGTGGTATCAGAGTGGGATTCAAAAAAACTGAGTTTGAAAACTTTTTGAATTTGATCCATGGCTAACTTTGGGAATCAAAATACTATTGAAGGATATTCGATTACACGACCTCCCTTGTTTGATAACCTACCTTTTGTTTTTTGGAAAACCCGTATTGGAACATTTTTATAATCTACTGATTATCACATGTGGATGCTTATTAAAGAAGGGTATTCTCCACCTTCTCGTGAAATTAACGGAAATAAAATGGAAGTTGCTTTTTTTGAACGGACTTTCGATGAAAGAGATTTAGCTCAATTGAATGCAAAATGTTTGAACTATTTTTTTTGTTCTTTGAAATCTGAGAATTTCATACGTGTTTCCACTTGCTCAACTGGTAAGGAAATTTGTGATAGGTTATGCATTATTTATGAAGGAACCAATGAAGTGAAATAATCCCATTTGAACATTCTTTTGCATCGCTACAAACTTTTTTGTATGAAATCTTCTGAATCTATTTCTGACATGTATACAAGGTTTACTCAGATTGTTATTTCATTTCATGCTTTAGGAATAGAACTTTCAAACTTTGAAAAAGTAAACAAAATTTTGAGATGCTTGCCTTCATCATTTGATGCTAAAATCACTGCTATAACTGAATTTAAGGATTTAAACATCTATTCAATTAACAACTTACTTGGATCACTCATTGCTTACGAGCAAGGAGTGAATCAAAGAAATCTTGATGAAGGTGAGAAGAAGAAGGAGAAAATGATGGCACTGAAGGCACATAAATCAGATTATGAATCTTCCGGGTCTGAAAGCGATGACTTTACCTTAATCATAAGGCAATTCAAAAGATTTCTAAGGAAGAAGCAAAATCGTCATTAGAGAAAGGTAAGGATAATAAATATTCAAAGGGATCTTCTGATGTTGTCTGTTATGAATTCAGGAAATTTGAACATGTGATAGCTGATTGTCCTATACTTCAAGATCACTCAAGCAAAGGAAAGGGATAGGAGAAACCCAAGTTCAGGAAGGACAAGAAGAGACTTCAAAAAGCATTTTGGTCGTATTCTACATCGGATTCATCAGAGATGGAACCAGAAGATGAGACAACAAAATTGTGTCTGATGGAAGACAATAATCTTGATCAAGAAGAGGTATGTGAACTTTCCTATGATCAACTTCTTGAAGTTTCTGAAAAAATTCATGCATCATATAGGAAACTCAAAAAAACTCATACAAGCTTAAAATTAGAATTTTTGGAGTTACAAAAAGAGCATGCAATTATGACTAAAGATCATTCTACAATTGATTCAAATCATATGGCTCTACTTGATGAGTTAAACAAAAAACATTGTGAATTAATTGAAGAGCATGAGTCACTAAAAGTCACACACACCTCACTTTATTCTGTTTTTAAGAAGTCTAAAGAGATGGAAAAAAATTTAAGGATTGAGAATGAAGTCTTAAAAAGCATAAATTTGAAGATTCAAAATGAATTAGATGCATGTAAGAAAACTAGGATGGCACCTACTTTTGATCAAAAGCCAAAACCTAGGAAGAGGCATTCTAACTCAAACCACTTAAGAAACCCTTTTCTTGGAGTTAGATGTTTTTTCTGTGGCATGCTATAACACATCTCACACACTTGCATAGTTCACCATAGTACACATTAGGTGTGGAGACCTAAGTTGCATAATCCACAGCATACCACACATGCATTGAATTCTACTTTTTATAAGAAGGGACCCAAACCTGTTTGGGTTCCTATATCTGACATTTGATAATCTTATAGGTGGGGCTCTCACAAAAGGCCTCGTGACAGTATGTGGTACTTGGACAGCGGATGCTCTCGACATATGACTTGTGATGCCAATCAGTTTGTTTTGCTGGAGTCCAGGACTAGAGGCAAGGTTACTCTTAGAGAACACCACTAGGAAGGTGGTAGGCTCAAGTATAATTGGTAATTCCAAGAACCTTATGATTGAAAATGTTTTGCTTGTAGATGGATTGAAGCACAAACTAAGCATAAGTCAACTTTGTGATAAGGGCTTCATCGTGCAATTCTTTGCAAATTCATGCATTGTAAGTTTAAGTAACAACACTATTTTGCAGGAAAAGAGGATCAACAACGTCTACATGCTTGATTTAAATAACATTGAATGTGCTGCTTCATTTTGCTTAAAAATAGTGGTTGATGATTCATGGTTATGGCACCGGAGACTGTGTCATGCATGTTGAGTCTAGTAATTAGGTTGTTAAGCCTAACTAATTGTCCCAAGGCTAACCAAGAGGGGGGGGGGGGTGAATTGGTAATTTAAAAATTATACTTCTACTCTTGGATTTTTAGAAAACCTTTTTAATTATTAATGCAAGTTAAATTTAAAGTTTAAAAAATAAACTTTTCAACCAGAGTAAACAACTTGCAATGAAATTAAATGCGGAAGAAAAATAAGAAAGAACACACCAGATTTATAGTGGTTCGGTCAAACCTTGACCTACGTCCACTCCCAGAGGCACCCTCCGAGTATTGCACTAATACCACAAAGTGACTCTCCTTTTTCCCCCACAGCAAGGCGGAGAAGCCTGTACAAAATCACTTTCACCTTCCCCGGTGCGGCAGAGTAGCCGGGTTCTTTGACACCAAAGAGATCTTCTTCTCGCCAAAACTTCCCTCAAGACGACCCTTGAATCTGATGGTACTAAAGTGCAAGTTTGCCGGAGCAACCGTGTGAATATCCCCTCCACACTCCCTTGAAATCCCCTCGAAGGATTTCTCCCTCTCAAACTCCACCCTTTCCTCTCTCCCTTTCAAGTTCTCTCTTCTAGTTTTCTCCCAAAGAACGAAGACACAATGGCTGTCAAAGATACACTTTGTCGTCCTTTTACACTCTCCAAGTGTCGGCAGAGAACCGGACCAATGTTGTTGAACTTCACTTGAGAGCCTTCGCCGGAGCAACCGTGTGAATATCCCCTCCACACTCCCTTGAAATCCCCTCCAAGGATCTTCTCCCTCTCAATGATCCCTCTCAAGAGAAAACAACTCCAAAGGTACTTGTAATAGTTTCTAGGACTCCTTATATAGAAAGGACATGAAAAACCGTCCAAAAAACTGCTAAAAATATATTTTTCTGCACACCGGATCGTCCCGTACGAACCATTTGTTCATCTGTACGAACCAATTTTGTCCCGGGACAAAAAATTTTGTCCGGTACGAACAGTTATATCAAAAGTTGGTTCCGAAAACTATAGAACATTGCCAGAAACTGCCATAGTCGGTTCCCATCGTCCTGGACGAACTGGACTTCGTCTGGACGAAATTTTTATAGTGAGAAACTCGTCCTGGGACGAAAAAATGATTTCGTCTGGACGATCATTCCTTAGAAAACTTTTCCAGTTCAATTCCTGTCCGTTCCATTGCTCTTACAAGGAGATAACTGATCTGATCGTCCCGTACGAACAATGTTCATCCTGTACGATTAGTACAAAAACGTTTTCAAGATCTCCTTTAACTGTGTGTAAATTTATTCACTCAATTACAATCAGTCCCTCTCAAATTTAATTCAAATAAAAGTTACAAGCTTCAAATTCACAAAGTATCTCATGTTGAATCTGATTTGAAGTCTTCGTAGTATGGGGTTCAATTTTCCTGAAATATTAGTACACACAAGAGCAAAAATAAATATTCCACAAAATGTTAGGAGATAACAATACATAAAACAATAATATTTGGAATCATCAAAACTATACAAGTTGCAATAATGTAAAACATGCAAATAGCAACTTTCCTAATAATGCAAGTATGAAAACCCTTAGGAAAGTGACCCAAAAAGACCTAATTAGAGGTGTCCCCAAACTCAAGTTTTTAAAAGACCACCTTTGTGATGCCTGTCAACTAGGAAAGCAAGTCCACTCCACCTTTCACCCCATTAAAAACATTAGCACCTCTAGACCATTAGAAGTCCTTAACATGGATTTGTTTGGACCCATTAGCACTGCCAGCTTGGGAGGGAAAGTTTATAGTTTTGTAATTATTGATGACTACTCGAGGTTAACTTGGACTAGATTTCTTACACATAAAAATGAGTTATTTGAGAAGTTTAAAACATTTTCTACTTGGATTAAAAAAAAGCTAGGTTGTGAGATCTTGACCATCCATAGAAATCATGGGGGAGAGTTTGAGAATGAAAGATTTGGAGATTTTTGTGAGGACAAGGGGATTAGCCACAACTTCACAGCTCCTAGGACCCCTCAGCAGAACGGGGTAGCTGAAAGGAAGAACCAGACCTTGGTGGAAGCCGCTAGAGCCATGCTTGCTGAGTATTCTCTTCCAAAATACTTTTGGGCTAAAGCGGTTAACACAGTTTGTTATGTGTTGAATTGGGTGAATGTTAGAGCCAAATTAGAAAAGACACCCTATGAGTACTTAAGGGTAGGACACCCAATCTCTCCCACCTTCATGTCTTTGGTTGTAAGGTTTTCATTCATAATAATGGGAAGTCTCGCTTGGGAAAATTTGATCCTAAATCTGAAGGAGTGTTCTTGGGATATTCTAGTGTTGGGAAGTCTTTTAGGGTGTTTAACAAGAGAACTTTAGTGGTGGAAGAAACTACCCATGTAGTATTTGATGAGTTTGATCCTAAAAAGCATGGAGTTGAGGATGATGATGATATTGGAGAGACAACTAGTGGAGTAAAAAACTTGGAGAAGGAAGTAGGTCACCAAAACATAAAAGGAGTAGGAGATGTCACCCAAGGAGTAGAAAATTTAGATCTGGAGGAAAGGGTTGGACCTTCTCACACCTTACCTAGAGATTGGAGATACTCAACAAGTCACCCGAAGGAATTGATCTTAGGAGACCCTTCTAATGGAGTTAAGACTAGACATGGACTTAGGAAGGAGATGAACCACTCTGCCTTTATCTCAATGACTAAACCAACCAACATAAACCAAGCCCTTACTGATGAGTTTTGGATTTTAGCCATACAAGAGGAGTTGAACCAATTTGTTAGGAATGAAGTTTGGGAGCTTGTAAAAAGACCTAAGGGATAAAGTGTAGTTGGGACAAAGTGGGTCTTAAGAACAAGGTGAATGATTCAGGAGTGGTGGTTAAGAATAAAGCAAGATTGGTGGCTAAGGGGTATAACCAAATAGAAAGGATAAATTTTAAGGAGACATTTTCTCCTTTAGCTAGATTGATAACCATTAGAGTGTTATTAGCCTTTGTCTGTTATAAGGGATTTAAGCTTTATCAAATGAATGTCAAGAGTGCTTTTTTGAATGGGAAAATAAAAGAGGATGTGTTTGTAAAACAACCCCAAGGTTTTGAGAGTTCTCAATTTCTAAATCTTGTTTTTAAATTAAAAAAGACTTTGTATGGTTTAAAGCAGACACCAAGATCATGGTATGAGAGGCTTAGCACATTTTTACTAGGAAGGGAGTTTATTAAGGGGAGTGTAGAGACCACTCTTTTTCTTAAAAAAATTGGAGATGATTTGCTCATTGTTCAGATTTATGTGGATGATATACTCTTTGGATCTTCTTATAAAAAACTTTGTGATGAGTTCTCTAAGACAATGAGTAGAGAGTTTGAGATGAGTATGATGGGAGAGTTGTCCTACTTTTTGGGATTTAGCATAAAACAATTGGATGAGGGAACCTTTCTTAATCAAACAAAATATATAAAGGACATTTTGAACAAGTATGAGATGGATAAATCTAAGCCAATTAATACTCCCATGACTTCTAGTGTTCCATTGAAAAAGGACCCAAGTAGTAAGTCTGTTGATCAGAAGAAGTATAGAGGCATGATTGGATCTTTACTCTACTTGACTGCGAGCCGACCCAACATAATGTTTAGTGTTTGCCTTTGTGCTAGATTTCAAGCCGACCCTAAGGAATCCCACCTGATTGCTATTAAGAGAATTTTTAGATATCTTTTGGGGACCCAAAGCTTAGGGGTTTGATATCCTAGACATAGCACTTCTTCTGAGATTATTAGATTTCTTGACTCTAATTTTGCAGGATGCAAGGTGGATAGAAAAAGTACTTCAGAAACTTGTCAATTCATAAGACAATCTTTGGTCTCATGGTCTAGTAGGAAGCAAAATTCTATAATACTTTCCACTGTTGAAGCTGAGTACATTGCTCTTGGAAGTTGTGTGGCCCATCTCCTTTGGTTGAAACAATAGGAATTGGATTTAGGATGACCTGTAGGCACCATCTCAATCTTTTATGACAACACTAGTGCCATATGCATCTCTAAGAATCCTATCCAACATTCAAGGACTAAGCACATTGACATTAGGCATCACATCATTAGAGACCATGTGACTAAGGGGAGACATTGAGTTACACCATGTGAAAACTAAAAATCAACTGGCTGACATCTTTACTAAACTAATGGCCTTCGATACTTTCAGCTCTTTAAGGACCAGATTGGGTGTGATTGACATAACTGCATAAACTTGACCTTCTATTTGCTTTATTTTGTTCTTTTTCTTTTAGTTACTTTTCCTCTTTTTTTTCTTTGTTTTCTTTTCTTTTTTACTCTTAGTTTTTGTTCGATTTGGTTTACTTTCTTTTTGGTTGCTTTTCTTTCTTAAATTTAGCCTTAAAAAATCATCGCTGAAATGATAGCGTATGCCTTGTCCTTGCTTTTGAGAATTTATAGTCAATGTTTTATATCTCTTAATCTATTAGATGGTAAAAATATTTCGTTGATTGTGTCTCTTTCTCTAATTTATTTTAGTGGCATAGTTTTCTTTTCTAATCAAAAATCAATTTCAAATTAAAGATTATGTACAAAATTAAGATCCTTTCTAAACTTGCTTAAGCAAATCTATCGTATATTTATAATGCTTAAAGTCTTTTTGTCACGTCAAGATTCCTCGTTACTCTTGTCATTGGTTATTGATTCTGTTTTGTGGATAGTTCTTCCCTATGTTAGAGAGAGAGCTCCTATTATCTAATATCTAGAAGATATACTCACAACTAAGAATTCTTTTTTAAGAGATTGATAAAGAGAATTTAGCTTGCAGAAAAAAAAGGCCAATGACGTCATATTGAAAAGAAAAGTATATACACGAAAGTGTATCAAGAATAAAAAGATGCCCAATCAAAGTGACAAGAGGCATAAAATGAGCCCACTAAAAAGCAAGCTATTCTCTCTTTTCAAATCTTTTAAAACATAGAAGTTTTCATGTATCAAAGACTTGATTTCAATTGTTTTGCGATTGTGACAAATTTACTTTGGTTCATTATTCTATAAGATATTTTTTCTTAAACCAAGTGATGAATGGATTCTTTTTTCTCATATCCAATTGATTTTTTGAGTTAGGTCATTGATTTCAAAAGACGATTCTACCCTAAGAGAAATTCTGAGCTAAGGGTAACCATGATCAGATATTCTATCGTTCTTTGGATTATTGATGTTGTTAACTCATTAACTCACAAGTTTTTAAAATCAATCACATGGAATACTACATCATCTTCATGCCTTGGTAAAAAAAAGGGGGTGTCTTGTGGTTTTCTTTAGTTCTTAATTCCCTCCTTTTTGAGATGTCAAAAGGGGGAGCAGTTTTAGGATGTTTCTTGCACTTTCGATTCTGTGTGTTACACTACTATTTTTAAAATATTTGTCGTAGTGTTTATCCATCATCAAAAAGGGGGAGATTGTTGCAAATTCAGGTCCATGAACTATGTTTTGATGATTGGCAAACACTCTTACTTATCTTGGACTTCCTTTTACTACTGACCTTTCAAGAATCAAAGATCAGACGGAAAAATGGAGCCAGCTCAAGAATGGGTAGATTAGGGTGGAGTTAGTATGTAATTTTATTTTTCCCTTCTTGAGTCAGTTGTAATTTCTTTAAGTGACTAATGCAAAGTAACCCTACACACACACACACACTTGAGAGACTTAGAATTTCTATTTTTACTCATATCGACCAGGACGATATTTACATCGTCCTGGACGATCAGGCTTAAAATAGAAAATCTAATCAAGGGTTCTTAATTAAGGCAGCCGTCATTAGCCAATCGACCTGGATGATAGGCTCAAAATATAAAGAAATTGCCGCCATAAACAATTAAGGTATTCTATGTTTTTGGTAACCAGCCAGGAAGATCTTGGATTGGCCTAGACGATATTCACAATTATGCCTTAATTGATCAGACAAAAAAGGAGGAAATTTAGGATGATTGATACGATCATATCATTATGTACGATCGCGAGATCGGCCAGGACGATCGATTCTAAAATCCTTAGTCGCTCCTGGATGATAAATATCAGCCAGCACAAATTCAGGGCGATGTGCTGGACAATCTGGATCGGACAACCTGAATTCAGGGCAATGCTCTGGATGATTTTCCTTTGATTTAAATTGATCGGACGAGACGATCGTGAGATCATCCTGGACGATCAAGCCGATTTTTAATCATCCAATTTGCATTCAGGGCGATGCTCTGGCCGATCTTCTAAGATTTTACTAATCGGCCAGGACGATTTCCATATCGTCTTGGATGATATAGTAGGCAACTTACCATTAATGAGCTATTTTGAGCTCTTCTTTATATGAGCTTTTATTTAAAATTTTTTGAACATCCTTGGCGATTGTCTTGACCTGAGAAAATCTAAAGGAGAGAGAGAGAGAGAGAGGGAGAGAGAGAGAGAGGATCTTATGAGGGGGAGCTTGTGAGAGGATTCAGAAGGAGTTGCTCCAAGCATTATTCCACTTCTTCTTCCCTAGAGTCCCTTGTCCTTGGAAAGGTTGGGAGAGATAAGTTTCAGCAAGTGATCGAGTTTCTCTGCCTGCTTCAGGAGGAAGGTTCTCTGCCTTGCCGGGTGTGGCAAACAGAGGTGTTTGTAAAAACTTCTCCGCCTAGCTGTAGGGGCTAAAGGAGAGTCACGATTGTAGAGCAATACTCGGAGGGCGCCTCCGGGGAGTGGACGTAGGTCGAGTTGACCGAACCACTATAAACCTTTGTGTTCTTGTTTTTACTGCTTCCACACTTAAATTTCCGCATTGTTTATTTTGTGGTGATTTTGTTTGTGAAATTTGTTAAGCTTTGCTTAAAGTTTTTAAAATACCAATTCACACCCCCTCTTGGTTAGTCTTGGGCCAATTCTATAAGGCTTAACATCCCTAAAGAACTTTCACAATCTAATAAAATGTATCTATTACTTATATTAATTCCCTTAGTTGTCACCCCTAAGGAAAAATCAGAGAAGTATAATAAACTAAAGACTAGAATTAAACTAGCGATTGAACTCCCCAATTAACTTTACAGACATAATACATATAAAAAATATAAAAATGGATTCTTACGCTGTGACGCTTGAGACACTTACACGATGATGCTTAAAAAATGAACTAACACTAAAGTATTTTAAGGTTTCCTCTATTGTGGTGCTTAGTGACATGGAGCTACTATTTATTGAATCTATGCATCACTTTGCTGTAAAATTGTGGCTTAACCAATTACAACTGTAGCACCACAGTGCTGCTTATAGTTGAGAAGTGTGATTTTTGTGTGGCACTCCCTTAACTTAACGACACTATAATTTGTAACTATGGAGCTGTGCAGATTATGATTGAGCTTTAAAATGCTGACTCCTTCGATGCTGCGGCGCTTGGATAGTTGGCTTGGATTTGTGGTGCTGACTACTCAGATGCTATGGTTCTTTCAATTAGATAATGGGTTCCACCATGTCGATATTCGGGTGCTCTAGTGGTGTCAATGATGTCACCATAGCTATATTATGTCTGACACTGCGACATTGTACCATACTTCAAAATTTTACCATTTCCCATATTTGCTAGCACAAACATAACTAAAACAACCCATTTTCTTTGAAAAGTTAACTTATAAACATAACATTATTTAAACTTATCAGTCATACAATAAATATACAATTTCAAACCAAACAAATTAAATAGTAAATCTCTTAGGAGATATTTAAGCATGACAACCTTCTTTACAGACTATAAATGGTTTGGAAGGATAACTAACTCTTGTCAAGCTTAGGCTTATGATAGTTTTTGTATGCTACCATTTATCTTTCTAGAAGGATTCTTATGTTTGTTTACATATGTTTTAGCACTCTCGATGTCATACAAGTTTACTTTATGTTGGTGCACTTTAGTCTTTTTAAGTTGTGTTAGATTCATTAGATCGTATACACCTACATTACACTCAATTTTATACTTACTTTGTTTCTTTTTCATACTTATAATACTCAATGTAGAATGTACATAGGATCTAATAAAAAATTAAATTGTATATAGATCGAGTTATAAAGCATTAATGAGTTATTATATTTTAAATATATTTTTATACATACAGATATGGCTCCAAAAGATAATTCCATCTCTTTTGGAGGGCATTCTCTTTTGAAATTCTATATAAGACTCAATGTTAGAAGATAATAAATAAATACTTTTAAATTTTTATTTCATAGGTATAGGAAACTAGGTTTATTTTAGTGGAGCCTAACCACCTTTCTTTCATGCTGACATTGGGATATATAAATCTTTTATATAAGAGAAATAAAATTTATTTTTCATATAAGTAACTTTTATAAATTGCTCTTTCATACATGATATCATGTAACATGAATTGCATTCAAATGGGTGGTAGGCAACATTAGAGGGTAACCTTTTCATAGGTTACTTTCATTGTATATGTTTTGAACTTTGTAGAAATATGCTAGTTTAAGAGTAATGCTTCACCATAAAATGCTTCATACATACATGCAATTTATTTTTTCCAATGTACACTATCCTAGCAAACACGCAAGGAATGAGGAGCCTAAGAGTTGGGCCCCATTGCTTTCCTAAGGTTTATGCAATTTTGCTGCCATATTTTCTTAGAAAAATTAGACATTGAAAATTTTAGAAAATTTTATTTTAAAGTAAAATTTAGAGATTTTGATATCTTTTCTTCAAAAATATTTTACTTAGGTTCATTTAATCCAATTCATATTACTAAACTCTGATTGTAAATCTAAAACAAAATCCTTAATTTTGATGTTAAAAATAGTTATCTTATCTTCTTCTTTTTTGAGAAAAACATTTGTAATAAGAACAAAATCCCTAATCCAAACTACTAAAAGAAACCAGTACTATCACATTCCTCCTTTAACAATTCAAGAAAAAGGAGGAATATTATTCTTACTAACATCATCCAAAAAAAAAAAAAAACTAATAAGAACAAAATTAGCACATAAATAAACTAACTTATTACAATCCCTAAGAGAAAAATTAAAAACAACTTGATTAAAATCATTCAAAAATGACAGATCCTCCACCCAACAGACACCATTTGCAACATCCACCTTTCTCATAACCACTTGAAGAAATTTTATGATATTATGATTTTCCCCTTTAATGATAAGCCCTTTATGTTGGCACATCCACTTTTTAACAATTAGGCCTAATGAATGAATAGCTATTTTGTCCAACTAAGAGGCATCCCAGTGTTGATAATTGAATCCAAATGCTAATAGAAATGTACCATTGTGATCCCAAAAAACTCCACCAATTCTTGCGTTATATGAAGGTAACAAGGATGCATCAATATTAACTTTAATCTAATCGGGCGGAGGGTGCCAATGATTAAATAACACATGAGAAGGATGATTAACACCCTAGTGGCTCAAATTTTAATTACCATACACAACATAATATGAAATAGAAGCATGTCTAACTGAATTCACTACTGTCAAAAGAAAACTATCTTTGGAACTGCCATGAACAACTTGATTTCAAGCTTTCCAAGACAAATACACTGCTGAATAATATAGATTAGCTAGAAAGCCCTCTTTAGAAGAAACCCATTCCAACCACATAAAACATTAATCAAAGGAACCAAAGTTTAGTATACCAAAACCTCACTTTTTTAAATAATGTATCACCTGAACAAGCTTCATACAGCTCACTGCCACATGAGCAAAATCTTTCACAACATTTCAACTTCTAGGACACCCAATATCATGTTTTAATTGTTTATACATAAAATATTGGAATGTAGGAAGTCAATTGTTAAATATATGCCACTAAAAAACTTCCTGCCAAGGATTTATCTTAATCCTCCTAATCCATTTCCAATATTCATTCCCTATGTGTCGTTTAACTGAAGCCTCAAATGCCAAACCTGAAAATATTTTCCTAGAGAATTTTCAAGCAAGTTACAACTTATCCCTAACTAAGTCACGATAGATCTAGATTTTACAAATAATCACCATAAGTTGTTTACAATTTTTTTTGAAGTACCTCCTTATTCTAGACTCCATTGACAATTAAACTAACTACTATCATATTATTGATAATGGAATCATTAATACACATTGGCCACTTATCAAAGCATTTTTTTCCAATTCCAAGGCATTATTTAATACGTTAATGGACTTTCCACCTACTATCTTCCATCTTATAATGGGAACAAGAGACCAATCCCCATTATATAGGATTTTCCAAGAAGAAGAAGAGCCAATCTTCACCTCATACTTATGACTACAACCTCCATTTTTAGCATATAGAATTCTATATAAAAGGAATAAAAATTTAATTATTTAGGAAGTTCCATGCCAACTTCTCCCTTAAAGGCCCCACTTTGCTAGCACACAAGTCAAGCCCATGACCACCAAATTTATTTGGCTACAAAGGACATCCCATCCAACAAAATGAAGTCCATTCTTCTCATCTTGTTTATGCCATATTAAATTCCTACACATCATATCAAGATCTTTCAAAACTCCTTTCATCGTAGGGGAATGGGTGGATATAAAAATGGGAAATGAAAGAATTACAAATTTAAGAAGAATAAACCTACCAGCTAAGGAAATGAATTTATTCCCCAAAGAATTTAATTTCCCCAAAGATTTTGCAAAGATATTTTGAAAATCAGTATCCACTAAACTTCTCAGCTCAATTTTCACACCCAGATAACTCATCTCTTTAATAGGTTTGAAACCCATAATTTTAGAAATAGTTTTTTACTTTTCATTTTGACCAACTTCTCAAAAAGAATAATAAATTTCAAATGATTCATCATTTGGTCTTACCAATTATAAATATTAACCAGAATACTTTTGATTTCTTTTGCAATCTTAATATTAGCATAAAAAAATAGAATGCCATTTGCATACAACAAATAAGAAATCCTAGTAGTATCTGTTGAATTTTTAATCCTAATAGAACAATTTTTTTTTGAAAAAGAGCATTAGATAATAGTTGGGAGCATAAAATGAATAAAAATGGAGATAAGAGACAACCTTCTCAGAAATTGCTTTTAGCCTTGATCCAATCAGACAAACTACCATTTACTAAGATAGAAAATCTGGGATCTTCAACGCATTCCATAATATGTCTAAAAATTTTATAAGGAAAACAAAATACTCCAGCACTTTCTCCAAGGTAGACCACCCCATACTGTCATAAGTCTACTCCATATACATCTTAAAAGAAAGAAAACCTTTCGAAGCTTTAGAAAATCTAAATTTATGAAACCTTAGCTCTCAGCCATGACCATGTACTCAATCTAGCCCAAGTTATATTTAGTTCAATCACCTTAGACCTTAGAAGCAAAACCTTCTAAATTTAAAGCCCACCTTCATAAGCATCCTCCATCTATACCTCAAAAATTTCTCTTTTAAGACCTTTAAACCAAGGGGTTTTAATTGGAGTTTTGGATTTGAACTAAATTTTGGATTTAGATGCTTGTATTTGAATTATCCAGATCATTAACAGCCATTTAAATGATCATAAATCATTGGATAGGATTGAAGCTAGATTAGAGGCAAGATCAAGGTCTAAACTGGAGCTGAGATCTAGATAGGTTTGAAGTCTTGATATATTTGAAGTTTGAATTGATTTGAGATCTAGATTAACTTGAATATGGATTAATCTATATTTTAGATTGATCCTAGGGTCTGAGTTGATCTAGGGTCTATGGATCTTAGTGATCTCATACAAAAATGAGGTCAATACCATTACCTTCATTATTAATTCAGAGAGTAGCAAAAAATTTAAAATGAAGTTTAGAATTGAATTGGTAGGCAAGTGTGAGAATAAGCTGAAGGGTGGTGTGAGTAGAGAGAGAGAGAGAGAGAGAGAGAGAGAGAGAGAGAGAGAGAGAGAGAGAGAGAGAGATCTGGATGTTTAAAGCTTCATGTTTATGATCTTGGTAGTCATGATCCTGAGAATTTTTTACCAATTATAAGCCTCTTCGTCAATAGCTTCGGTGAACTAAGGATCCAAGGGGCATCGAGAAGAACTTCAAACTAGAGCTCATAAAAGCTTTCCTCTTGCCATCTCAAAGATTGATATCTTAGAGAGAAGGGAAGAATAGTGGAATAGGAATTGTGTGAATAAAATATTGAATTTCCCTCTCCTTAAATAGAAAGGACATATCATACAATATAATAGAGACATCATATAGCTTGATCAAGTGTAATCAATTTCAACATGTTTCATCAAAATAGGTGTTCATAAAATATGATACGATATTAAATATCTTATCTATGAAATTCAATTCATCCAACGTCCATTGCCTCATGTATCATATAGTATAGAGTAGGTTTTCTTACTGTACGATCTCCAATGATTGATGAATATTAGCCATTGGATGTGCTATGATTAATGATTTGCTATTTTCTTGAAGGTCATAGAAATATGATGTGAGCAAAATTTAGAAAGTGGTGTGTTAAGATAATAAAGCACAATAAAATTAACTTAAAAAAGATCACAAAAGAAAAAAAAAACAATTATAAAAAATTAAAAAAAACACATAACAACATTTATTTTTCCAATTTTTTTTTTTAAAGTTTCCTTTACAAAAATAAAAGCAATAATATGAACAATCATAAACCAAATTTAAAATAAAGATACAAAAACATTTATTTTTCCTATTTTCAAATCATCACGATTCAAGCATAAATATCTATAACACCTAGTCTAGTCCTTAAGGTGCTAAATGTTTCAAAAGCTCGAGGTTCTATAAATATATCTTAAAATTAATTTTTAGTAGCTACATGATGTAGCTCAATATCCTATTTTGTCACATTGTCTCTAATGAAATGATATCTAATATCTATGTGTTTGGTCCTTGATTGTTAGATTAGATTCTTTGATATATAAATGACACTAGTGTTATCACACAAGATTTGAATTGTGCATACAAGTAGTCTAATATTTAAGATTTATTGTTTAATTCAAAGGACTTATGTAACACAACTATCTACAACTATATATTCTACTTCAGTGGTAGATAAGACTATTGAGTTTTATTTTCTATGTGGTCATGAAATTAAAGATTGTCCTATGAATTGGCATATTTCATTGGTGCTTTTCCTATCACCATACAACCTTCAATGTCTGATTTAGAATATCATTTGATCTCAAAAGAAATACTATATCTTGGATACAAAATTATTAAGTTTTTGGTTTGAAGAAGATATCTAATAATTCTATTAATAGTAGTTATGTGGTATTCTTTAGGATTAGCTTGAAATCTAGCATAGAGATAAAAACTATACTTTATATTAGGTCAACTAGTAGTAGAGAAAAGGAGTGATCTAATTATCCTTATATATATTTTTTTATCAACTAATTTTTTATTTGAGTCATTATCAGACTAAATAATAGAGCTTATGGGTGTGTTTATTTCCTTAGCATTATTCATTTTATTCACTAAATATTAGAGCTCCTTGATGTATTTTGATTGACTAAGGAAAGTTCCATCATCATTTGATTCATACTAAATCCAAGAAAGTAGTTTAGTTCTCCATCATGCTCATCTCAAACTCCTCACTCCTAGTTTTTGAGAATTTCTAATAAAGATTTTTAATTGTAGATTCAAATAATATATCATCAACATAGATTTGCACTATGAGTAGGTCTTGTCCTTCTTTCTTTAGGAATAGGATGGTATTTACAATACCCTTAATAAAGGCTCTATCTAGAAGAAATATATTCAACCTTTCATATCAAGCTCTAGGTACTTGATTCAACCCATACAAAGTAATCTTTAGTTTGAATACATGATTAGGGAATTTAGAGTTCTCAAAACCTGGGGTTTGCTTAATATATACATCTTATTTAATTATCCTATTTAGGAAAGCACTTTTAACATCTATTTGATATACTTAAATCATTTAAAGTAAGCAAAGGCCAAGAGCACTCTAATGACTTATAGTCTAGTTACTAAGGCAAAAGTATCTTCAAAGTCAATCCATTCAATATGATTGTACCCCATAACTACTAATCTAGCCTAATTTCTAACTACTATGCCATAGTCATCTATTTTGTTCTTAAAAACCCATTTAATTCCTATTACACTTTAGTCTTTAAGTCTACTCACCAACTCCCAACACATCATTCCTAACAAACTGATCAATTTTTCTTACATTACTAGGATGCAAAATTTATTATCTATAGTTTAATCAATTTTTGTGGGTTCTATCATGGAGATAAATTAAGAATGACTAACCTCCTTCCTATGTCCATGTTTAGTTCTAATATCTTCATATTGGTCTCCTAAAATTAGTTCTTTAGGATGAATAGATGAGTATCTCTATTCTCTAGGCAAGGGTACTTGAGGTTCAACTCTATCTCCTAGGTCAATGGATTCTACCCCTTAAATTACCTCTATTTCTTCTTCTTCTAGTTTAGATTCAGAGGACCTATTTAATTCATCAAATAAAACATGGGTAGAATCTTATACTGTTAAGGTCCTCTTGTTAAAGATTCTATAAGCATTACCTATAGATGAATAACCTAAGAGGAATCCTTCATCAAACATGACATCAAATTTTCCTAATGGTGATTTACTATTGATCAAGATAAAACATCTACACCCAAGGACATATAAGTGAAAATGATTAGGTGTCCTACCCTTATGGAGTTCATGGGGTGTTTTATTTATCTTGGATCTAATATTTACTCTATTCAAAACATACCAGGTAGTATTTACTGCTTCTAGAGAGAGAATATTCAACTAGACTGGTCCTAGAAGCTCTACTAATGTTCTATTTTTCCTCTCAGCTATTTATTCTACTGAGGGTTCCTAGGGGCTTAGAAGTTATGTTCTAGCCTTATATTTTGATAAAAAGATTAAAACCTATGATTATCAAACTCTCCACCATGATCACAATGAATGATTAAAAATTTCACACCCTAATTTTCTTTGTATCTAGGTGGAGAAGCTTCTAAATTCTTTAAATGATTCACTTTTTTATGCTAGGAATCTAAACCTTGTAAATCTAATATAGTCATCTACTATTACAAATCCATATAACTTCCCTACTAGGATGGCTATACTAATGGGTCCAAATAGGACCATATGGAGAGTTTTTAGTTGCCTATAGGTGTTGAAGTCCTTAATTAAATGAAACATAGGCTTAAATTATTTTCCTAGTTTATAGGCATCACACAGGTGGTCCTTAGTAAAGTCTAACTCATGTATTCTTCTAACTAGACCATTTTAGGTAAACTTTTTAATAGTTTTTGTGCTTACATGACATAGTTTCCTATGCGATAGTCAGGAATCATCAACAATAATTTTCAAGTCTAAGGAATCAGAATATTCAATGACTTTCAATTCATGCATATAAATGTTATTTACCCTTTTTTCCTTCTAAAATAAATATGCCTTTTAAGCTAATCATTCATTTTGAAGAAAAAAATTATACATTAAAACCCTTGTCACACAATTGACTAATAAAATATTTTCAATGATAAATTTTGTGGCCATTAAATAATAAAATATTTTCAATGATAAATTATGTGAAATAACTAATTATACCTGAGCCAACCACTCTCATAGTGGTGTTGTCCCTTAGTGTGACCTTGCCTCCTTACCTGGCCTCCATTGTGATGAACTTCTTTAAATCACTAGTCATGTTCCTCAAGCATCCACTGTCTAGGTATCAAAATCTCTCGCTAGGTCTTTTAAGAGAGCTTTCCTATAAAGTCATTAAATAATAAATTTGGGAAGCAAGTGAGATTTTTACATGCAATGTTGTTATGCAAGTAGTTTTGACCTCCACACAAGATGTGTCTTATGATGTATAGTGCAAGTGCGGGCTATGTGACCTAGCATGCCATAAGAATAGTGCCTAACACAAGGAAATAAGTTCACTAATCCATGTGGGTTATGGTGTGTCTTTCTAGGGTTAAATGATGCAAGCTGTGATGAAGGTTTATACAATGCTATTGGGTGATGGCCTTTTGTTTTAAAGTTCTTTATTTTTCTTGTAGGAATTTATTTGCACTTTCTAGAATAGAAATTTCCATTTTCATGTGAGCTCACCACTATCTAAATTTCATGCAATTGCTTAAATGAATTTTATACTTTGATAAGCTTTTTCTTCAAGGATTCATATGCAATAATTAGTTCAACATGCTTCTTGTTTTATGTATTAAACTCATCAAGTAAAGACATAGAATTTAAGTGAGCATAATAATTTATCTATAGAATAAAAGTTAAGATCCTTTGATTCAAAAATGGTGGTAATCTTAACATCATAGTTACTAAGCAAACATCTAGGAGTTTTGTTTACTTTCTTTGAATTAGAAAGTTCTCTCCCTAAAGCATGCAAAAATATTATGATATGTATAAATATAGTGTACATGTCTGAAATGGTTTCGCTAGTTTACATTCAATTGAGCTAATTCTCTATCCTCATTATAGATTTATTAAATGATAACTAAGTTTTAATGCCATTGATAAAATGAGATTGTGCAGAATAACTCTCTTGTACTAAAAACCTCATGTAAAAATTGATAGATTGTAAGAAAATAGACATGCATATTTTTCAAAAACAAAATGGTATGTTGTCAAACTAGTTTGATGAGTAATAGAGTAACCTTCTATAGTGTTCTTGTTTATGAAATATGTTATGGATCGATTTCCTCAAGGTTTTTTAAAACACAATTTTGGAGTACCACCCTGATACAAATTGAAAGTTTGATAAGGATGCTAAGCCTAAGTGAATTGAAAAGTTTTAAAAGGTTATTAAACCTCATAGAACTAGCTTGAGGCTCACCAAGAGAGGGGATAATTGGTTAATTAAAAAATCTTAAGAATTATTATTTTTTAATTATTTTTTAAAACTTTGAAATAAATATTTTAATCACCCGATGTGGAAGTTAACAATTTAACAAAAATTAAAATGCTGATGATGAAATTTTAATTAACAAATCAGAACATTAATCTCAAAATTTCAGTAAGTAGTTATCACAAAATTAAGTGTGAAAAGTAAAGTGCTAAAAATAAAGAGCACACCTAAAATTTTATAGGGGTTTGGTTATCTTTGACTTACGTCTACTCCCCAGAGTTCTCCACTTTGATAATTGCACTAATAAAAAGTGGCCCTCCTGTCGCTTACCCAACAAGGAAGAGAAGCCTTTACAGACTCACTTTCATCAAGCCTGATGCAGCAGAGTGCTAGAAGCTATGTCACCTTCCTCTGCAATGAACATTAAATCATTTTTCTCCTTCTGGAGAAATCAAAGAACCCCAAATCATTTTTCTCCATTCTGGAGATGGAAGAAAACTTAAATCCTTTTATATGCAAAGAATCTCAAATCTTTTTTCTCCAAACTTTAGGACTTGACTTATAAGACTCTCTCCTAAGAGATCCTACAAGAACTCACCAAGGCTACAGGAGGAGTAAGGGTGTAGCTAGCTTGGAGCAACTGTGTGATCCCCTCATACTCATTCTCCCTCACGCTCATTCTCACCTTCTCCTTCCTCTCAACCAGAGATTTCTTTCAAAAGATTCTCTCTCTGAGCACGTTTAGTAGTCACATAATCCTCTCTAATTTTAAAGAGATTCTCTAAACATTGCTTAAGTATTAGGCTTCAAGAAACCCTAAAAAATCAAGTTGTCTATCACTATTTATACAATATGAAAATACTTCATACAATATGATTAGTTTAAAAACTAGGCCCATCCAGTATGATTCAAATAGTTCTTAAGATGAATTATTCAATTTTTTGAAGACATCATACAGTACGATCCAAAGTTCATCCAATATGATATGTTAACTTTCTCTCTTTTCTTAAAGTATGATTCTTGAGACAATAAAAAAAATCTCTATAATTGGTCTCGTACTGCTATCATCATATAGTATGGTTAGTTTATTTCAAGTAGATCATCCAGTATGAAATGAATATTGTAAAGTATGATTAGTTCAAAAATTATGGTTTCATTTGGTAAAATATTTAGGATGACCAAATTTTATCTCTATCAATCATACGATATGATCAAGATCATAAAATATAACATGATATTATTAATTAAACCATAATTTGATTGATTAATTATAGGGGTTTATTTAGGTAAGATTTCAAATTTTTATACATTATAAATCAGATCATATAGTATGATTAATTGAAAATTCAAAATTTGAATATCTTAATTAATTTATTAAAAAACTAGGGTTTTAGATCATAACTAATTATAATGTACAATCCAGATCATATAGTATATTTAGTTTATAGCAACTAATTATTCAATTAAATGTTAAGCCCATTCTTTCTATACTGATTGAACTGTATGATTATAAGTCATACAGTATGAATAGTACAAAAAATTTAAAGTTTAAGATTATTCTCACTCCCCCTATGGGTGTGTGAACTGTCACCCAATTGCATATACTCTTATATAGCCAAATTCAAGAAATATAAGATAAAGAAAATAAAAAAACAAACTTTATTTACTTCACATTCCTATTCTACCCATTCTTGAGCACTAGACTTGAGTAGTGTATGATTTACATGTAGTGTTTGTGCTCACAAACAAAAGAAATATCCAAAACATTCAATAAGAAAAGTAACAATTAAATCAGTAATGTTTGTCATCATCAAAATCATATATTAGGGATCCTAGACTATAATAATCTCCACCTTTTTTATGATGACAAACAATATTTGTTGATAAGCAAGATAAAAATTCTTTTCTCTGAAGCTCCACCTCCCTAGGCGATAGATATAAAAATTAGGGGTTGTTTTTTTTTAATGAATGATAAAAAAATGATAATAGAAAATAAATTGAAACAAGCATAAGTTTTTATTAAACTAAATATATAACCAAACATATATTTTCTCTCCCTTTTAACATCACCAAAAAGAGGAATACTGAACAAAGTGAATAGTGCAAGAAGTAAAAATAATAAAATATAATAAACTAACACTAGAAATAAGACAGATGCTGATTAGGTGGTGGTGGTGGTTGTTGTCAGTATTTATGGATGGAGGTGAAATGATCTTCAATTTGGTAAAACTTTTCTCTATACCATTATCCATGTCTTCCTCATGCTATTGTTATTATTGTTACATGTGATAATCCAGTCGAGTTTCTAATTGCTCGAGCCATTAAATTATGTCATCCTGAGAGTAGTCAAGGTAGGTAGTGACATGTGGTGGAATTGGTAGAGGTGCAGGTCCACCTGCAGGAGCATCTTCCCATTATTTAAAAAACTTTAGCTCATTTTGTTACAGATCTGTTTTAATGGTTTATGATTTTAATGATAACAAATACTCTTATTTCTCTATGAATGCCTTATAACCTGACATTTCAGGTTCACAAGATCAGACTGCAATTTAGAACCAGCTCAATATTAGGTAGACTAGGACTGAGTCAGTTTGTACCATTTTTCCTTTCTTGAGTAAATTGTATTTGGTGTGGCTCCTGATGCTATGTAACTTTGCACACACTCACCTTAGAAAATTTTCTAACTGTTCCCTAGAGTTTACTATTTTTGGTAACATCGTCCGGGATGATATTTATGTCAAAAAATAGAAACCCTGATTAGGGCATCAACCTTATTAAGGCAGCCGTCATTAAACATATCATCCTGGATGATTTTGTATCGGCCAGGATGACAGGCTCAATTCAGAAAGAATCTGCTACCAGATCTATTTAGGAATTGCTTATTTTTGGACATCGTCCTGGTGGATTGGCCTAGCCTAGCAGGATCGGCCCGATCGATCTAGCACAATTTTTCTTAAATAAATCTAGCAATCAAGGAAAGAAATTAATGGTGATTTGCACAATCACATCATCCGGGCCGATATTTGGATCGGCCGGGATGATTTGACATCAGCCAGATTCTTTTTAGGGTGATGTTCAGGATAATTTTTCTCATATTTGAACTAATCGTCTAGGATGATATCCTATCGGCCTGGATGATATGACCAAAAATTGTCAAATTATCCCTAACTGACCAGACTGATTGAGCATAATTTATGCTGATCGGTCAGGCCGATTTATATCGGCCTGGATGATAATGTCAGTTTTGCAAATCTATTTAAAGACCTCTTTCTTTCTCATGAAGAGTGTCTTTGGCAGCCATTGTTGCTTTGTTTTTTTGGGGGCAACTTGAAGAGAGAGCTTGAAAGGGAGTGAGGAATGGGTAAAGTCTGAGAGAGGGAGAAGATCCTATGAGGGAGGGGGGGGGGACTCAAGGGAGTGTGGAGGGGGATTCCACACGGTTGCTCCTGCAGGCTTGCACCTTAATACCGTCAGATTCTAGGCTTGTCTTAAGGGAAGTTCACCAAAGAAGAAGATCTCTTTGGTGTCAATGGACCCGGCTACTCCAACACACTAGGGAAGGTGGAAGTGATTGTGTAAGGGCTTCTCCGCCTAGCTATGGGAGCTAAAGGAGAGACACTTTTGTAGTGCAATACTTGGAGGGTGCCTCCAAGGAGTGGACATAGGTTAAGGTTTGACCGAACCATTATAAATCTGTTGTGTTTTTTCTTATTATTGCTTCCGCATTAACTTCTTCTGCATTTTATTTTTTGTGGTGATTTTGGTTTGAGTTTTATGTTTTGATTCAAAGATATTTAAAATACCAATTCACCTCTCTCTTAAGCCTTGGGCCGATTCATAGGGTCTAACATCCCTAACAAACTTTCTAGAGCCATCAGAGCACTTTCAAGTGGTATCAGAGAATGATTCATAAAAATAAAGTTTGAAAACTTATTGATTTTTGATCCATGACTAATTTTGGTAACTTTAACTTTGCAGAAGGTTATTCAATCATCAGACCACCTTTATTTGAAAATATTACCTTTGAGTTTTGGAAAATTCGCATGTCTACTTTCTTGCAACCAATTGATTTTCGTATGTGGGATTTTAATTAGTTATTCATTACCATCATGCATTATAGATGGAGTTAAAACTAATATTTCTTTTAATCTATGGAATAGGGAAGAACAAGTTAATGCTCAATTGAATACAAAATCTTTAAACTATTTTTTTGTGCTTTAAATTTTGATGATTTTATGATGGTATCCACATGCACTACTGGTAAGTAAATTTGGGATAAACAACACACCATATACGAAGGCACTAGTGAAATCAAGCAATCCAAGTTGAATATGTTAATGCATGATTATGAAATATTTTCCATAAAACCTTATGAAATGATCTTAGACATGTGTACTAAATTTATATAAATTGTTACATCATTACATACTTTAGGAATGGAGTTTTCAAATTTTGAAAAATTAAATAAAATTCTTCGTTGTTTACTTGATAAGTTCAATGCTAAAGTTGTTGCTATCTATGAATTAAAAAATTTGAATGATTATTATATTGATAATTTGATTGGCTCACTCATTGCCTTCGAGCAAAGTTTGGGTCAAAGACGTTTGGATGCAAGTGAAATGAGAGTGCTAAACGCTCAAAACACGGAGGAAAGTGGCTTAATTGGTGACGAAAATAATGACTTGTCAAGAAAATTAAAATGCTCACCAAAGCATAAGACTCAATAAAAGTGGAATAAAGGTAAAAATGGTAAGAATGTGAAGATTACTTCTGACATTATTTTCTTTGGATGTAGGAAACCTGAACATATGAAAAATCAGTACCCTAATTTGAGAATTCTTCCTACAAAAGAAAAGGGTAAAGCAAATCAAATTATAAACTGGGGAAATAATGAAAAGCAAAAAAATTTTTGGGCAGATCTTGCTTCTGAATCATCTGATCAGGAGCAAGATGATGCTTAAATTATTTTTTTTTGTTCGCATGTTTTGTTTGTTCTTTTATTTTTTGTGATTTTCTTTTTTATTTTGTTAGATTTTTTTATATTTTTCTTTAATTTTCCTTTTTCTTTGATCTAACACACACATCACCTTTCTAAAAATGAAAAACCTACCTCCTATTTTTTCTTGAATTCTTATGAAAATTGTGTTTGACTTTTCTAAAAATAGTTAATAGAAGGAAACTAATGTTTTTTATTCTCAATCTCTATTTCCTAAAAAAGGTTATTCTACTTTTGAATTAAAATCTTTTCGTATTTTAAATTAGTTTTTTGAAACTAATTTTTTTTAATCTCCCTACATTTTATTTATCGCATAGGGATATTTTGCAAGTTGTTGAATCTAACTCATAATTTTCTTAATCAAGAAATTCTCTTTGTCAATAGGATGGGTTTACTTTTATTTTTAAGATTTCAGAAAGGTAGTAAATTAAAAAAAAAGGCTAATGATGCCAAATCAAAAAAAAAAAAAAAAAGTTGCCAATGATTACAAATCAAAAGATGTGCAATGATGCCAAATTCAGAAAGATACATAAAGTGTATCAAAAGAAAAAGATACGCAAAGTGCGCCAAAAAACTGACAAGAGGCATAAAATGAGCTCATAAGGAGTAAGCTTACCTTTTCTATTTTATTCAAAGCTTAAGAAAACCCTTGATATTTTTTGATGCTTGAGTATGAAAATTATGATTCCTGATTCAACAATTCGTGCATTAATCTTCTATTAGATATATTTTATGGAAGGAGTTTTAAAAAAGATTGTTTCTTTCTCTAATTTATTCCTTGATTTAGATATTAAATTAAAAAGTTTTGAGCCTTTAAAAGAATTAGAGTTTGGATTATCAAATTTTGAATTTCTAACCTTTTCTGGACTATGCGTTGTCAATACAATTCTACTAAGCTTTTGAATAAAATCAAGAGCTATCTTTCTCATTTTTAGAATATTTATTTTGTTCACTAGATCATGGATCATTTTTATCTTTTAATCCTTTTTTTTCTTATTGTTTGTGCCCCTTCTCTTTTAGATAATTTCAAAGGGGGAGAACGGACTGTTGAATTTGTATCTTTTTTTTTTTGAATTTTTTTTTCTTTCAAAAAAAAAACAATAATTTTTTTTTATCTCCCCTATTTTTAAAAGTTTTATTCTAGAGAGGGGGAGATTAGGAGAAAATGTTTTTATTTTTTTGCAAATTCAAATAGCAATGTTTGCCATCATAAAAAAGGGAGAGATTATTGCGGATCTATTTTCATGGTTTATGATTTTAATGATAGCAAACACTCTTTTTTCTCTATGACTGCCTTATCAACTATTATTTTAGGTTCATAAGATCAGACTACAATTTGGAACCACCTCAAGATTGGGTAGACTCGGACTGAGTTAGTTTGTACCCCTTTTTCCTTTCTTGATTCTATTGGATTTGGTGTGGCTCTTGATGCTATGTTGCACACACTCACCTTGGAAGATTTTTTGACTGTTCCCTAGAGTTTACATTGATAATATCATCCAGGATGATACTTATATTGGCCTGGGCGATCGATTCAAAAAATAGATACCCTGATTAGGGAATCATTCTTATTAAGGCAGTCGTCATTAAACACATTGTCCTGGATGATTTTATATCATCCAGGATGATAGGCTCAATTCAGAAAGAACATGTCACCAGATCTATTTAGGAATTGCATATTTTTGGACATCGTCCCGGTGGATTAACCTAGACTATTAGGATCGATCCGGCCAATCCAACACAATTTTTCTTAAATAAATCTAACAATCAAGGAAAGCAATTAATAGTGATTTACATGATCACATTATCCGGGTCGATCACAAGATCGGCCGGGATGATTTGTCATCGGCCAGCTTCTTTTCAGGGTAATATTCAGGATGATTTTTCTTATATTTGAAGTAATCATCCAGGATGATATCCTATCGGCCTGGACGATATGACCAATAATTGTTTAATTATCTCAAACCGACAGGACTGATTGAGCATAATTTATGCTGATCGGCCAAGTTTATCTTTATATCAGCTTGGACGATAATGTCAGTTTTGCAAATCTATTTAAAGACCTCTTTCTTTCTCATGAAGAGTGTCTTTGGCAGCCATTATAGCTTCGTTATTTTGGGTGAACTTGAAGAGAGAGCTTGAAAGGGAGTGAGGAACGTGTGAAATCTAAGAGAGGGATAAGATCTTGTGAGGGGGGTACTCAAGGGAGTGTGGAGGGGGATTCCACATGGTTACTCCAGCAGGCTTGCACCTTAATACCGTCGGATTCAAGGCTTGTGTTGAGGGAAGTTCACCAAAGAAGAAGATCTCTTTGGTGTCAAAGGACCCGGCTACTCCGCCGCATCGGGGAAGGTGGAAGTGATTTTGTAAGGGCTTCTCCGCCTAGCTATGGGAGCTAAAGGAGAGACACTTTTGTAGTGAAATACTTGGAGGGTGCCTCCAAGGAGTGGATGTAGGTCAAGGTTTGATCGAACCACAATAAATCTGGTGTGTTCTTTCTTATTATTGCTTCCGTATTAATTTCTTCTGCATTTTATTTTTTGTGGTGATTTTGGTTTGAGTTTTATGTTTTGATTTAAAGATATTTAAAATACCAATTCTCCTCTCTCTTTAGCCTGTGGCTGGTTCAGAGGGCCTAACATCCCTAACAAGCTTTCTTGTGTCATTAGAGCACTTTCACATCCTGCTTATGCCCGCTATAGAAAAGAAAATGGAAGGAGGCATTCATATAGAAATGGGAAGATTATTTTGAGGAGCAGGATAGTTTATTTGGTATTTTTTATCTAAGACATGCCCTATAACATGTACTAATGATCTATTTTGCTTTCCTCTTGTATTGGGATGTTAAAAAGAAGTCATATTTTTGATATACTCAATAATCATCCTAGGTTCATCAAATTAGGTATTGGACATTATTAGATAGGTGACTATCTGAAGAAGTAGAGTTATATTGACATGATCTCCAACTTTGGGTATAATTATGGTTCTAAGAACATGTTGGAGAACATTCTAATTTTGGGTGTGGAATTAGGGTTGAGTTTAATTTATGACCACATTCCTAATAGTCAGGTTTATAGAACTCTAGTTAAAATTAACTGTAGAGATTAGGGATTGTGGATGAGTTCCATCAGTAGAAAGATCGATAAGCTCCAATAAATCTTCCTTAGTGATTAATATGGGTTGTCAAAAAACATATGAGGTAACGGTAAAAGTTTTCATATTGAGCCTACGGTTGGCTAATAATTCATAGAGTAGTTTGGAATTATAGGAATGGCTAGTGTGGGTAGGAATTGGAGAGTTGTAAAGGCAAAGGGATTTTTCACATCAATGTTGAGAGATGGTGGATTAAGCATTATGGATGGGGTGATTTGAGGCTCTTTGAACTTGTATTAGGCATCTTCATCTATCATGAAAGAAATCAATCGTCAAAGTAAAGAGAGGAGGAATAGTTCCTCTAGGTCATTATGTCGTGTTTGTTTCCACCGGCCATTGAAAAATTTAGATTGGAGGCTAGGAGTTTGAAGGAAGGATAAGTTGAGTGATTGAAACCTTTGAAGATCTCTCCAATTTATAGAATTCTACAAATTGTATAGTACAATGCAATAACATACACTACAATAAGAGGAGTTAAATCATCTAGTTGACTTGTTGGAAAAAAGGTAGTGAAATAAAATAATAAGTTTGGTATTGTTTTTAATAATCTTAAAGAATTATGTTCATCCCAAGGAGTCATCTGAACAACTTTTGAGTGAATTTATCATATAGTATGAACAGGTGTTCATATTGTACGAATAGCAATTTAGATCGTACTAAACATATTAAATTCATCCAAACAGATTTTAATAGGTGTATTGTACAGTATGAATGGGGTTCATATAATATGAAATACAATAATGATCGTACTCACCATATTAAATTCATCTCAAAAGATGCTCGCATATATTTCATATACTATAAAGGGTGGTTAGTACCATACAATCACTAATAATTGAACTCATATGACCCTTTAATTTGGCTAATGGCTGTGATTTGTGAATAAGTGAATATATCATACAGTACGAATAATGGATTGTACATTACGATAAGATAATTTTTGTTTTAAGTTTTTTGATCTAGCAAAGTGTGTGTGTGTGTGTGTGTGTGATGATCAAAAAATTAAATTTTAAATTAAAAAAAAGCAAAAAAAGATAAGACATGAATAAAAAGAACCCAAATAATGTAAAACATAAAAATTGCTGATTTCAAATAATGACACAGTTTGATTCATCTTGATTTATGCATGAATGTCTATAACACCTAGTCTAGTCCTAAAGGTGTCATAAGCTATGGGTTTACTAAATATATTTGCTAATTTAGTTTTAGTAGCTACATTATGCAGCTAAATATCTCCTTTTGTTATATGGTATCTAATGAAATGGTGCATAATATCTATGTGTTTAGTTCTTGAATATTGGATAGGATTATTTGATATGCAAAGGGAACTAGTGTTATCACACATGATTTGAATAGTGCCTACATGTAGTCCTAGATTTAAGATTTTTGATTAAGATATGGGACTTATGCAACATAACCCTGTACAACTATATATTCAACTTTAGTAGTAGATAAGATTACATAGGTTTGTTTTCTACTAGAGTAGGAAACTAAAGATTGTCCTATGAATTGGCAGGTTCAAGAAGTTCTTTTCCTATCAACCCTAAATCCTACAAAGACTAAATCAGAATATCTTATGATTTTAAAGGATGTGTTATCCCTAGGATACAAGTTTCATAAGTTTTTAGTTCCGAAGAGATATGAATGGATTCTCCTAACAACAGTCTAGTGAGATTCTTTTGGATTAGCCTGAAATCTACCACTAAAGTAAACACTAAACATAATATCAAATATTAAAGTAAAGAAGTGATCAATTTATTCTTCTGCATTTCTTCTGATTCATTGACTTCCCTTTTGGGTCCTTATCTAACTGTATAGTAGATCTCATGGGAGTGTTTATTGCTTTAGCATTTTTCATTTCATATTTTTTAAGAATATCCTTGATGTATTTAGATTAACTAAGGAAGGTTCCTTCATTAATCTTCTTTACACTAAATCTAAGAAAATAATTCAGATCTCCCATCATACTCATCTCAAAATCTTCATTTATTTATTTTTTCAATTTGTCAAAAAGTTTTTTATTTGTACATCCAAATAGTACATCATCAATATAGATTTATACTATGAGTAGGTCTTCTCCTTCATTCTTTAGGGAGAGGGTGGTGTCTACACTTCCATTAATAAAGGCTATATCTAGAAGGAATGTGCTTAGCCTTTCATGTTGCGAATATGAGATTATGGATTAGACTTTTGATGATAGCAAACATTCATGTTTTTCTACAACTGCCTTGCCTACTAACTTTTCAGGTCCCCAAGATCGAACGCAACTCAAGACTAGCTTAAGATTGGGTAGATTTAGTTTTGAGTTAGTCTGTAAAGTTTTTCTTTTTCTTGAGTCAATTGTAAAAGTGGTTCCTGATGCTAAGTAACCTTACACACACACACATGAGGGATTTTCTGTGTTTTTCTATTTTAAGTACATCAGCCTGGATGATGTTTATATCGGCTAGGATGATCCGACTAAAAATAAAAACTCTAATTGAGGCATCCTGGTTAAGGCAGCCGTCATTAATCTCATCATTCTGGATGATCCTTGTATCGGCCATGACGATAATCTCAAATAAGAAAGAATCATCCTCCATGATCAATTTAGGTACTCTTTATTTCAGGACATCGGCCAGGATGATCTCAACATCAGCCTGGACGATGCAGCACAATTATGCCTAAATTAATCTGGTAATTATGGAAAATAATTAAGGCTGATTGATACGATCACATCGGCCTGGCCAATCACAGGATCATCTGGGATGATGTCCTAGATGATTAACATCGGCCAGACTCTATTTCGAGTAATGTTTAGGATGATTGTACTTAGATTTTAACTAATCGGCCAAGATGATATGGTATCGGCCTGGACGATATAATCAATTTTCTTCTAATCGTCCCAAATCGTCCTGGCTGATTGAGCTTATTTTGTACTGATTGGCCAGGATGATATTCCTATCATCCTGGACGATAATGTCAGTTCTTGAAATTATATTTAAAGGACCCGAATGTTCATATCCAAAGAGATCTTTAGCTGTTGTCTTCACCTGAGAGAGCCAAGAGGAGAGAGAGAGAGAAGGAGAGAGAGGGAGGAATTTGTGAGGGGGAGTTTGTGAGAGGGATTCACAAAGGTTGCTCCAAGAAAGGTTCCAAGTTGTCTTCTCCACTCTTGATCCTTCATCCTTGGGGATTCAAGGGAGGTAAGCTTCAGCAATTTGTCAAGGTTATCTTCCTTCTTCAGGAAGAAGCAAAAGGAGTTGGGTTCTCTGCCTACTTTAGGAGGAAGCAAAAGTAGTTGGGTTTCTGCATGTTTCAGGAGGAAGCAAAAGGAGTTGGATTCTCTGCCCGCTTCAGGAGGAAGCAAAAGGAGTTTGGTTATCTGCCTTGTTGGGGTTGGTAGAAAGTAGTTTTTGTGAGGGCTTCTCTGCCTTGCTGTGGGACCAAAAGGAGAGTTACTTTTATAGTACAATACTCATAGGGCACCTCCAGGGAGTGCACATAGGTCGAGTTGACCGAACCACTATAAATCTGATGTGATCTTTCTTTGTTTTGATTTCCGCATTTATTTTTCCATACTTTGATTTATGTGGTGAATTTGGTTTTTGTTTATGCTTTGATTGTAAGAAATTTTTTTAAAATACGAATTCACGCCCCCTCTTGGTTTGCCCCGGGCTAATTCTTAAGGGCTTAACATCCCTAACGAACTTTTAAGTGGTATCATAGTGGGATTCATAAAAATTAAGTTTAAAAACTTTTTGAATTTTGATCCATGGCTAACAACGGTAATCTTAATGCAACGGAAGGATATTCTATAACACGACCACCTTTGTTTGATAATCTTCCTTTTGATTTTAGTAAAACTCGCATGTCTACATTTTTACAATCGATTGACTATCGTATGTGGATGCTTATTAAAGAAGGATATTCTCCAACTTCTCATGAACTTAATGGAATTAAAACTGAAGTACCTTTTACTGAATGGACTTTTGATGAAAGAGATTTAGCACATCTTAATGAAAAGTGTTTGAACTATTTTTTCTGTGCTTTAAAATCGAAAGATTACATGTGTGTTTCCACTTGCACTAATTTGGGATAAATTGGGTATCATCTATAAAGGAACTAGTGAAGTTAAGCAATCTCGTTTGAATATTTTATTGCATGATTCTGAACTTTTTTGTATGAAACCTAATGAAATGATTTCTAAAATGTATACAAGGTTTACTCATATTGTTACTTCATTGCATGCGTTAGGAAGAGAACTTACTAACTATGAAAAAGTGAACAAAATTATAATATGTATGCCTTCCTCTTTTGATGCTAAAATCACTGCAATTTTTTAATCTAAATATTTAAATACCTATTCGATCGATAACATACTTGGTTCACTCATTGCTTACGAACAAGGGGTGAACCAAAGAAATCTTGATGCATGTGAGAGGAAGAAGGAGAAAATGGTGGCACTTAAGGCGAATAACTCGGATACTGACTCCTCCGGGTCTGAAAGTGATGAAGTTGCCTTCATCACTAGGCAATTCAAAAACTTTCTGAGGAAGAGTCACAAGTATCATCATAATTAGAGAAAGGAAAGGATAATAAAGATTTTAAAGGTTCTTATGATGTTATTTATTTTAAATGTAGGAAGCCTGGACATGTCAGAGCTGATTTTCCTACACTACAGGATCACTCAAGCAAATAAAAGAATGAGGAGAAACCTAAGTTCAGAAAGGATAAGAAGCAAACTCAAAAAGCTTTCTGGGGGAGTCTGCATCTGACTCATCTGTGAATGAACTTGAAGAGGAGACAACAAACTTGTGCTTAATGGGTAATGATTTTGAATAATTTGACCAAGAAGAGGTATACCAACCAACCAACCTATGACCAATTGCTTGAAATATGTGAGAAAATCCATGCATCATATATAAAACTTAAGAAAACTCATGCTAGTTTGAAATTGAAGTTTTTGAATTTACAAAAAGAGCATAAAATTTAAGTAAATATCACTTTCAAATTGATAGTAATCACATGTCTATACTTGATAAATTTGCTTATTTAAATAAAAAGCATTCTAAATTAATAATTGAGCATGATTATTTGAAAGCTTCCTACACCTCGCTTGAATCTGATTTTAAAGATTCTACTAAAGAATATGAGCATAAAAAGAACTGTTTGGAGATTGATTTAGAAAATGCTCACTTGAGGTTTAAAGCTGAATTGGATGCACTTAAAAAAAATTGGATGACACCCACATTTGATCCAAAGCGAATAACTATGAAGAGGCATTATAACCCGAACCGATTAAGAAATCCTTTTCCTAGAGTTAGATGTTTTTCATGTGGCATGTTAGGACACATAGCACATGCTTGCACCATTCACCATAGTATACATTGGGTGTGGAGACCCAAATTGCATAATTCACTACATAACACTCATGCATCATATTCTTCTTTTCATAAGAAGGAACCCAAACCTGTTTGGGTTCCTAAATCTGACATTTGATGATTTTGCTGGTGTTCTCTCACCAAAGACCTCATGAGAGAATATGATACTTGGACAAAGGCTCACAGCTCATAAATTGCTTAAACTTGCTGCTAAATAAAATTTTGAATTGCATGCTTACTACTCTATTGAGTGTTATTATTTTCTACCTTAGTTTTTATGTTAGCATTTCATATTTGCTATTATAGTTGCTTTTACTTTGATTTCTTTTTGCTTTTTGATATTTTCTCCTTTTTTTTATTTTTTGGAGATTTATAATCAATGTTTGAACATCTCTAAATCAGTTAAAGGGAGAAACATCGTTGATGGTTTCCCTCCCTCTAACCTCTTTTAGTCGTATAATTTTCTTTTTAAACAAAAGTCTATCTCAAATTAACAACTTGTTTTTGAAATTAAGATCTTTTATATCTTGCTACAATAATCTACCTTATATTTATAATATTTAAAGTTTTTATATATCTTTCAAGTTAATTGAAATCTTGCCATTGCATTTATCATATAATTACTAAAGTATCCTTTGTGGTCTATTCTTCCTTATGTTAGAGAGTGAGTTTATCTTCTCTAATATTTGGAAGATCTACTCACAACTAAAAATATGTTAAGAGTTTTTGAAAAGGGATCTAGCTTGCAAGAACAAAAAATAAAAAGGCCAATGACGCCAAAAATAAAAAGATGCGCAATGATGCCAAATTGAAAAATATACACAAAAAGTGTATCAAAAATCAAAAGATGCGCAAAGAGCGCCATTCAAATTGACAAGAGGCTTAAAATGAGCCCACAAAAGACAAGCTTACCCCTCTTTCAAACTTTAAAAATTTTAGAAGAATTCATGTGTTGATATTTTCAAATGCTTGATTTCAAATTCTATGATCGAGACAAATTGCTTTGATATATTATTCTATAAGATATTTTCTTTGGAGCAAGATTTGGTCTGATCTTTATTTTCTAATTAGTTTGTTTTGAGTTAGGTTTTTTGGTTTTCAAAAAATGATTTTTGCCCTGAAAGATGTCCGAGCTAGGGTTAACAGGATTAGATATTCTACCATTTTTAGATTTTGACTTTGTTAACTCATTGATCTTACAAATCTTTAAAATTTAATTATTTAAAACATTTATCATATGCATGCCTTGCTAAACTTAAAAAAAACTATGTTTCTTTGCTAGTTTTTATGCCTTTTTGTGTTTTATTATTGGTGTTTTAGTTGATTATAGTGTTTTTTGGACCTTCTCTGATCATCTCCATCCTTCCTCTGATTTTCAATTCTTGTCACATTGTTCTGGATGATACTTATATCATCCTGGATGACATTCTCATCCTTCATCAAAAACTCTATCTGATCAGTATTTTGACTATTCTGCTCTTCATCGTCCTGGACGATCCATTATCGTTCTAGACGATATGATCTTCCTCTACTACAATCATCTTCCTCATCCTGGCTGATATCATTTTCATCTTAGATGAAGTGATTATTGGTAATCATCCTATCTTGTAAACCTGTTCGTCCAGCATAATACACGTGCCAGCACGTTTAAAATCTATAATTTCACCCGGGACGATCCACTGTTTGTCCTAGATGATACGCGTGGCGCATGATTTAAAACATTTTAAATTTGGCCGGTATGGTCCATTATTGAGCATCATCCTGTATGATCCACATAACCGGCCTGGATGATCTGATTTTTCAACGGACGTCCGGCTTGACTCCTCTGGATGATCGCTTGTGTCTAATCATCCCGAAAGATATCTGATCATCCTGGTCAATCGGACCACATTTTTGACCATTCGGACTGTGCATAATAATTATACCGGATTGGCCTGGACGATCCTGCATTTCTTTAAATTGAGCCCCTTCCAGCCATTTCTTTAAATTGAGCCCCTTCCAGCCATTTATTTTCACATCAATTTCTTTCTTTGGCTTTCTACTTTATGTTCCTTGCTTTTTCTTGCTAATGGCTGACGGGAAGCATTCTCGACACACGTCTGGAAGCTCTTCGAGGGGCATGTTAGACCCTCATTTTTGGGAAGTAGACGATCAGGCTTCCTACCACCACTACAAAGAATGCAATATTTCTCTCTCCCGAACAATCAATCCAGTCCACCTCTCCTATCACGTACTTGACCTTTTCACTCACACCACTCTGTGCTTTATTCTTACCCTCATAGTCCCCTTTAATTCTGAACTTCTTTTTGAATTTTATGTCAACCTCTGAATCAATTCTGCCTACACTGCTCTCACCTCATATATGAATCGACACCCAGTCTAGATCACATACTAGGATTATGCATAATTGCTACAGCTTTCCACCACTGGGGATAAGCTACATACCCTGGTTTCTGATCCTGATTTTAACTGGGCTACGGCCAATCACTTTCTTCATCACACCAATGCCCCTTTTCATGTTGGGAAGACTAGCTCTTTACTTAAAGATGCTAGGACGATCCAGCACATCCTTCGTACCTCTATGATTCCCAAAGCTGGTGACCGTGTCCATATCACTCCCCTTCTTTCACACACAACTTTTTACATAATGGCCAATCATGAATTCAATGCAACCGACCTAAACTTTTGCTACATCGATCATTCGACTACAATTCAAGATCCAGGTCATAGAAGAAAGCCCAATCTTGATCTAGGACACATCACTGCATATATTCTAGAATCCAAATACAACCTTCAATATCCTGCTCCTCCTGACCTTCAGCCACCGTTCTACTTAAATAGTTCCTTCAATGTCTTTCACAGTACTCATCTGCATCCTGGGGATGAAGAAGATCAGGGGGGCGAGGAGGAGGAGGCTCCCGCTCCTCATCCTGCACTTGTTCCTCTCCACCATCACACTCAGCCGGATTAGTTAGTGGAGAGATTTGATCAGTGTGGAGACCCCACTTTGAGGCCTACGTTGTTGCACAAAAGCGGACATCATCCACATGTAGCACCAGCATGACTAGGACATAGCTTGGTTCAGATCTCAGTTTTCCACTTTGACCAGTTACTTTTCACCACCACCTGCTCCGTTTGATGATCAGGGTCCCTCCTTTCTTTAGTTTTCTTTTTTATGTTATTTTTCTATAGTTTGTTTTTCTTATGGTTGTATTAGTTTCCATTTTTTGTAGTTTGTTTTTCTTATGGTTGTTTTTATTTCTATTTTTAGTTTTTTCCTCCTTTTTGTGATGTCAAAAGGGGGAGTAGTCTGATGTATCTTATAATGTGATTCTGGAACTTAGTGAACTATTTTTTTCATCACACTATTTTTATTAAACTGCCATAACGGCTTAAACTTTTTTTATTGTGTTTCCATCATCAAAAAGGGGAGACTGTTGTGAATATGAGATTTTGGATTAGACTTTTGATGATAGTAAACATTCATGTTTTTCTATAACTTCCTTGCCTACTTACTTTTCAGATCCACAAGATCGAATGCAACTCAAGACCAGCTCAAGATTGGGTAGATTTAATTTGAGTGAGTATGTAATGTGTTTCTTTTTCTTGAGTCAATTATAAAAGTGATTCCTGATGCTAAGTAACATTGTACATACACACTTAAGGGATTTTTAGTGTGTTTCTATTTTATGTACATCGGCCTGGACGATGTTCATATCGTCCAGGAAGATTCGACTAAAAATAGAAACTATAATTAGGGCATCCTGGTTAAGGCAGCCATCATTAAGCTCATCATCCTGGATGATCCTTGTATCGGCCAAGACGATAAGCTCAAATTAGAAAGAATCAATCGCCATGATCAATTTAGGTATTCTTTATTTCAGGACATCGGCGAGGAGTGATCTCAACATCGGCCTGAACGATGTATGATAATTATGCCTAAATTAATATGGTAATTATGAAAAGTAATTAAGGCTGATTGATATTATTACATCAGCCTAGCCAATTACAGAATCATCCGGGATGATGTCCTGGATGATTAACATCGGCCATACTCTATTTCGGGTGATGTTCAGGATGATTGTACTTAGATTTGAACTAATTGGCTAGGATGATATTGTATCGGCCTGGACGATATAACCTATTTTCTTCTGATCATCCCAAATCAACTCGGATGATTGAGCTTATTTTGTACTGATAGGCCAAAACGATATTCCTATTATTCTGGACGATAATGTCGGTTCTTGAAATTCTATTTAAAGGACTCAAATTTTCTCATGCAAAGAGACCTTTAGCTACTTTCTTGACCTGAGAGAGCCAAGAGGAGAGGGAGAGAGAGGGAGAGAGAGAGGGAGGAACTTGTGAGGGGGAGTTTGTGAGAGGGATTCATAAATTTTGCTCCAAGTAAGGTTCCGAGGCATCTTCTCCTGTCTTTGTCCTTAGTCCTTGGGGGTTCAAGGGAGGTAAGTTTCAGCAATTGGTCGAGGTTCTCTGTCTTCTTCAGGAAGAAGTAAAAAGAGTTGGGTTCTCTGCCTGTTTTAGGAGGAAGCAAAAGGAGTTGGGTTCTCAGCTGCTTTAGGAGAAAGCAAAAGGAGTTGGGTTCTCTTCCTTGTCGGGGTTGGCGGAAAAGGAGTTTTTGTGAGAGCTTCTCCACCTTGCTGTTGAAGCAAAAGGAGAGTCACTTTTGTAGTGCAATACTCGGAGGGCGCCTCCGGGGAGTGGACGTAGGTCGAGTTGATCGAACCACTATAAATATGGTGTGATCTTTCTTTATTTTGATTTCCGCATTTATTTTTCTGCAGTTTGATTTCTGTTGTGATATTGGTTTGTGTTTATGCTTTGATTGTAAGAAGATTTTTTAAAATACCAATTCACCCCCCTCTTAGTTAGCCTCGGGCAAGTTCTTAAGGGCTTAATATCCCTAATAAACTTTCATTTCATACTAAGATCCAAATGTTTGCAATAACCCATACAATACCTTCTTTAGTTTGAAGACATGATTTGAGAATTTTTAGTTTTGAAAACCTTGGGGTTGCCTAACATATACATCCCCTTTGATTACCCTATTTAACAAAGTACTCTTAAGATCCACTTAAAATAGTTTATATCCTTTAAAGAAAAAAAAAGTTAATATTACCCTAATGGCTTTTTAGTCTAGCTACATGGGCAAAAGTTTCTTCAAAATTAATACCTTCAATCTGATTATACCCCACTACTACTAACCTAGCATTATTTTTTATTACCACTCTAGAGTTATTCATTTTATTTTTCAACACCACTTTGTTGCAATAATACTCTGGTCCTTAATTCTTTTATATAATTCCCATACATTATTTATAATAATTTAATTAAATTTCTCTTTCATTGCTAGGATCTAGAATTCATTATATTAAACATAATCTATGTTGGTGGGTTCTATCATAAAGATAAATGCAGAATGACTAACATCCTTTCTAATTTCATGCCTAATTCTAACACCTTCAGATAGGTTTCTTTTGATCAATTCTTTAGGATGACTAAAAGAATATCTCCAATCTCACGACAAATGCTCCTGTAGTTTTACTCTATCTCATATAATAATGCCTTCTACCCCTTGAATGACCTCTACTTCTTTTTCCTTAGGCTGAGATTTAAAGATCCTATCTGATTCATCACACCCAATTTGGGTAAACTCTTCTACTAATAAGGTCCTCTCAATGAAGATTTAATAGGGCTTCCCTATAAATAAATAACCTAAGAAGGCTCCATCATCAGATTTTGAATCAAATTTTCCCAAAGATAATTTTCCATTGATTAAGATAAAGAAGTTACATCCAAAGACATGAAAGTGGGAAAGATTGGGTGTCTTACCCTTAAGGATTTCATAGGGTGTCTTATTTTGCTTAGATCTAACATTCACCCTATTCAAAACATAACAAGAAATATTCACTTCTTATGCCCAAAAGTATTTAGGGAGAGTGTATTCAGCTAGCATTGCCCTTGCAATTTCTACTAAGGTTCTATTTTCCCTTTTAGCTATTCCATTCTACCGAGGGGTCCTAGAGGCAGAGAAATTATATTTTATACCTATCTCTTAACAGATGGACTCAAACTTATAATTTTTAAATTCTCCACTATGATTACTATGACTGGTTAAAATTTTTTACATCCTAATTTCCTTTGAATCTAACTAGTGAAGGTTCTAAATTATTCAAATGACTCACTCTTATGTGTTAGGAATCTAACCTAAGTAAATATAGAGTAGTCATGTACTATCAAAAATCCATATTTCTTTTGAATCTAACTACTAATAAGTCCAAATAGGTTTGTGCGACAGATTTATAGTGGCCTAGAGAAAATGATGTTCTTGATTGAATAAAATGAAGACTTGACTTATTTTCCTTGTTGGCAGGCATCATATAGGTGGTTCATAGTGAAGTCTAACTTATTTATGCCTCTAACTAGGTTTTTTTGGGTAAAATTCCTTAGAGTTTTCATGTTCGTATGACATACTATCATATGCCATATTAAGGAATCATCAATAATTGTTAAACATATGGAATTTGAATTTTCAATATTATTCAAGTCAAGCATGTAAACATTATTCATTTGTTTTCCATCTAACACAAGTTTTTTATTTAAACTAATTATGCTTTTTTTAGAAAGAATTTAATATAAAAAGTTTTATCGCACATTTGACTAATGCTCAGTAAATTATGCATTAAACCATCAACTAATAAAGTATTTTTTAATAATAATACTTTTAGCATTTCTAATTATATATGAGCACACCACTTTATTAGTGGTGTTGTCTCCTAGTATCACCTTTCCTCCTGACTTAGCCTTTAGTGTGATGAATTGCTTCATATTACTAGTCTTGTGTATGAGCACACCACTTTATTAGTGGTTTTGTCTCCTAGTATCACCTTTCCTCCTGACTTAGCCTTTAGTGTGATGAATTGCTTCATATTACTAGTCTTGTGCCTCAAGCATCCACTATCCAGGCACCACATGCTCTCACTAAGCTTTTTATGAGAGCAGCCCTGCATAGTTATTTAAAGGCTAGATTTGGGAACCTAAGTGAGTTTAGGTATCACCATATACTTGAATGAATATGATGAATGCATGCTATGTTGCAACTTAGTTTTCAAAAATATATTTTTATATCATGTGAGTTTTTGATGATACCAAAATCTTATTTTGATGATTACTTTTTTTCCTAAATTATATTGGAAAATTTTGTTTGTGTTGTTTGTGTGTACTAATATTTCGGGAAAATCATACTCTAGACTACTGAAGACTTCAAGATATATTAGACTAGGGTTTATTATAATTGAAGTATTTACTTTTTTATTTTTATTCAGTCTAAGAGAGTGTGATTGTAATAAGGTAACCGTGCACACTCACACACTGGGGGAAAGTCAAAACTTATATATTTAAAACTAATAATACTGTATAAATATTGAATCATACAGGATAATTTGACCAGGGTGTTCATCTAGAAAGTAATTAATCGAATCATGCCTTAGATATTTTTGATGTAATTGTTCGTATTGTACAAGGTTACATTCGTACAGATAATGTCTGGAGAATATAATGGCTACATACCAGTTCATCCTGAATGAACTACAATTTTTTTGAACTAATCATACAGTACAATCATTATTTTGTATACATGATGTGTATAGTATAAAATGGGTACGTACTAGTTCATCCATATGAACATGTACATTTTTTAAACTGTCCGTACTATATGAACTTGGGTTTGTATAAATGACGTACAAAGTAAAAAATTGACTCATCCATTACGTACCAAATGAAGCATGATTTGATTAAACTGTTCATACTATACAAAAAGAAGTTCATATAGTACACCAACCAGAGTATAAAATGCATTTATACAGAATTGTATATGATTAACTTGTTCATTTTTGAACTGTTCATACAATACAATTTCAGTTCATAAATATGACTGACAGAGTATGAAAATAACTGCATATAGGATGATATAAGGAGTTTTGAACTATTTATACATATGATATGTGATTGCACTGAATGATCCAATACGGTCAAATTGAAATTTTTTGTTTTTTGGACATTTTTTTGGGTCATTCATATATAAGAGTTCTTAAAACTGACTTTCAATGAACTCCTACTGCAAATTTCTTTTGAGAGTATACTTGGAGAGTGTTTAGGAGAGTTTCTTGTGATTGAAGAGTGAGAGATATGATAAGAGGGAATTATGAGAGGATTCCCATGGTTTCCCAACAGTGAGTATCTCTTACTTATTCTTCAAAGTTCTTCCCTACTTTCTTGAAGACTCTTGGAAGAAGATTTTTGAAGGAGCGCCAATACTCTGCCGACACCAGGAGGGTGAAAGGATGACTGTACTCTTCTAACACTAAGAGGGTATGAAAGGATGATGGTAATCTGCCGATATCATGAGGGTGTGCAAGGATGAAGATACTCTAACGATAATAGGAGGGTGTGAAAGAACAATGGTACTCTACCGCACTTGGGATTGGTGGAAGAGAGGTTAATTGTAAGGGCTTCTCCTCTTTACTGTGGGAGCAAAAGGACAGTCACTTTGGTATAGTATAATAATTGAAGAGGGAGTCTTTAGAGAGTGAACATAGGTCTAGATGGATCGAACCACTATAAATTTCTATGTTATTTTTTCTGTTTTTACTTTTTCACTGCATTTGTTTTTCAAGTTTAAATTTTGTGGTTAAAAAATATTTTTGGAAAAATTTATCATTGCGATTAAAAATCTAAAATCCGTTTTTCTAATCTAATAATAAATTTTTAAATAACAAATTTACCCCCCCCCCCCCTTTTAGTTAGCCTTGGGACAATTGATTTATGTTTAACAACCTATTTAGAATTTCATGCTATGCTATGATGAATGCAATTTTGGCCACCACACTTGATGTGTCGTACCATGGATTGTGCAAGTGCGGTTTATATGACCTATCATGCCATAAGAGTAACACCTAACACCATGAAATAGATTTACTAACCTATGTGGGTAATGATGCCTTTTTTTAGCTTTATGTGAGGGCTTACAAAATTATTCTAAATTAGGTGGTGGTTTCTTATTCTCAAGTGTAGTTAGGTTAGCTTCTAATAAATTTTTTATACTTTGAAGAATAGACATTATAATTTTTAATGTATGCCCCCTATTATCTAGTTCTAATGCACACTCTAATCTTTTATATGCTTTCTCTAGTTCAATATGCAATATTTTCAAGGAATTATGTGCATTAATTAAGTCGATATGCTTCTTATTTAAGGCACCATACTCATTAAGAAAGGTCATGTGATCATTATCTAAATTAGAATGCTTAGTAATTAAACTAGCATGAACTTTTTGCTAATTAGAAAATTCAGTATTAATACTAGCATGAATCATTTTTATCTTCCTATACCAATCATAAATATTTTCAAAAATAATGAGTAATTCATCATAGGAATGTTGAAATTCTTGGTCTTGATTTGATTTCCAAGATTATCATTAGCCATAAACACAAGTTTCTTACCTCCTTCTTTGCTTCTAATTCTAAAGATTCTGAGGTGGAGTTGGCCTAGAAAGCTTTTTGTATCTTTTGCTTGCCCTCTTGAACTTTGACTTCTCTTCACCCTTGTCCTTGACCGAGTGAGTTTTTAGGTTGGGATAGTCAGTTTGGAGGTGGCCTAGTTTCCTACATTCAAAGAAAATAGTGTCGGAGGAAACATTAACATTTTTGGTGCTTTTACCTTTTCTCCAATGCTATTGATGATGCCTCTATTGCCACATCATTAAGGTGATGTCATCATCCACCTCTTTTGCAAAATTATTACTATCAGAATAATTTATTTTTAGTGTTACAGTTCTCCCCTTTTTCTCTCCTGCATCACTATGCCTTTGACTCACTCCTTGCTCGCAGGCAATGAGTGATCCAAGCAAATTGTCAATTGAGTAAACAATTAAGTCTTTAGATTTAGTAATTGTAGTTATCTTTGTATCATATGAATTAGGTAGATAATATATAATCTTATTGAATTTTTCAAAATTTGTGGGTTCTCTACCTAATGCATGTAGGGATGTCTCTATTTGTGTTAATCTAGTATATATTTTAGAAATTTATTCATTAAATTTCATGCAAAATAGTTCGTAGTCATCAAGCAGGTTATTTAACCTAGAATATTTTACTTTACTAGTATCTTCATAAGTTGTGCATAGTTTATCCTAAATAATTGTTCCTATGATACAAGTGGATACAAGCATATAATCTTCATATTTCAATACACACAAGAAACAACTTAAACTTTCTGCATTTATTTAAGCTAAATCCCTATCCTCATTATTCCATTCATTAAATTATAGTTCAGTTTTGATGTCATTCAAAAGATAAAAAGGTGTAGAATATTCTTCTTGGACTAACATTCATATGCGATAAAATATAGACTACAAGAAAGTAAACATGCAAATTTTCCAAAAATCAAAAGATATATTGTCAAATAATGGTGGACGAGTTATTGAATAAACCTCCAAGTGTTACGATTACCAAAATGAGGCATTGACCATTTTTCAAAAGTTCTAAAAAAACTTGAGTTATTGAATAAACCTCCCTAGTGTTACGATTACCAAAATGAGGCATTGACCATTCTTCAAAAGTTTTAAAAAAAACTTATTTTTGAAGCCCAATCTGATGCCACTTGAAAGTATATAAAGTTTTGAATGAAGTACCCTTGGGAAGATGAAGGAATTCTTCTTCTCCTTCAATGATCTATTTGCTTGAGCATTGTACCTTATTTACATGTTCTACTCTATAACAAAAGAGACAGCTGATTGTGTACTATTTCTTTTCCATATAACTAGGGTTTTGGAATTGTAGAGGAGGTCTAAGGAAAAACAAGTTTCTGCATGTTTTTTTTCAAAAATTCAAATTTGCGGAATTACTGCAGAATCAATGGCGACGGAAGGTCGCCGACCACCGATCTCCGGTGGTCCTATGGATGCTCGGCGTTCTTCCACAAGCTTGTCTCATGGCACATCGAAGTCGCTTTCCGCATCTCCACCGGCATTTGGTGATATCCCGACAAGTTTTATCCAAGGTTCCAAAGCAAAGTTCCGTTCAGGGTCTCCTCTTGTTATTAATGAGGGAGGATTGATTTTAACTCCTAAAAAATTAAAAAAGTCTCTGGAAAAGGCAAAGACGTACTAGAATAAGATCCATCATCCAATATTATGAAGAACAAAGACCTCATTGGAGTTAAGGAGCTGGCAACTACTGAGGTTGCTTCAATCTCTCCTGAAAATGATCCTATTTTTTCTGATATTCAAATCTCTGTCAGAAGCGATTCTGAAATTTTAATTGCTGATAACAATAAGGGAGTTCAAGATAAAGAGAATTCAAAATCTGCTATTCTGAATAATTCTGTTAATGAAGGAATTAGAAACCAAGGTTCAATTGATCTGAAAAATGTTCGTGTATGCAACAATGGAGAGCTTGGCTCTTGCAATGAAACAGTTAGTGTTATTGCTGAAAGGAATCCACCGATCTTACATCAAAATGCTTGGGCAAAAAAAGAACATATAAAAGTATCTCACCTAGAATTAGGTGAGTTCAGATCTGAAGATGGTATATCCGTTAAGCTCAATGAAGACAAGGTGATGGAAAATTCAAAAAAGTTACAAAATTCCATTATTATCAAAGTTTTTGGAAGCAAAATTCCTTTCCCTGTGGTCAGTACAGAACTTAGAAGGCAATGGGCTCCTTATGGGAAATTCCTCTTAACAATGTTAGGAATGGATTGGATACTTTGTTCATTCTACAATAATGAATCCTTGGAAGCTGTTTTCAATAACGGACCTTGGTTTGTTAATGGGAAAATAATTGGTATGGATAAATGGTCTCCTAATTTTGATCCTTCCTCCTTAAAATGATTGAGTGCGCCAATTTGGATAAGGCTTCCAAATCTACCTCTCCTTTGTTGGGATGAAATTAACATATGTAGAATTGCTTCTACAATTGGTCAGCCCCTAATGATTGATGGTAATCTTTTTCAATGGGGAAGAAGGGAGTTTGGTAGAGTTTGTGTTCGTATCAAATTAGACATTGCATTACCAAAAGGAACTTGGGTTGAAAGCAGCTCGGGCAAGTTCTATCAAAAATTTGAATATGAAAGAATCCCAGAATTTTGTTTCTACTGTGGGAAAATTGGTCATGATAAGTCCAATTGTTCATTTAACTCATCTGTTATTAATTCTGTTTCTAATAAGGAAGGGGATCCTCCAAAGAATACTAAAGAAATTACCTTCAACAACAAGGTGTCTAAAGAAGCAGAAAAAGATAATTTTGACTATGGACCTTGGCTGCAGGTTAACTATGGAAAGAAGAGGAATTTGTACAAGAATCAAGGCGTTAAAGATAAAGTAGTTGCTGGCAACAATATTCCAGATTCTATTTCAAAAAAACAAATATGGAAGGAAGTAGAAGCATTGGAAGTTCCTAATAAAGTTGTGCAATTTTCTACTTCGGAAGGAGTCCAGGAAAATCCTATTAAGGAATCTGTTGGTTTACAACATTCTGAAATCTATTCAAAAATCATCTTGGATAAAAGGTCAAATGTTCATAACTCTTCTTTTATCTCTTCTAACAAATTCAATTTGCTAGATGATCTTAGCGAGGAAGGAGAAATCATTACAGCTGAATCGGTTGATGATCATGCTTGTAAAATTCTGGAAGAAGTTTCTAATAATTCAGATAAAGGAATTATCAACAAGGAAGATCTTTCAAGTAATTCCTTGAATATTAAAGATGGTAGTCCCTCTTTTATGAAAAATAAAGGCAGCAAACAGCTAAAAGGACTAGGTCCTATCAACTCTACGCCTAGAAGCAGAAGAGCAGATAAAGTTAACAAATATAAGTTGGGGTCTTCAACCCCTCTTATGCAATGAATTCTTCCATAGCTTTTTGGAATTGTAGAGGAGCTAGAAAAAGAAGAGCTTCTCTATATTTAAAGGAGATTGTCAAAGAATTTGGAAATTTTTTTCATAGGTTTACTAGAAACCAAAATTACTTCTTTTGAGAGAAAGGAAGTGGATACTCTTATAGGCTCCGATTGGAACTTCTTTTGTGTTCCATCAGAAGGCTTATCAGGAGGCATTCTTGTATTATGGAAAGGCAACTTTGCTTCTTTTAAAATTTTAGATTTGTCTTCCCAATTCATTGTGGGGGATTTAGAGATTCTCAATAAAGGAACTTGGAGAATTGCTTCTATCTATGGAAGCAAGGATATTTATAGAAGAAGATTGCTTTGGGAAAGATTGGAATTCTTTACTAACAAGGATATCCCTATGGTGATAGGAGGAGATTTCAATTGTATTCTTTCAAGTGATGATAAAAGGGGAGGGAAAAGATTTAAACTTTCCCAAGGACCCAAGGAGATGAAGACATTTCTAGCTAACAATGATTTACATGAGGTTGGTTTTGTAGGACCAAAATTCACTTGGTGCAACAACAAGCAAGGGCCGGAACGCATCCTAGAAAGATTAGATAAGTTTTTTATAAGCCCAGCTGCTGTTTCTTTGTCTAATCTTCTTTGTGTTAAGCACTTAGCACGTGTGGCTTCAGACCATTGTCCAATTGTCTTGAACCTTATGGTTTATCATAATAAGGAGAAGATTTTTAGATTTGAGGATGTTTGGGCTCAAAACAAAGCTTCTATGGCTGTGGTTAACAAAGTATGGAAAAAGAAGTATAGAGGGAACGCTGCCAACATATTGAATAGTAAAATGAAAGATTCTCTCAAATCCCTTTTCTATTGGAGCAAATCAAAAATGCATAATTTACTTTCTCTTAAGAAGGATCTTTTATTTCAAATTGAAAATCTTCAAAAGAAAGAGGCTAATGAAGGATGTCTTTCGATTGATGAAAGATGGAAGCTTAAAGCTATAGTGGGAGAATTCAACTCAACTCTTGCCAAACTTGATACTTGGTGGAAACAAAGAGCAAAAGGTGAAATGGATGGTGGAAGGAGACCGAAACTCTCAATTCTTTCAATCATTTGCTTCTTCGAGAAGGAATTATAACTTCATTTCCAAGATTAAAAATGATGTTGGTGAAGTAGTAGAAGAACAAAAGCTTATTGAAAACTTAAAACATTTTGCAGGATAAATGGAAGCTCCGAAGATGTATTTTGGAAGATTGGCCTTCTTCATGGTGCTGTCTAGATGAGGATGATAAAACTGCTTTAAACAAACCCTTCTCTATTGAAGAAATGGAAATTGTTATCAAAAACAGTGGTAACAATATCTCTCCAGGTAAAGATGGCATCACATTTTCCTTCTTTAAAGCTTATTGGGAAATTATCAAACTTGATCTTTGGAATGCTATTAATGAATTCTTTGAAAATGCTGTAATGGATCCTAAATGGAAAGAAACAATTGTTGTTCTTATTCCAAAAATCAATAATCCATTATCTCCTTCTAATAATAGACCAATTAGCCTTTGTAATTCGGTCTATAAATTGGTGGCTAAAATCCTCATGAATAGAATGGTTCCTTACATCTCTAAATTGATTTCTTATGAACAAGTAGCTTTTATCAAAGGAATATCTCTTAATGATCATGTGTTGATTGCCTAAGAAGTTATTCATAAACTAAGGAATTCTAAATCTTCAAAAGGCTTTGTGGTTTTCAAAATTGATATGGAACAAGCCTATGATTCCATGGGTTGGACAACCTTGGAAAAAGCTTTGCATTTTTTCGGTTTTCCAGATTTCTTCTCAAAGCTGATTTTAAATTGCATTCAAAGTTCCAAATTCTCTATTTCTATAAATGGTAGCTTATCTAAATGGATTGAAGGTCAATGTGGCTTTAGACAAGGATGCCCCTTGTCTCCTTTTCTATTCATCATTTATGCTCAATTACTTTCTAATGCCTTCAAACAAAAAGGTGATGAATTGGGAATTCGAATTTCTTCAAATGGGCCTTCCATATCTCACTTATTATATGCTGATGACGTGATCATATTTTCAGAAGCTACATTGAAGGCTACCAAACAAATTAAAAAAATCTTCGATAATTTTTGCAGTTGGACAGGTTTGTCTATCAACTCTAACAAATCTTCTATGATTTTCAGCAAACTTGTTAGAAGAAGGAGAAAGAAAGCCATCATCCATTTGTTTGGTTTTAAATTCATAAATCAATTAACCTATCTTGGAGTTACTATAACTTTAATAAGTTTAGCTAAACAAGATTTTCATTTTATTATTGATAAAGCTTTGAAGATGACTAACATATGGGGAAGTAAGATGATTTCATTGGCTGGAAAATTTCAGTTAGCTAAAACAGTCTTGCTTTCATTCACCACCTTTCATTGTACTAACTCTCTTGTGCCTAAGAGTATTCTAGATGAGGTGGACAAAATTTGTAGAAATTTTAGTTGGAACAAATCTAATGGAGATTATGGAATACACTATGTTAATTGGTTAACTATGTGTTTACCAACCAAATGGGGAGGTAGAGATCTTCACTCTTGTTCTACTAAAGTTGGCCCATTAAGATCCAAATTGTCATGGAAATATTTATATGAGAAAGATTCATTTATTCACAAGGTATTCTTCCCCAAATATGGAAATCTACTTGAAAAGGTAGATTTGAAGAATTCTTGCTCTAATTCATGGAAAATCTTGAAGTCCGGAGGTAAATCATTATTGCCATTTATTAGATGGAAGGTGGCAAACGGCATTGACATTGATGTATACAAAGATACATGGATATTAGATAAAAGTTTGAATAAGTGGCCAACATTCATTTCCCCTATAGATGATGACATATTTCCTGTTTCGAACTTTATAGAGAATGGTAGATGGAATGTGGATCAAATGAGAAAGATTATGGGTGAAGATCTTGTAAATTTGATTTTACAAACCATTAACCCGTTAGATCAAGAAGATGATAAAATGGAGCTATTACTTCAGGGCAATGGTAAATATTTATCAGCCATGGTTTTTCAAAATTCGGTGAAACACACTCCTACGGCTTACTACTGGAGTTGGATAAAAAAAGCAAAACTCAATCCAAAGGTGGAGACTTTTTGGTGGAGGATCTTTAATAATGCATTACCTGCCAATGATTTCCTGGAACATAGAAAATTGCAAAGGATTAATCTTTGCCCAAGGAACTGTAATGTTGCTGAAAATAGAGATCATTTGACTACTAATTGTCATAAGCTGAAGGAAGTTATTACTAAAATTAAAGAATGGGGATTTTCATTCAAAGAATATCATACATTGCAAGATTGCTGTAAGGATCTTTCTTCTCTAAATCCCTTCATGATCAATCTCTATTGTTCAATGGTTTTTTTAACATGGAAGTCCAGGAATAATCTTCTCTATAACGGAAAGGATGATAGCACATTATTTATAGCTTCAAATGCAATAAGCTTTGCTTCAATCTATATCCAAGGAATTAGTAAATACTCGGGTATATGGGATGTCAACCAACCTTCAAGATTGTCTTTATCTCATTGCCACCCCCCTCCACCCCATTGGCTTAAAGTGAATGTGGATGCTTCTCTTCTATCCAATTACAAAGCTGGAATTGGAGGTATTTTTCATGATCATAAAGGAAGATTCCTTCTTGCTTTTGGTAAACCGTATATACATTGGGATATCTATTCTTTGGAACTATTTGCTACTCAACACATTAAAGAAGTAATGAAGGATTGGATGTTTAAATTCAAAGGCATAATCATAGAAGGAGATAATCATAATGTTATGGAATTCTTGAAGATGGAAAAACAAAAGGGAAATACAAGGTATGAAGATACTTATCTTTTTGGAGAATTCAATAACGTCATTTTCAATTGTGTAGATAGAAGTTGTAACAAGTTGGCAGATTTAGGTGCGAACTATGGTGTGATGAGCCAGTTTATTTGGGATGACATTACTATTAATAAGATTCCTCCTTTATTTTTATCTATAATAAAGGAGGAATCTACTGTATTTGGCTCTTTAGTTTGAAATAATTACTTTATTCCTTTTCTTTTCTTAATGCAATTTCCTGCATTTTCTTCAAAAAAAAAAAAAAGTATATAAAGTTTGTTAAACCTTAATTGAAAAAAAAAAAATCATAAGATGGAATTCTTTTCTTTTTGTAAAATTTTTAAAACTTTGGAATCAACAGTTTGATCACCCGATGCTGAAGTTAATAATTTAACAATAATTAAAATTTTGATGATGAAATTTTAATTAACCTAATAAAATATTTAACTCATATTTTGAGCAAGCAGTTATCACAGAAATTTAGTGCAAAAAGTAAAGTGCTAAAATGAAAAACACAACATAAATTTTATAGTGGTTATGTCAACCTTGACCTATGTCCACTTCCTAGAGTCATTCACTCTAGTAATTGTACTAACAAAAAGTGACTCTCCTTTTCCTCTTACAGCAAGGTGGAAATGCCTTTATAGACTCACTTTCACCAAACCTGATGCAGAGGAATGCTTGAAGCCATGTCACCTAACCTAGTGTTGGCAATGAACCTTAAATTATTTTTCTTCCTTCTAGAGAAGGCAGAGAACACTAATTCCTTTTTATCCCTCCAGGAAATGGTAGATAATTAGATTCCTTTCATAAGCCAAGAACCTCAAATTCTTTTTTCTCCCTCTTGTTGAAGGAAGAGTACCTCGAGGACTTAACTTAGAAGCCTCTCGCCCAAGAGAGCCTTAAAGAACGCACCAAGGTTATAGAGGAGCAAGGGTGTAGCTAGCCCTAAGGAAGCATGTGATCCCATCACACTCCTCCCACACGCTCAATGTCACCTTCTCCTTCCTCTCAAACCCTAAATTTATTTCAAAAGATTCTCTCTCAAAGTACCTTCAGCAGTCACATAATCTTCTCTTATTTCAAAGAGATTTTTTATTTTTTATAGGGGAAACCCACGGAGGGGCCTACACATTAATATAAAGGCAAAAGTTTAAGGTCTTTAAGGGAACCTCAAGCTCTCTACTGCTCAAAAGAGCTACAAAAATAAAATAAAATAACCCTATGAGCTCAAGATCCTTGCTACACAAAACTATAAGATAACCTAGGTAAATATATGATACACAAGAAGAATAAAAAAAAAAGAAAGAAAGCAGCAAATAAAAACCTTCAGCACTAGCTTCCTGTCCAAAAAAATATTTGAGTGATGACCTGCACAAAAAGATTTCTGCAAAAAAGAATGCAAAGCACTCCAAGATAAGCTCAAAATCAAATAACATAAATCATGTTGAAAATACCACCATTAAAGCATGTTACACTCAATCATAGTACCACAGAGATATAACACCTTAGTCCTCCATAAAACCAGAAAACTAACATGACAAGGTAAGACCTGATGTCGCACCATCTAGCCCATATGTCCCAACAAGAACCACCACCCCCACCACAGGAGGCATTACGAGAAGAAATCAACCAAACGGACAACCTCCCAAAGCAATTTAGGTAAAACCAGGAAAGAAAAGAAAAAGCCACCTTCAGCACAACAAAACAGCCACATGTAGCACAACAATCTAAGGCCAAACAATGATGCCCCAACTAGTAAAACATCTAGCAGCTGAAACCAGAACTCAAAGAGCACCCGGAATTCACAATAGATAATAAAAAGACAACCAAAAAGATCTCAATAATGCTCCAATAAACCCAAACAACTAGCTACAAAACATAATAGCTAAACCACCATAATGCATAAAAATTGAACATAATACCCAGCACACACCAAAGAACCATGGTGAGGATTCAAAGACCATTCTCCAAAACAAGAAACATATAGTTCATGCCAGTGTTAAAAAAAAATGATAAGCTTAGGAAAGAATGAGACACACAAACATCACAAGGTAAAACCTGATGTCGCTCCATCCATCCCAAAAGCCACTCCCTAGCACACCAGGTAAAGCCAGATGACACCACCCAAAACGGAAACCCCCCAAAGCAATCCAGATAAAACCAAACCATTCTCTAGAGCACGACCACAAAATTTCCCCAAGAAGCATAACAAACTGATGACAAATAATAAAGCCCCAACAAGCTAAAGTCCCAGGAGTCCAAACCGGAACTCACAGAGCACCCATAAATCTTAACGACACCCTATAAGAACCCAGCAGTGATCCTGAAAAAAACCCAATAATGTTCTAGCAACACCAAACTTTCCCACAAACCCAAAAATAGAGCAACCCTAATAACCTGAGAAGCCAAAATTCCCATAGCCAACAAAATTCAGCCCACCTAGAAACCAAGGGAGGAGAGCAACAAGCATACCACAAATAAAATGGAGGTTGTAATCATCACTCAACCCAAAAAACTCACAACAAAACCAGATGAAACCACTAGAATAGAGAAAACCAAAACATTACCCAGAAAGACCTCCTCAAACCAAAACCAACCAGCAAAGTTGGGCCAAACGAAAGAAATAGGACAACAATAAGGAAAAGGAAGAAAACTAACTTCTAACATAAGGAAAGGAAATTTTGTCTAGTCTTAGGAGGCTTTTAAGAGGAGTTGGGGCATCGGCTTCCATAAGGTCCCTGAAATAATCAAGCCCAGCTCCAAACCGAGCCAACAAAATAACATAAGTATTGCCTTCCATAATCATATGAGAAGTATCAACCGATATAAAAACCATCAAATGTTTAATATCCCGAACAATGTAAAAAGCCTCAGCTTCACAAACCAAGTCCACCTCATTAAATAAGAATTGAATATTAAAAGATGGCTCAATCTCAATAGTAATGCTGGCAATGTAAAGGGACATACAGCTTCTTAACCCATAAAGAATAGAAGTAAAAAGAGGAATAAGAGGTTTACCACTAAAAAAGGCCTTCCAAAGCCAAGAAAAACATTATAATGACAATCTTCGATAATACCACCACTCACTATTTTTTAAGTCTCCTTATCAATACTGTCATTCAGCTTGAAGCAACCCATATTTGATTTAACCCAAGAAACAGAGCGAGGAAAAAAAGAAGCAAAGAAACCTCCAATGCTTAAGAGATTCTCTAAACATTGCTTAAGTATTAGGCTTTAAGAAATCATAAAATTTTAAGTTGGCCATCTCTATTCAAAAGTACGATTAGAATTTATATTGTATGATCAATTCAAAAACTAGACACTTCTAGTAGATGTAAATAGTTATTTAGATAAACTATTCAACTTTTTGAACACATCGTACCATACAATCTAAAGATTGTCAAGTATAATCTGTTAGCTTTCTCTTTATTCAAATAATATGATTTCATGCTAAAATCATACATTATTGTTAGTTGATTTCAAGTAGGTCATCTAGTATGATAAGAATATCATATCGTATGATTAGTTCAAAAATTATGATTTTGTTTGATACAATCTTTGGGATGACCAAATTTCATCTCTATCAATTATACAGTATGATCAATAGTGTACATTACAATATACTATCATTAATTAAACCATGAATTGATTGACTAATTATGATTATTAATTTCAGAAAGATTTTAATTTTTTGTATAATAAAATTAGTTCAAAAATCAAATTTTGAATATATTTTTTTATCTAGCTGTTAGGGTTTTCATATCGTAACAAATTGTATAGTATGATCTAGATTGTAAAATATGATTAATTCATAGAAATAAATTGTTCAATTAGCTGTTAAGACCATTTGTTTTTACACTAATCATACAATATGATTATAAGTCGTAACACACAATTAGTATTAAAAAAATTTAACTTAAAAATTTTTCTTACCCCCTCTGTTTGTGTGCATAACCACCCTATTTTTTTTTAAAGATGCAACTTGCATTTAAAAAAAATAAAGCAATTACAAACTAGATAAGAAGCCTAATGGCAATCCTTTCTAAATATCAAAGGAAGCCTTATTAAAGAAAAATTAAGAACAAGAAGTAAATTTGGAAGATGTGAAATTTCATATGGAACATAAGACCCTCTACTCCTCATTTTAAACAAGTTGGGGTGGAGGGGATATCAAGAATTAAACAACCTAAGAGGTTGATTAGTATCCCAGAATTCCCGTGAAGTAAAAAATAAGGAATAGAAAGATTCTTAAAATTCCAAATTCTATCCCCTTCTTTGAAATACAATTTTATGCTTAATTTAAATCTAAAAAAGCAATACCATAATAATAAATATAGGAAAAAACCATAAAGTAAAAAATAATGATCTTCATGCCTTGATGACCACCATTTGATCACTTTCACCATTTCGTCCCAGCCATTCCTTGACTTACAAGCCACCAATCCTCAAGCTATTTTCCACTTTATTTGATACAAAATGCCCTCATCCTTCAATTTTAAATAAGTGAAAGATGGTTAAGTGAGACCATCGTTTTCACCAAACAATCTCATTTTTCTCCCTCTGAGAATGCCTTTGATAGGCCCAAAATCTTTGGTTATGTTTTTTTTGTTCTGAAAGATTTGAATGGTAACATAAATTTACCATCTTCTATCATAGAAATCATATCAGTATATCCACTAGGCTTAGATTTAGACATAGCAGCTTGCAGTTTCTCAGGGCTATCTTCAACATCAACTTCAACAAGAATATCTTCACATTTGTTATCATTGTCATCTTCTATACAGCTAAAAACTAAAAGCTCAACATTCTGAAAGCTACCATCAATTCCTTCAGCCAAAACACAGTCTATTCCAGGCTTCTGAGCAACATTTTCTGCTGAATCCACAACAACTTTTGAAACCTCTGCTATATGAGCTGTATTTTCTAACCTTACTTTCTCAGTATTTGCATCAACATGATCTAAAACCTGCTCTCCCAAAACAAGTTTATATGATACAACCCCTTCCCTGGTATCCCCATTCTCATAGTCATGAGATATCACATCAAACTTATTAGCCTTTTCATGAGTTACAGCCCTCAGAATTTTATTCTTATCCTTATTTATCCTTTTCTTCTTAATGTCCACATGTATCCAAGGGCCAAATTATTTGGAATAAGCACAATCCATTACTTATTTACTCAAATCTTTATTCCCATTATTCAATACTTCCTTAAGAAATTTATTTTGATCTTTTTTAGAGCAACTTTACACATTTCACTTTTATGTCAAATCTTACAACAACTGAAGCACAACGTTGAGATCTTCTCATACTCAACTCGTTGGAAAAACTTTCCATAAAATCCATCAATCCAAACTCCATTAGTTAATTTGGATTCAAGATTAATTCAAACACAGGCTCTTGCAAATTCTCGTCTCCTCCATTTAAATATTTTCCCATGCAAGAATAATGAAATTCTATTTTTGAAACAATCTTCGTCACATTCACCTCATCCCAGCATTGCAATAATAGATGAGGAAACCGTACCCAAATTGGTGAGGATAAACCTTTTAATGAGGATGGTGAAAATTGAGGTGTCCGTTAATCCATCTCAATTATATGTTCATCAACAAACCATGGACCTCCACTTAGTACTTCTTCCATTATTTGAGTAGATTGGAAAGAACACAAAATCCAATCTAAGCTCAATGATGTGATATGAAAAGTATCAAATATATTCCATTGTCTTCTCAATTCGATGCTACAAATAGAAAATGGTAACTATTTCCCAAATACTTTGATTACTAGAGATTTTTTAAGCAGTTTAATATTCTCACATACCTTAGCCATATTCAATTTAACCAAGTTAGCATCACCATCCTCATAAGGATTAGTCTCCACATAATTAACTTTAAATTGATCAGTTTTAATCCAATGATTCTCCAATCCAAAGTTGTTACTATCAGCATTTAGTACAACTTTTATGCTCTTCTCCATTTGCAATTTTTCTTCAACAGTCTGAGCTTTCTCCACCTCATAATTCAAATTTGTATTTTCTTGATTATTTGGCTCAATATCAGCAATAGAGGAAAATCTTTTACTTTTAATTTAAACCCAATTCAAGAAGACACCTCTGAATCATTAGAGATACTCGACATTAGATTCATAAATGGAGAAGAATAAATAGCCAAAACCTCTTTCTCTAGAGATTTAATAACTTCCTTTCCCTTACCCATCATTGAAGCAGGCTTGTAAATTTAATCAAAGCATCCTTTATTGATAATTAGAGGACATTGTTTACCTGATCCATCCCGAACTGAAAAGCCCCTGCTCTTGGATCCATGATGATAAAAATCATCAGGATGCCACGTAAAGTTTAGAATAGAGGTATTCCGGTCATCCGCAATCGATGACCAGCGACCCTCCTCCACCATTCAAAGCAGTCAGGAAATGAGGATCGGATGAATTCAAAAAAAAAAGAAGCTTTCTCTGTCTAATCTCTCTCAAAAAACCTAGAGTCTCTTTCTCTCTAATAAGAGCCAATTTCAAAGGGATGTTATAATTTTTAAAAACCAGCATGTGGCCAGACTCAAGAAATAGAAAAAAAGTACAAATTTTATTTACTTGACATTCCTATTTTACCCATTCTTAAGATTTTATTAGCCTTAAGAAGAGTATGTTTTACCTGTAATGTTAGTGCTCACATACAAAATAAATATCTAAACTATTTAATGAGAAAAGTAAAAATTCAATCAATAATGTCTATTATCATTAAAATCATTGATTAGGAATTCAGGACTGCAACATAATCTTGCTCTAGGTGAACTTTTATGAAGGTTGTTAAACCTTTAAGAATAAGCTCGAGGCTAACCTAGAGGGGGGAGGGGGTGGGTAAATGGTTATTTTAAAAATTACTTAAAGCGAAAAAAGAAAAGTATTTTTATCTTTTTAAATATTTTAAAATAAATAAGATTATCCCACAATGCGGAAGCAGATTAAGTTCACAATAATAAAAAATTCAATTACATAAAAAACACAAATGAGTGCAAAAATTAAAATGCAAAAAGGTAAAGAACGAATACATTAGATTTCAGTTGTTCGGTCAAATTTGACTTATGTCCACTCCCTAGAGGCCTCCTTTGCGTATTGCACTAAACCTTTTAGTGTCTTTCCTTTAACCCTCTTAGGTAGGCTGAGAATCTCTTACAAAAATCTCCTCCACTGACACGGTGAGGAAGGATAACTTGAATTGTTTTCCCTCCTAGTGATGGCAGAGAACCTGAATCCTTCTACTCCCTCCTAGAGTAGGCAGAGAACATGAATCCTTTTACTCCCTCCTAGAGTAAACAGATAACCTAAATATGATACAGAAGAATATCTCCCCAAATCCACCAAGGAATCAAGAAAGCAGCTTGAAGAAGATAATGAAAACCTAGCTTAGAGTAACCTATATGAATCCCTCACAACTTCCCCTCGCAATAATCTCACCCTTCTCTCCTGAAGCTTTCCTTTTCTTCTTCTAAGCTTTCTCTTAAGATAAGATAATAGTAAAAAATGTATTCTAAAGATAATATGAGTGTTTAAATAAAGAGCCTAAAAAAGAAGCCCTAATTTTCAATTTGTCTCCAAAGATCATCCAATAGGATCATGAAATACTGTACGATTAGTACAAAATAACCCTTATAAACATTATAAATAACATTATCTTATATGACAAGTTCAAGAATTTGTACTGATCATCCAGTATAATTCTACAATCATCTGGTATGGTTAGGTCAAGATTAACACAAATAGTTTTTTTAATCGATTTGCTCATGTATATGATAAATGTATCTTAAATTAGGTTTAAAAACTAGTAAGAAATGAATTGACAACGTTGAAATTTAGAAAGGTTAGAAAATTTGATTTTGTAAACCATAGCTTAGACTCCTTACCGGTTAAAATTTATTCTAAATAAAAATCTAAATCATAAAGAAATTAGATGGGAATATTGAATTTTTTTAAGCTTCATTTGAGAAAAATATCTGATAGAGTATTATTTCAATATAATCAATTAGAAATCATGATTTTCAAATTTAAGTGTACGAGATATCAATCAGCACAAGGATTTTTTAAGATTTTATGGATATGAAAGAAAGGCAAGCTAACTCATACTGGGTTTGTTCTTTTCCTCTTTTTCAGCTTTTGGCACACATTGCACGTTTTTTAATTTTTGATGCATTTCATACATCATGTAATTATTTGGCGATCATTGCACATCTTTTAAATTTTGGGCTCATTTTGTGCATTTTTTTATTTTTGCTTGCTTGCTTGCTTTCTAAATCCTTAAAAGAATTTCTTAGTTGTGAGATTATCTTCCAAATATGAGAGAAAATAAACTCACTCTCTTATATAAGGAAGGGTAATCCATAAAATAGAATCCTATCCATATGATAAATACAAATAACTTGATTAAGAAAATTTTAAAGAGATTCATTGACTTGGAACATTATTCATATGAGATAGATTATTGTTGGAAGATAAAATAGATCTCCATTTCAAAGTCTAACTTTTATTTTGAAATAGATTTTGATTCAAAAAGAAAATACACCACTAAAGGAGTTAGAGGAAGAAAAATAACCATTCATGTTTTTCCTTTAACTATTTTAGAGGATTTAATTATTGCTTACATGATTCTAAATAAAAATAAGGCAAAAATGTCATTTAGAAAACAAATTCAATAGTAGATGTGAGCAGTGATCTGATTCTTAAAACATTGAAGGAAAATAATAGAAAATCAAAAGCAAAAAACAAACACACAAAAATAGAAACAAAAATATTAATAAAATAAAAAAGAACATAAAAATTAAGCATTAATATCTTTCACACCTAATCTGGTTCTTATGGGGATAAAGGTTTCAAAGGTTAGTGGTTTTGTAAATATATTTGCAAGATGATTTTCAATGACTACATGATATAGCTCTATGTCTCCCTTGGCGACATCATAGTCCCTAATAAAATGGTGTCTTATGTCTATGTTTTTAGTTCTGGAGTGTTGGATTAGATTCTTTGAAATACAAATGGCACTAATGTTATTACATAAGATTTACCCTATCTCCATGCAACACATCAACTCAATTTTGGCTTATAATATCGCTTGTAGGCAAAAAATTCTAAGTAAAAATCCTTATCACTAAACTGAATAATACTTAGCAAGTTATATTTCAAGACTTCTTCCAAAAAAACATTTTCAATTAGAAAATTATTCGTATTTCCAATCATACATAATCCTACCACTCTCCTAGTGGTGTTATCTCCAAGTGCCACTTTGCCTCTAGTCCTGGCTTCCAGCAATGTAAATTGAATTGCATGTCAAGTCATATATTTGGAATATGTACTGTTCAAGTACCAATGCTCTGACGTGGGAATTTATACAAAATAATCAAATTCTTAACTTAAAACCCAAATAAATTAGTGTTCTCTTCTTAATAATGATAATTTAGATACATATTCGATATTTTGTGATCGATGCATCTTAGGTCACCACACTAGATTTAATTTCCGATGAATAATATAAGTGTGGAAAATATGCCCCATCATTCCACATGAAATGATTTTAAAACCAGGAAAAGGATTTACCTATCTATGTGAGTTAAAATATCATTTCTAAGACTTTGAAATTATATGCTTTTGATCAATATTGTAAAATTTTGCAAGTGTGGGAGATGTCTTATCTTCCTTAAAAGCTCTTAGTTTTTCTTTAAGATATGAGTTTGCACCTTCTAAAATTAAGTTATCTTCTTTCAACTCATGTTCTCTTTGATCCGATTTAGCTATAAACACCTTAAAATTTTTTCAAGTTCATTATAAGATGTTTTCAATAAATGATGCTCCTTATTCAAATTATCAAATTAATCTAGCAAAGTCATGTGGTTTTTATCTATGTTTGCATGATCTTTCCTCAGATTTTCATACTCCTTTTATAAATTCAAATACTCAATGTTAAGATTTGCATGCAATTTTTTGAGTTTCTTATTTGCATAATGAGTTTTCTCGGAAACATCAAATAATTCATTATACGATAGATGACATACCTCGTCTTAATGAATGAACAAGCTTATCTGCCATTTAGCATAAGTTTATGACCTCCTCTTCTTTTTCTATTTATGAAGAGTTTAAAGCTGAGTCAGCCCAAAAAGCTTTTTGTATCCTTTTCTTGCCCTTCCTGACATTAGTTTTCTCCTCAACTTTCTCCTTGCTAGGATTAGCTTTGACATTTGGGCACTCTATCTTTAAATGTCAAGGATTTTTTCACTCATAACAAATGACTTCATTATAAATCTTTGGATTTTTAATGAACTTACCTTTGTTCCAATGCTGATGTCATTATTTCTTTCTCCTAAGGAAACGTTGAAATGCTTAATCATGAGAGTAATATATTTATCATTTTTTGGAATTGTCTCATGTCTTTTTTAACCATTAATCTTCAAATCTATATTTCTCTCCTTACTTTGGTCACCTACGTCAATCTATATTTGATTCAGTCCTTGCTCATAAGCAATAAGTGTTCCAAGCAGATTATCAATAGAGTATACATTTAAATCTTTAGACTTAGGAATATTAGTTATCTTTGCATCGTAGACAGTAGGCAAACAATGTAAAATTTTATTTACTTTTTTTGAATTTGTAAGCCCACCTAAAGCATGCATTGAGGTAATAATCTAGGTAAACCTTGTATACATATTAAAAATTGACTCATTTGGTTTCATACAAAAAAGTTTATAGTCATGTAATAAAATGTTCAATCTAATTTGCTTTTCCTTATTTGTCGCTTTATAATTTTTTTTTCATTTGGGTTTCTGAACCCGATGGATCGAAGGAGTTTGTAGCAGGAAAAAGTGTTACAAATCTATTTTTGGATTATGATTTTGATGATAGCATACAAATCTTGTCTTTTTCTCTATTGACTTTTCAGGACCCAAAGATCGGAAGAAAATCAGAATCAGCTCAAGATGGGGTAGATTAGGATTGAGTCAGTCTGTAATTTTTTTTTCTTCTTGAATCAATTGTAATCTTTGGTATGAATAATGCAAAGTAACCCTACACACACACACTTGAGAGACTTAGAATTTCTATTTTTACTCCAATCGGCCAGGACGATATTTACATTGGCCTGAACGATCGGGCTTAAAACAGAAAATCTAATCAGGGGTTCTTAATTAAGGCAGTCATCATTAGCAAATTAGCCTGGACAATACGTATATCAGTCATGACGATAGGCTCAAAACAGAAAGAAATTTCTGCCATAAACAATTAAGGTATTATGTATTTTGGTAATCGGCCAGGACGATCTAGGATTGGCCTGGACGATATTCACAAATTATGCATTAATTATTCAGACAATTAAGGCAGTAATTAAGGATGATTGATACGATCACATCATCCTGGATGATCGCAGGATCGGCCAGGATGATCTAGTAAAAAAACCTTAGTTACTCTTGGACGATTCTGATCAGACAGCTTGCATTCAGGGCGATGCTCTCGATGATTTTCCTCTGATTTAAATTGATCGGCCAGGACGATCGTGATATCATCATGGATGATCATGCCAATTTTCAATCGTCCAGTTTGCATTCAGGGCGATGCTCTAGCCGATCTCATGGAATTTGTACTGATCGGCCAGGATAATTTCCCTATTGTCCTGGGCGATAATGTCGGCAACTTGCAATTAATGAGCTCCTTTGAAGCTATTATATTTAAGAGCTCTTGTTCAACATTTTTGAACATCCTTGGCTACTATCTTGACCTGAGAAAACCTAAAGGAGAGCGAGAGGGAGAGAGAGAGAATCTTGTGAGGGCGAGCTTGTGAGGGGGTTCATAAGGGTTGCTCCAAGCATTGTTCCACTTATTCTTCCCTAGAGTCTCTTATCCTTGGAAGGGTTGGGAAAGGTAAGTTCTAGCAAGAAATCAATGTTCTCTTCCTGCTTCAGGAGGAAGCAAAAGGAGGAAGGTTCTCTATCTTGCTGGGTGTGGAAAAAAGTGGTAACGTAAAGGCTTCTCCGCCTAGCTGTAGGAGCTAAAGGAGAGTCACGATTGTAGTGCAATACTGGAAGGGCACCTCCAGGGAGTGGACGTAGGTCGAGTTGACCAAACCACTATAATCCCTTGTGTTCTTGTTTTTTTTCTACTTCCGCATTTATTTCTTCCGCACGTTATTTCTTTGTGGTGATTTGGTTTGTATTTGTACTTTGCCTAAAGAATTTTTTTAAAATACCAATTCACCCCCCCTCTTGGTTAGCCTTGGGCCAGTTCTATAGGGCTTAATATCCCTATTGAACTTTCAAGTGGTATTAAAGCGGAATTCATAAAAATTAAGTTTGAAAACTTTTTGAATTTAGATCTATGGCTAAATTTGGGAATCGTAATACACCGGAGGGGTATTCTATTACCCGACCACCTTTGTTTGATAATATCCCTTTTGATTTTTGGAAAACTCACATGTCTACATTTTTACAATCTACTGATTATCGCATGTGGATGCTTGTTACGGATGGTTACACACCTCCAACGGGTAAACTTAACAACATTACTATTCCACTTCCTTTTACTGAATGGACTTTAGATGATAGGGATATGACTCAATTGAATGCAAAATGTCTTAATTGTTTTTTCTATGCTTTAAAATCAAAAGACTACATGCATGTTTCCACTTGCAAAACTAGTAAAGAAATTTGGGATAAATTGTGTATCACTTATGAAGGCACTAATGAAGTTAAACAATCCCGTTTAAATATTCTCTTGCATGACTACGAACTTTTTTGTATAAAACCTCATGAATCAATTTCTGAAATTTATACGAGATTTACTCAGATTGTTACATCCTTGCATGCCTTAGGAAGCTAGCTTTCAAATTTTGAAAAAGTAAACAAGATTTTACGATGCTTGCCTTCCTCTTTTGATGCCAAAATTACTGCTATAACTGAGTCTAAGGGTTTGAACACGTACTCGATTGATGACTTACTTGGCTCACTCATTGCTTACGAGCAAAAGGTGAATCAAAGAAATCTTGATACAGGTGAGAAAAAGAAAGAGAAAATGGTGGCACTGAAGGCACACAAATCTGATTTTGATTCTTCTGGGTCCGAGAGCGATGAAGTTGCCTTCATCTCAAGGCAATTCAGAAACTTTCTAAGGAAGAAGCAAAAGAATCATTGGAGAAAAGGTAATGATAACAAATATTTTAAAGGATCTTCTGATGTTGTTTGTTATGAATGTAGGAAGCCTGGATATGTGAAAGCCGATTGTCCTACACTTCAAGATCACTCGAGCAAAGAAAAGGAAAAGGGTGAGGAGAAATCCAAGTTCAGGAAGGATAAGAAAAAAGTTTAAAGAGCATTCTGGGTGAAATCTGGTACTGGTTCCTCTGAGACTTAACCAGAGGAAGAGACAACAAACCTATGCTTAATGGGGGAAGATCATATTGAGCAAAGTGATGATGAAGAGGTATGTAAACCAACCTATGATGAATTGTTTGAGATTTGTGAGAAAATCCATGCATCATACAAAAAACTTAAGAAGACTCATGCAAACTTAAAATTGGAACTTGTAAATTTAAAAAAAGCATATGAAGTTATTCTTAAAGATCATTCAACGATTGATTCTAATCACATGGCTCTTCTTGATGAATTTAATGATTTGAACAAAAAGCACTCAAAATTAATTGATGAGAATGAAGCATTAAAACTTTCATACACCTCACTTGATTCTAATTTTAAGAAGTCCAAAGAGATGGAGAAAAACTTGAGGATTGAGAATGAAGTCTTAAAAAGCACAAATTTGAAGATTCAAAATGAATTAGATGCATGTAAGAAAACTAGGATAACACCTACTTTTGATCAAAAGCCAAAACCTAGGAAGAGGAATTATAACTCAAACCATTTAAGAAACCCTTTTCCTGGAGTTAGATGTTTTTCATGTAGCATACTAGAAAACATCTCACACACTTATACTGTTCACCGTAATACACATTGGGTGTGGAGACCTAAGGTACATGATTCATAGCATACCACATCTGCATTGTATTCTACTTTTCCTAGACCCAAACTAGTTTGGGTTCCTAAATCTTACTGTTGTTGAGTTTTGCATGTGTGTTCTCACCAAAGACCTCGTGGGAGCATAGGATAATTAGACATATGGAGGCTCGCAGCTCATAATTTCTTAAACTTGCTGCATCATAATTTCTTGAAATATTTTTTAATTAGTTTTGTGTTATTTTGTTATGTGCTAGCTTTTTGTTGTTTTAGAATATTTTGTTTTCACTTTGCTTTTATGATTGGTTTTCTATATGATTATCTTTTTAAGCTTATAGATTTTGGAGATTTAAATCCATTGATTATCATATCTAAATCGGTCAAAGGGAGAAACACCGTTGATGGTTTCCCTCCCTCTAACCTCTTTTAGTGACATAATTTTCTTTTCTAGACAAAAGTTTATCTCATATTGACAACTGGTTTTTGAAACTAAGATTCTTTTTATCTTGCTACAATAATCTATCTTGTGCATAATATCCAAAGTTCTTATATATCTTTCAAGTTAAATGAAATCTTATCATTGTATTTATCACATGATTATGATTTTGTTTTGTGGCTTGTTCTTCCCTATGTTAGAGAGAGAACTCCTATTCTCTAATATTTGGAGGATATACTCACAACTAAGGTTCTTTTTAAGGGTTTTTGTTAAAGAGAATTTAGCTTAAAAGAATTAAGAGGGAAAGTGGAAAAGATGCAAATTTGAAATGAAAAATATATACACACAAATGTGTATCAAAAATCAAGATGCTCAAAGAGCCAAATCAAAGATACAAGAGGCATAAAATGAGCCCACTAAATACAAGCTATTATCTCTTTTCTGAACTCTTAAAACTTAGAGAACTCATTGGTTATTTGATTCTTTCAAAGGCTTGATTTCAAATTCCATGATTGAGACAAATTACTTTGGTATATTATTTACAAGATATTTTCTTTGTAACCAAGTTTTGATTGGATCTTCTTTTTACCTAGTAAAGTTTTTTCTGAGTTAGACCTTTTATTTTTAAAAAGGATGATTATTGCCCTAAATAAAGTCCGAGCTAGGGATTAACAAGATCGGATATTCAACCTTTTTTAGATTTTGACTTGTTAACTCTTTTATCTTTTGAATCTCCAAAATTTAATTGTTTGAGAAATTTGTCATATGGAATCTTTGCTAAAAAAAAAAAAACCAAAAACAAGAAAATTTTTCCATTCTTTTGATTTTTTTTCTCTCTCTATTTTTTTTAGCCTTTTTTTATTATTGTTTCTAGCTTTGTATTGTGAAACATTTATTTTTTGAGGGCTTTGATCATCAACATCTTTTCCTTGGATTCAAAATTTCTTGTCACATCATCCTGGCCGATTCTTATGTCATCCTAGACGATAGGACAAATTCTCTTCAAAATTTCATCTGATGAACTTTTTTGTACTTACTGTAACTCTTCGTCCTATATGATAATTTATCATCCTGGACGATCTGATCGAACTCTGTTGTAATCATATTGATAGTCTTGGCCGATAACATATTTTCATCCTAGCCGATGCATTTTATGGTCATCGTCCTGGACGATACACTAGATCGTCCTGGACGATCCACGTGTCAGCACGTTTAAATCCTTAAAATCGGCCCCGGATGATCCATTATTGGACAATTGTCCTGACCGATCCACTGATCGTCTTGGAAGATACACGTGGCACAGATTTAAAATGTTTTAACTTCCGCCGGTATGTTCAATTATTGTGCATCGTCCTGGACGATACACCTAATCAGCTCGGACGATCTACTTTTTTAATGGTCGTCCGGCTTGACTCCTCGGGATGATCGCCTGTGTCTAATCGTCCTGGCTATTATCTTATCGGCCCGGTTGATCAGACCTCCTTTTTGACCAATCGGCCTGTGCGTAATAACTGAACCAAATCATCCTAGATGATTCTGCGATCGTCCTGGACGATATGGTAGTTTCTTTAAATTCAGGTCATTCCAGCCATTGTTTTCACCTCATCCTTCCTCTTCTCTTGTGTTTTCTTACTAGTTTTCTTGCTATGGCTGGTGGGAAGCGAGTTTGACAAGCTTCTGGAAGTTCCTCGAGGGCCACTCTGGACCCTCGATTCAGGGAAGTGGAGGACCATGTAGCTTACCATCGCTACAAAGAATGTGGCATCACCCTTTCCAGAACAATCAATCCTGCCCACCTTTCATATCCGGTAATGGATCTCTTTGCTCACACTTTTCTATGTTTCATTCTTACCCTCACTGTCCCTTTTTCTTCAGAACTTATGTTAGAATTTTATGTAAATCTTCGCATAAATTCTACTTTCACAGCCCTAACCTCCTATGTGAATTGACACCCGGTCGAGATCACATATCAGGACTGTGCTAAACTTTTACAGCTATCCACCACCGGGGATAAGCTGCACATAATCATTTTAGATCCTGATTTTGACTGGTCCACGGCAAACCATTTTCTTCACCAAACCAACACACCCTTTCATGTTAGAGAGACTAGCTCTTTAGTCAAAGATGCTAGGACAATTCAGCATGTCCTTTGCACCTCTATTATTCCAAAAGCTGGGGATCGAATCCACATCACTCCTCTACTTTCTCTTACTACCTTTTCATTATGGCCCGGAGAGAATTTAATGCCACTGATCTAATCTTTCGATACATTAATTGTTTAACAACTATTCACGATCCAGGCTATAGGAGGAAACCCAACCTTGCTTTAGGACATCTCATAGCCTATATTCTTAAAACCAAATACAATCTTCAATATCTTGCTCATCATGACATGAGCCTCCTTGCTACTCAAACAGCTCTTTCAATATCCTTCACAGTACTCATCTCCACCCAGGGGATGGCGAACCTCGAGGGGCTGAAGAGGAGGAGGCTCCCGCTCCCGCTCCTGTTCCTGATCCTACTCCTCTTCCACAGCACTCGCAGCTTGACCAGTTAATGGAGAGGTTTGATCGATGGGAGACCCGCTTTGACGCTTACGTTGCTGCACAGGAGCAACAACGTTCTGAGGACATGGCCCACTAGTAGCAACACCGCACAGAGGACTTAGCCTATTTTGATAGCTACATTACTCACCAGCAGCAGCAGTACGATTAAGACATAGCCTGATTCAATGCTCAGTTTACTATGCTAGCTAGCTACTTTCAGCAGTCACCTCCACCACCTCCATCTAGTGATCATGATTTCTCATTTTTCTAGTTTTTGTTTTCTGTTTTCTATTTTATGTAGTTTGTCTTGTAGTTTGTTTTAGTTTCTTTTTCTTTATGTGTGTCTAGGACCCTCTTTTTGTGATGACAAAAGGGGGAGTAGGATGTGGTAGGAAAAATTGATGTTTGTAACATTGAAATTTTAATGAACTGCTATTTTTAATGAGTTTTTTCCTACTTGAATTAGCCATCATCAAAAAGGGGGAGATTGTTACAAAAATTTTTGGATTATGATTTTAATGATAGCAAACAAATCTTGCCTTTTCCTCTATTGACTTTTCAGGACCCAAAGATCGGACGAAAATCAGAATCAGCTTAAGATGGGGTAGATTAGGGTTGAGTCAGTCTCTAATTTTGTTTTATCCTTCTTGAGTCAATTGTAATATTTGGTGTGACTAATGCAAAGCAACCCTACACACACACACACACACACACTTGAGAGACTTAGAATTTCTATTTTTACTCCAATCGGCCAGGACGATATTTACATCAGCCTGGACGATCGGGCTTCAAACAAAAAATCTATTCAGGAGTTCTTAATTAAGGCAGCCATCATTAGCAAATTGGCCTGGATGATATGTGTATCGACCAGGACGATTGGCTCAAATAGAAAAAAATTGCCGCCATAAACAATTAAGATATTCTGTATTTTTGGTAATGGCCAGGACAATCTAGGATTGACCTGGATGATATTCAGAAATTATACCTTAATTGATCAGACAATCAAGGCAGTGATTAAGGATGATTGATACTATCACATCGTCCTGGGCGATCGTAGGATTGGCCAGGACGATCTAGTTAAAAAACCTTAGTTACTCCTGGACGATCTGGATCGGACATCTTACATTCAGGACAATGCTCTGAATGATTTTCCTCTGATTTGAACTGATCGGCCGGGAAAATCATGATATCATCCTGGACAATCAAGCCAATTTTCAATCATCCAGTTTGTATTCAAGTCGATGCTCTTGCCGATCTAATGGAATTTGTACTGATCGGCCAGGATGATTTCCCTATCATCCTGGACGATATGATCGGCAACTGTCAATTAATGAGATCCTTTGAAGCTCTTCTATTTAAGAGCTCTTGTTCAACATTTTTGAACATCCTTGGCTACTGTCTTGACCTGAGAAAACCTAAAGGAGAGAGAGAGAGGGAGAGAGAGAGAGAGGATCTTGTGAGGGGGAGCTTGTGAGGGGATTCACAAGGGTTGCTCCAAGCATTATTCCACTTCTTCTTCCCTAGAATCTCTTATCCTTAGAAGGGTTGGGAGAGGTAAATTCTAGCAAGTGATTGAGGTTCTCTTCCTGCTTCAGGAGGAAGCAAAAGGAGGAAGGTTCTCTGCCTTGCCGGGTGTGGAAAAAAGAGGTGTTTGTAAAGGCTTCTCCGCCTAGCTGTGGGGGCTAAAGGAGAGTCACATTTGTAGTGCAATACTCGGAGGGTGCCACCGGGGAGTGGACGTAGGTCGAGTTGACCAAACCACTATAAACCCTTGTGTTCTTGTTTTTTTTCTGCTTCCGCATTTATTTCTTCAGCACGTTATTTCTTTATGGTGATTTTGTTTGTATTTGTGCTTTGCCTAAAGATTTTTTTTTAAATACCAATTCACCCCCCCCCCCCCCCCTCCTTCTTGGTTAGCCTTGGGCCAGTTCTATAGGGCTTAACATCCCTAACAAACTTTCACAAAGAAGTTAAGATCGAGAAGGATGCCATTTTAAAGTCACTTGAGTCTTTGGGGAAGAATCTAGGTTATTGTTAGTGGTAGCTGACCACATTATTTTCTACAAAATTTAAAGTTATAATGTTATGTGACACTTACCACATGGACATTCAATTTGAATATTTAATTTAATTAATTGATTAATATTAATTATATAATAGAAATTACATATTTTTTAGTCTTTTTACTTGTATGTCAATTTTGATTTAGCTTGGAATTAGATCGGAGGCTCGTGAGGGTATGACAAAAAAGATTTTTCTACTTTAATCAATTTAAAAAATTTAAGCTCACATAGAAACTAATTATTTTAAGAAGTAAGCTTGGATCATCGAGGGTTGCATGCATCATCTTGAGTTTTCTCTTATTAGCCACCTCCCAGCCTGTGGGTTCCGACAGGCCACCTAACCTATTAAGGTGTAATTCTATCAAGGGGAAATTGTGCCATATCTAGGAAAAAACCTAATTTTAAGCATTTTTTTTAAAACTATTTAATTCTAATTTAAGCATTTATTGAGTAAACTAACATGCATCATATTATACACAAACTAAAAAGTATCTAAAAATTTAATTGCATTTACTTTAAGCATCAATTTACTCTACATAAGTCAAGGGGCCAATTATAATCTCCTATAGATGTCAGCCCCATTTTGTCAAACTTAACTAAACAACATCCCTACCACTTTTTCATAAGTGATCAGACTCATGGGTTTAAAGCAACAAGGTGGTTAGTTGGCTCACCAATCCTGGCAAGGGTAAGCTAAGATTTGTAGTGCATTAGCTGAAAGTTTGTGAGGGTTGTTAAACCTTTATGAACTAGCCTGAGGCTAACCAAGACTTAGGGGGGGGGGGGGTGTGAATTTGTTATTTAAAAATTTTCTTAAGGCAAAAGAAAATCTTTTTAAAATATTTTTGAATATTAAAAAAAAAATTATATGGAAGTAAAACTAATTTTATGATAATAAAAATTAGAGATTTAAAACACTACAAAAATCATAGAATAAAATAGAAATTAATAGTAAATAGAAAGATCACACAAAAACTATAATGGTTCATATAACTTGTCCTACGTCCACTCACTAAAAATCTCATTTTTAGGTATTGCACTAAAAGTAGTGTCTATCATTTTCCCCCCACAGCAAGTCGGAGAAACCCTTACAAAATCTTTCCACCGAGCTGGTGGAGAAGAGTGCCTTGAATCCTTTTATTCCCTCTTAGAGTAGGAAGAGAACCTAGAAATCTTTTTATTCCCTCCTTGAGAAGGAAGAGAACCTTGGAATCATTTTATTCACTTCTGGAGTAAGCAGAGAACCTTGGACCTGATGCTGATGAAAGTCTACGCAGAGCCACCAAAGAACTATGGAAGAAATTTGAAGAAGATGGTGGAAACCTTGCTTGGATCAACCTTTGTGAATCCCTCATAACTCCACCTCGCACTAGGATCTCTCTCCCTTACAAAGCTCTCCTCTCTTCCTTCTATAAGCTTTCTCTCAAGTCAACCCAACAACAAAAGATACACTCATGGATAATATAAGAGCTTGAATAGACAGCCTCCAAAGAAAGCTTTAATTTTCAATTTTATGCTTTTGATTATCCAATATGATCATATAATTATCTTGTATGATTAGTTTAAAAATACAAATTCAGCAAGTACAAATTACGTTGCCTTATATGATTAGTTCAAAAGGAAAAGATTGATTGTCCTGGATGATTATAATATCATCCCAGACGATTAGTATAAAATTATTGAACTTCATTTAGTATGATACCCGGTGATGCCTTATTGTCCCAAGTAATTCTTTGTTATCTAGTGTGAAAGGAAGTAATCTTCCTAGACGATGTATTGAAAAATTATGGTCTTCATCTAGTGCGATAGGTAGCAATCCTAATCATCTCATGCATTTTCTTTATCATCCATTATGATCTTTATCGATCATCCTATATGATTAGATCAAATTAATTTTACCATAATTTTACTCTGAATCACGGGATTACTTTAGGCATTATTTTCATATATCATCAAGGATGATTAAGATCTCCTATATGATATGAATAAATCTTGAATTATAAATTTTTGTATAAATTATGATTTCTTGATTAAAATGTATCATCATGTACGGTAAGGATCATCTAAGATGATTATCTTAATCAATATTTTTTTTAGGGGAGACCCTCAGAGGGGCCTACGCGTTAATATTATAAAAATAGTACAAAGCCCATAAAGAGGGATCTTAAGCTCAGTAATGCTCATAAGAGCTAGAAAAGGAAAATAAAAAAAATCCTAGGAGCTTGGTTCTATGCTACAAAAAATTACAAAATAACTTAGGTACAATCTATGGTGCATAAGAAAGAGCACCGAAAAAAGGGAACAAGTAAAAAACCAACAATAAGCTCCACCTTCCCTTCCAAAAAACCACGACTATGATCACCTATTCTAAAAAGCCCCTGCAAAAAGAAAATGGCTGCCAAAGTGGAATTTGCACAAATAAAAGCAGAAAAAGATATGGTGATAATCCAAGCAATTATCTACATAATAAGCAACATAAATAAAAGAGAGAATGTTCAGCCTTCAAACTCTCCAAGTAACAGGTAAACATGCATGAAAATCCACACCCAAACCAACATAAGTATACCATGGGACAAAAACCAACCAGCCATAGAAATAGGGATCCAGCAAAAAATAAGTATAAAACCAATATATTGTAACATTAAAGAGGTTAGCCAACATATCAATAAAATTTCGACAGAAAAAAACCCCATTATATATCTAGAATAACTGGAAGAAGCAATAGTTCCGAATAAAATAATCAAACCAACAAACTCAACACAGCCAAACCAAAAGACTGGAATAAGTGTCCACCCAGCAGAAATGATTGGAACCAATAAAGCTACCAAAATAATAATAAAAAAGCCACTCCAACCTAATCCCAGCCACAAATAAGCATACAGGAACCATGCCAAGAAACAACAACAAGTTGGATGAGCCAAACCACACAAGAAACAAAAAGCCCCCAACAGCCTAGTTCTAGGAAAACCACACCAACTAAAACCAAAAAATCTCATAGCATAATAGATACAAGGAATAACGACCACCATAAGCCCACAATAGCCCAACCATAGGATATAAAAAATTATCCCACAATAAGCCATACCAACACCCAACAACCTAGTGAAGAAGGGCTAGGGAATAACCTCCAATGTACCCAAAAACATTCCCAGCCACATGTTATAGGAAAACAAATCACAAAAGGCCTTACCAATACCCCTAGCACACCCCCAAAATTTCCCAGCCACATGATACAAGAAACAAGTCCACAAGAATCCAAATGGACACCCAACACCTAGAACTAGATGAGAAGTAGTGGGAAGAAATGCTGGCATCAAAACAAAAACAAGAAAACTAATTAATGTAGCCAACAGAGGAAACCCACCAACATGAGTAGGCAACCCCAAACTTAAAAAACAAGAATAAAAATAATAACTAAACTCTAATGTAAGGAAGACCAATTTTGTTTAATCTCAATAGTCCATTTAATGAGATGGGTAAGTTAGAAGATGTGAAATTAGTATAACAATCCAGTTTACACCCCAAATTAGCAAGCCAATCAGTACAGGCATTCCCCTCCCTATACACATGAGAAAGGGAGTAATTAATAAAAATTAACAGCTTCTTAATGTCCCAAACAAGATAAAAAAGAGCTGATTTCACATAATATCATTATATTATTTAAATAATGAATAATGTAAGTAGCATCAACTTCAATCCAAAAGTTGGAGATGCCTAGAGAAATGCATAATCTAATCCCATGCAAAAAAGCATAAAGCTCAATGAAATTCACAGAACATTTATGTAAGGGACTAGTAAAAGCCATGATGATATTCCCATAACCATCCCTAATAATGCAACCATAATTGAAACTAGAACCTTTGACAGCACCATCCTCATTAAGCTTATAGGAATTATTTGGTAGTTTGATCTAGTAAACAATCTCCTGTTCAATAGACAGATGATCACCCACCAACATAATACCCAAATCAGAAGCCACAAAGTAATAATTCTTAAAATTATTGATAGAAAGTAAAATGATAGATAAGCTGCATAGCCTTGTCTTTCACATTATTAATAATCCTATGATGATTCATACCAATATCAATAAAAAGATAATTATTTTTTCTAGCCATAAATACCACAAAATAAAAGAAGGAATAACATTACGGATGCGTCCTTTAGACTTAATAAACTAACAATTAAGCAAAGCATTAATAAAAAGATTAGCATTAAAGAAATTTAATCTAAAAATATCATAAAAATAAACCCATGTTTTAACAACTAAAGGGCCTGAAAAAAAACATGATGCATATTTTCCACATGAAAGCAATAGTGACACTTTGATGATAAGATAAAGCCTCTTTTAATTAAGTTATCATCAGTAGGGATAAAATTATGAAAAATCCTCCTTATGAAAATAGCAACTGTGGTAGGAATGGTTTTATGCCAAATCATAGAAAAAATATTGGCGACATCATTCTTAGCTCTGAAAGCATGCCAAGCATCATTTAATCTAAAAGCCCATCCTTAGACAAAATAGCATAATAATAAATCATCAAAAGTAGTGTTAATGGGAAGGTTTATAATTTGTTGGATAATAGAATCAGGAATAACATTAGCAAGTTTATCATTATCCTAACAATTCTCTATAATAAAATAATTCACCTCTACAGCCACCGTGGAAGTAGTATTAATAATGGAATCAATAGAGTGAGATCCCAACTAATCATTCTACCATAAAAAGATTTTACCACCACCAAGCCTCCAGAAAATGTGGGACTTAACAACCCATTTAATATTACAAAGTCTCTACCACACTTTAGAGTCAAACTAATTATAAAAGCAAATAGTCAGGTCCTTACCAAAAAAATACATATCAAACATAACTTATCCCAAAGACTCACCTTAGCACGAAAGGAGTGCCAAAATTTAAAGGAAAATGCATAACCCAAATCAAACACGCTCTTATAACCCAAGTCACTTCATTTAAGACACAACAACACTTTTTCCAAGAGGACTACATAATTTTAGAAGTGTCATTGGTCCCTTTCAAAAAAATATTATTGAGAAGTTTATCAATTCTTTTGCACACAGCATGAGTAAGTTTAAGAGTTTAGAAAGTAGGGATAGAGCAAAGAACACTTCTAATGAGAGTTAATCTACCCTCAAAACTCAAAAATTAGAATCCCAGGATAAAATCTTATTATACATAGAAGTAATCAAATCATCAAAAAGGAAAATTTTCTTCCTACCTTTAAAAAGAGCAACCCCAAGATACTTAATAGACAAGTGACCTTGCACAAAACTAATGAGACCTTCTATAGCCAAAATATGGTCATTAAGCACTTTATTAGAGGCAATAAAATAACTCTTATGTTTATTCAGAGAAAGACCACTAAAATTCTCAAATGGTCTATTAATCCTATTTAAAGAAGCATTAGTAAAAATGATAAAATCATTAGCAAAACCTTAGTGGGAAATAAGAAAACCACCCAAAGTTCTAAAATAGAGGCTAAGATGATTCTCAAAGAGGTGGTCAAGGCCTTTAGAGAGGAACTCAGTAGCAATAATGAAAAGGGATGGAGATATAGGGTCACCCTATGTTAAACCATGAGAGGATTTTAAAAAACTAGAATTTTTTCCATTCATAGTAATTGAAAAATTGGATCCTTCAATGCAATTCCTAATGAGATTAATAAAATTTGAATTAAAACCAAATAAATGAAAAATATTGTAAATGAAATTCCAATCAATATTATAATAAGCCTCAGAGATATCAAGTTTCAAAAGAATGTTTCCAGTTTCTCCCTAACATCATGACCATGACAAAATTCCTAAGCCCAAAGGATATTATCAGAAATAGCCCGACCCTTGATTTAATAATTTGATAAGTATAAATAATTTTAGGAAGGAGAGAAGACCAACTTATAAGCATTTGAGAAATTAACTTACTAAAGAAAGTTAAAAGATTTAAAATCATTCCAATTAGTAACAACATTGCTATTTCGATTGAGCATAATAAAGGTGGAAGTAAAAAATTAAGAATAGTATGACCAGCAAAAAATCCAAAATAGTAGAATAAAGATTATTATTAATAATATTCTAAGTTTTCTAAAATAATTTAGTTGTAAAATCATATGGACCAGCCACAGAATCAAAATTCATATTATTAACAGTCTCTTTGATTTTCTCAAGTGGGGATTTTAGAAAGGTAATCATTGTCATCTTGGGATATAAGGTTAAGGACTACAAAAGTGTTATCAATGGGGTCTGGAGTAAAACTTTTGTTGAGGCGATTATGAAAATGTTGAACCACCAAATTAGAAATTTCCTTGACATCCTCAGTAACAGAACCATTATCACGAGAAATTTTATTAATGGAATTTTTTGTATGATTCCTCTTAACCATCACATGAAAATATTTGGAATTATTATCACCTTCAACAAGGTGCTTAAAAAATGGTTTTTGTTTCCAAAAGGCTTCCTCTTAGGCTTGTAATTTTAAAAGGCAATCTTTAGCATCCCTAAGCAAACTACAATTAGCATTAGAAGGAAACAATTAACAGTTAGGCTCAAAAGTGTTTACTTTATCTTCAACATTAAAGATATTGGTGAAAATAATTTTGAAAACATTTTTATTCCATCAATTAATTTTCTTCTTAAGTCTTTTCAATTTAAAGCAAAACCTATTCATGTTAAAGATAGAATTATAAGGATGCAAAGGGGCCTGCTTATTTTCCATAACCATATCCAAAAACAAATCATGAAGTTACCATATGTTCTAAATTTTAAAGTGAGTTGATGGACTCATTTGCCTCAACATGAGGATTAAAATAGGTGAGTGATCAGAAAGAGTTCTGCTAAGATGCATAATAGAAATAGAATTAAACAATATCTAACCTTTGCCATAAATGACCATAGTTCCAAGAAAAGTTTTTGCCATAAAAAACAATGTCAACAAGTTACAATGCAGAATTAAATTATTAAAGTTCTCCATACAACGATAGATAGGATTAGATCCCCCAATATGCTTAGATGGATTAGAAAGAGTGTTAAAGTCACCACCAACAAGCCAAGGCAAGCTACAAATATTACGGAAGTTAGTATGTTTTTCTAAAAGAACTTTTCTAATAATACGAGAAGATGCAGCATACATAAAAGAAGCACAATAATTCACATTTAAAAATTTTATATTGTAATGAAAAACTTGAGTAAAGTATCCCATAACATCCAACCGAATAGGATGTTACGGATCTGTTTTCATGGTTTATGATTTTTATGATAGCAAACACTCTTATTTCTCTACAACTTCCTTATCTACTGATATTTCAGGTCCACACGATCAGACTGGAAATTGGAATCAGCTCAAGATTGGGTAGACTAGGTCTGAGTCAGTTTGTAAACAATTTTCCTTTCTTGAGTCTATTGTATTTGGTGTGACACCTGATGATTTATAACTTGGTAGATTCCCTATTATTCCCTAAAAGAGTTCTAGTTTTGGTAATATCATCCTGGACGATCTGTCCAAATGTAGAAACCCTGATTAGGGCATTCTCATTAAAGCAGCCGTCATTATGCAAAACATCGTCCTGGACGATTTTGTATCAGCCAGGATGATAGGCTCAATTCAAAACGAATCTGCCGTCAGATCTATTTAGAAATAATCTATTTTTGGACATCGTCCAGGTGGATCGTCCAGGACTATAAAATATCGTCTAGGACGATACAGGTCAATTTTTCCAAAATTTCTCTAGAATTTAAGGAAAGCAATTATGACTTGATTTCATGATCAAATCAGCCTGAACGATCTCCAGATCGTCCTAGCCGATATGCTAGAGGATTGGACATTGGACAGCTCTTTTTGAGGGCATTGTCGAGGATGATATTCCATAATTTGTACTGATTGTCCAGGATGGATATATTATTGTCTTGGATGATGTGAATAAATTTCTTCTGATCGTCTCAAATCATCCCGGTTAATTGGGCTTAAATTGTACTGATCGTACAGGATGATATGCCTATCGTCCTGGACAATAATGTCGGCAACTTGCATTAATGAGCTCATTTTGGGCACTTCTATTTAAGCTTTATCAAGGCACTTGTTAAGTGTCTTTGGCAGCCATTGTAGCTTTGTTCTTTTGTGGGAAACTTGAAGAGAGAGCTTGAAAGGAGTGAGGAAAGGGTGGAGTTTGAGAGAGGGAGAAGATCCTTGTGAAGGGGGACTCAAGGGAGTGTGGAGGGGGTTCCACACGGTTTCTCCGGCAAGCTCACACTTGAATACCGTCGGATTCAAGTCTTGTCTCGAGGGAAGTTCACAAAATAAGAAGATCTCTTTGGTGTCAAAGGGCCCGACGACTTCGACGCACCGAGGAAGGTGGAAGTGATTTTGGAAGGGCTTCTCCCCTAGATGTGGGGGTAAAGGAGAGACACTTTTGTAGTGCAATACTTGGAGGGTACCTCCAAGGAGTGGACGTAGGTTAAGGTTTGACCGAACCACTATAAATATGGTGTGTTCTTTCCTTTGTTACTTCCGCATTTAATTTTCGCATTTGGTTTCTTCGTGGTGACACTGGTTTTGATTTGTGTTTTGATTGAAAGATATTTTTTTACCAATTCACCTCTCTCTCCTAATTAGCTTTGTGCCAGTTCATAGGGCCTAACATCCCTAACAAACTTTCATAGGATCCTTCCAAAACACCCATTTCCTATAGAAAGATTTTTCTACACAATGCTTAAATCCTAAATATCTAGGAGTAGTAATTAATTTATATGAACTAATGAGAGGTTCAATAAAAATAAGAATAGAAACATTGTGAATTTGTTATAAATTCTTATCCCTCACTCTAGAGGAGGGACACCCAATGCCCCTAACATTCCAAATAAGAGATTTAAACATAAGAAAAAGGGCTAGTGACTAGTTTGCAAGTGAGTGGTCGTTTGGGATTATAAAATATTAATCTTGTTTTTTCTACCCTTCTTATTAGGAAACTTAGTATAACTAGTTTCATTATCATCTTTAGCAAAACATTTAGCCATAATATCCATATCAGTAAAGGCATTAATATGATGCTAAGAGATAGTAGAATGCTTTCTACCATTGTGCATATCTACCTTTCTTACCTCCTAAGACAATTCTCCATCCTCAAAGTTATACCCTTCTTCTATATTTTCCTTATCAACCATAACATTGGCAGTATTATCACACTCTCCCTCCTCCAAAGTGAGATGCCTATTATCTTGATCATTTATAATAAGTTGCGAGGACACATCATTGCGCAATTACTATTAGTCATCATAAAATCCATATCAAGCAAATTTTTATTAATAACATTAGGACTGAAATGAGGTGGTGAAATAATATTTTGATTATTAGTAATAGTCCAACATTTCCTCATCCACAATCTCACAACCATTAGCTAAAGAAGGAATGGAGTTATAAGTAACTCCCTGAGAAGTGATAGGTTCCTTAGCAGTGGTAGAATGCAGTTCACTATGTAAATGCGTTGGTTCCTCAGTATTTTCTTGCTATTTTGTTATATTTTCCTCAACCAATCCTTGAGAAGGAGTCTCATTATCATTTTCCACCAAAACATCTAAACCATTATTCTCCTGTGATTATTTGGAAGAATCCTCCTTATGAAGGTGAGGGTGCAACCTATAAAATTCATTTAAACCATTACCATGCATTTTATAGTGAGAATAGAAAATAAGTAAGTTTTCAAAATCAACTTTTTGAAAATAGCCATTCAGTAGTTAGCCAAGCTAGATCTCATTAGGATATTTCTTAGAGATATCTAACTCGACTAAAACATGAGCCACCAATGGATGAGAAATCAAAGTTTTAGCATGGTCCGTTTGGAGTGGCCTACTAAAAATTGAAGTAAGGACAAATAAAATTTGGGAGTTAAAGAAATGAAGTCTCAGATTCAAAAAAGAGATCCATACAAGTGTAATAAGGGACTCCTCACTAATATCAAAATCTAGAGTCCATTTGAGTAACCGTATTCGATAAGCTTAAATGTAATAAAATATCCTAGAAAATACTGTGACTATAATCAAGATCGTTCGAGAGTTGAATCGCAATATATTGTTGATCAAGAAAACCAATGTGAAACGAATTAGAAACCTTCATATTAGCAAAAACTTTTTGTATCACATCCAGATTTGGTCATCGCAAGATGAACTTATCGATCAAAGTTAACACAAAAGGAGCGGCCAGATGAGAAACCACATAATTGTCAAACATGAGGGAAGGACAATCTTTAAAAGAAGTTTGGATGAAATGCTATTTATGTTGAATCTTGATTAGGCTGTTAAACCTAAACTAATGTCTCAAGGCTAACCAAGAGGGGGGGGGGTGAATTGGTAAATTATAAAACTATTGATTCTCTTAACAAGTTAATTAAGGTTTTAAAAAAAAAACTTTTCAACCATAGAAAATAACTTGCAGTAAATAAATATGGAAATTAAAAGACATAGATTTATAGTGGTTCGATCAAACATGACCTACATCCACTCCCTGAAGATTTCCTCTTCATACTATCAAAGTGTCTCTCCTTTTTCTCCCACAACAAGGCGGAGAAGCCTTTATAAAACCTCTTTTCCAGCAATCCCCAGTGCGATAGAGAATCGTCATCCTTTCACACCCTCGAAGTGTTAGCAGAGAAACATTGTCTATTCACACTCTCCAAGTGCTAGTAGAGAACCATTATCCTTTCACACTCTCCACATGTCGGCACAGAACTGTCATCTGTTCACAGTCTCCAAGTGTCGATAGAGAACCATCATCCTTTCACACTCTCCACGTGCCGGCAGAGTACTGGATCTTCTTCAAATAACTTCTCACGAGCAACTAGAAAGACAAGAATAAGAGAGATAACCAAAATCACAAAGACATCCTTACCTTTGAGTAACTTTGTGAACCCTTCACACTCCACTTGCAAGACATCTTTCTCAAACACTCTCTCACACTCTCTCTTTTAATTTCCCTTGAAAAATCATGAAGAAAAGACTTTTTAATGTCATTTTTAGTGAACCTTTTATACAAAAGACACAAAAAAACCATCCAAAAAATTTAAATTTTCAATTTTGAGAGTACACAGTCATATGTTTTTATGTACGAACAGTTAAAAAATTGTTGTGCACGATTCTATTTTTAATCAGTACAAATCATTTCGTACACGATGATCGTCTGAGTTGAACCAAGTTCATTCGATACGAACCAAGTTCATCAGGTATGAACAATTAGAAAATTTTTCATCTTCATCGGGACGAAGAGGGACCCCACAATTTCATACCCTGTATGGTGTACATATGATTTGTATGTACGATCAATTATGTACTAAATAAAACTTCGTACGTACGATCAGTTATGATAATTGATTTACCCGAATAATATCTAGATGCATATAGACGAATGTATGCAAATCATTCGAGATGATATAAATATCATACAGAACAATATGTATTGGAAAAACAAAACTTTACACATTCAGTCCAATATAATGATTAACATGCTACAAAATTCATACGAATGAAAATAATTTTGTACAGTATGAATATAAGACTTAGAAAATTGAGCACAAATGTTAAGAAATAGGAATTTTGATATGTGAAAACATGTCTAAGAAAATCATAAATCATAAAAACAGAAACAAAACCAAAGACTGAAAAACACTCTTATAAATAGACACATTGAAAACAAAATAAAAAATACACAACGAAAATTAACAAGTTTGCAGAAAATTTAATGAAAGCATTAAGATCAATCACACTTAGCTTTATTCTTAATGTGCTAAAAGTATCAAAAGCTAGTGGTTTTGTAAAAATGTCTGCTAGTCGATTTTCAATAGAAACATGGTTCAATTCAATTTCTCTTTTGGATATATGATCCCTAATAAAATGATGCCTTATATATATATGTTTCGTTCTAGAATGTTGAATAGGATTTTTTGAAATGCAAATAACACTAGTATTATCACAATAAATTGGAATTGTACCTATTAAAAATCATAAATCAATCAACTGTTATTTCAACCAAAAAACTTACGCCACACAACTTCCTAAGGCAATAATTTCAACTTTAGTAGTAGATAGGACTACGGAATTCTATTTTCTACTGGACCAAGAAACTAAAGAATTTCCTATAATTTTTTTTTGATAAGAGTGAGAGAGAGAGAAATCTAGTGAGAGAAAGTTTGGGAATTCAAAATTCTGTTTTGGCGGTTCTGGGTTTTCTTCGCGGCGGAGTAATCTGGCTATCTGTCGGCTCTCCGACGGGACGGGGAGGAATCGATGGAGAATAAACGTATTCTTCCGTCGGATGCTAGGAAGAATTGCAGGAAAGATTTGGCTGTACCGATCATTGATCCTTCAAAAGTTTTTAATGGCGGTTCTAAGGTTCTTGAAAATTTCAACCAGAATTTTAAAGGTTTGAAGGAAAAGCCGTTGGTTATCAACGAGGGAGGTCTGTTGAACAAGAAAGTTATTCCTACAAATGTCCCTGGCAAAGGTAAATAATTATTGGAGGAATATCTTCTGAATGTGAAGGAATTTTTGCCTCTGCAGGTCGTGAATAACAATGATATTAGCGGGCGGAATCTAGGGGCCTCTTCTTCTGCTGAAAGAACTATTATTTTTAATAAAAGTTTTAATTCGAAATCTCTGCCTTCATCTCCAATTAATCGAGATTCTTACTCATAATCTCCGGTTATCCGTAATACAGAGGATGCAAGTAATGTAGATGTGAATTTGTCTCTGATGAAGAAAGTCGTTCTCCCAACGGACGGACCAGATGTTACTATGGACAAATCTAATTCTGCTGTGAATAAAGATGGTAATGTGAAGGTAAATTTTGTTTGGAGTAGATGTCCATATGTTAAGGTTGACAATTTGGACCTGGGCTCTTTCTTATCTGAAGATAGTAAAGTGGCTTTGCTTCATGCTGACAAGGAGTTAGAAAATGCTAAAAAATTAAAAAATCCCTGGTTGTGAAATTTTTTGGGGAAAATATTCTGTTTCATGTGATCAGCACAGATTTGAGAAGACTATGGGATAAGTTTGGCAAATTCCATATTACGGGCCTGGGACTTAGCTGGTTTTTGTGCACTTTTGTAGACTCAGAGGCTTTAGAAAGCATTCTCTTAGGTGGCCCTTGGTTGATCAGGGGACAAGTAATTGGTTTGGACAAGTGGTCGGTGAATTTCAATCCTACGTCGCTGAAGGGAATTACAACACCTATATGGATTAGACTAAATAATTTACCACTGTAGCGTTGGGATGAGGTAAACATCTGTAGAATTGCTTCTCTGGTGGGCAAGCCGTTTCTTCTTGACAGGAATACGTTCCAGTGGAGTAGAAGGGAATTTGCTCGGGTCTGCGTTCACATTCCTCTGGACTTGAAGTTACCATATGGTGTTTGGGTGAAGGGTCTGGCTGGAGAATTTTATCAGAAAGTAGAGTATGAAGGAATTCCTAATCTCTGTTCTAACTATGGCAAAATTGGGCATGCTTTAAAATCATGTGCTGAGTTGAAGGAAAAAGTTATTTTGGAATCTAATACATCTCTTCCTACTGGTGTGGTTGGCGATCAGGTAAATCAAGTGATGGCTGTGAAATCTATTGCTGAAGGAGGGAAGACTGCTGTTAATTCCTGGACCCAAGTGAAGCATGGTAAAAGAAGAGTTAATAAAATTTTGGTCAACTGAAGATTTTTTAACAAGAGAAGTTCTGTACCTATGAAGAAAATTTTTATTCCCAAACCAGGAATTTTAGTTTGAAGGAAATGGGGGAGTTTATAGAGGAGAAATTTGTAGCCAGTGATGATATCTTTTCTCCTGAGGTGGTGGTGGATGTTAATTCTATGGGTATTTTACCTGATGCGGAAGGTATGGTGGGGATCAATTCAAATGTCAAGCCCAGTGTGGAAACTCTCAACAAGTTTGATGTGTTATCAGAATTATTAGATTCTAATGAAGCAAAAGATTTAGATGCTAAAAATGAGAATGGTTTGGAGGAAGGGGAAATTCTGGAATCAAATACAGAGCCAGATTTTAATGGATCTGATAATGGCTTAATTCAGTAACCTGAAGTCTCTCGGAATGAAAACAGGGATTTACCTATTATTAACCCATCTGTGGGAGGAAATCAAACTTCTGAGAAAAAGTCTAAACTTTTTAAAGAACTTAGATCCCTTGGATCTGGTAACGTTATTCCTCATAACTGGAAGGTTGGAAGTGGAAGAACTAAAAAGGTGGGGGGCCCTTACCCCATTACCAAGCAATGACTTCGTTGCTATTTTGGAATTGTAGAGGAGCCAAAAAGGTGGAGGCTGCTCTATATCTCAAGGAGATGGTCAAGGATTATAGGGTGTTCTTTATAGGTTTATTGGAGACAAAAATTAACTCTCAGGATAATAGTCACCTGATGAAGTTTCTAGGCACAAATTGGAATTCTTTTGCTGTTCCTTCGGTTGGCTTATCGGGTGGAATCATGGTGTTATGGAGAGAATGACTTAATAGCTTTTTCAGTTATTGAAGCTACATCTCAGATGATCTTGGGTAAACTGGAGGTTCACGGCAAAGGAAATTGGATTGTTGCTTCCATTTATGGCAGTACTGATGCCCAAGAAAGAAGAAGACTTTGGATTGATATTGAAAGGCATTGTTCTAATGATCTTCCTATGATAGTGGGAGGAGATTTCAATTGTGTGTTATCCCAAGCTGAGAAAAGAGGAGGTAAGAAGTTTTGCTTAACTCAAGGATCGAAGGATTTCAGTAATTTCATGATTGTTAATGATCTTCATGAACTGAGTTCGATGGGATCTAAATTCACTTGGTGTAACAATAAAAATGGTAATGCCCGGATATTGGAAAATTAGATAGGTGTTTAATTAACTCCTCGGCTTTAAACTTCTTACAACTTGCTATTGTTAAACACCTACCCCACATTGCATTGGATCATTGTCCTTTGTTGTTGGATATATACAAACCGAAAGAAAATTTTAACAGAGAAATTCGTTATGAGGAGACTTGGGCATCTTATCATGGAGCTATGACATTGGTGAAGAAAATCTGGCTTAGGAAATGTTTGTCTGATCCTCAAGCTGCTCTCAACCTAAAACTTAAGAGAACTCTAAGAGGACTCTTCTACTGGAGTAAGGCTAAGTTCTTGGAGTTGAACTCACTCAGGGATAAATTGAAGATTGAGATTCAGGAAATTCAACGGGAGAAGGATGAAGGTTGGATTTCTTTTGAGATATTAAAGCTATTGAGGTTTAAATTAATGAACTCAATGTGACCTTGGCAAGACTCAACACATGGTGGAGACAAAGGGCTAAAGCTAGATGGATGGATGAAGGTTATTGTAATTCATCTTTCTTACATACGTTTGCCAATGCTAGAAGGAATACCAATTGGATTAGTCATATCAAAACTAAGGATGGTGTTATTTCGGAAGATGTTGATTTGATCCAAAAAAAAATCTCAGATTTTTTCAAGTTGAAATGACAACAAAGAAAGTGCTCATTGGAGGGGTGGCCGAACTCTTCTAATGTCATTAGTAATGTTGACCAAACTATGCTTGATGCTGAGTTCACTAAAGAGGATCTTCATATGGTTGTGGAAAATTCTGCTAGAAGCATCTCTCCAGGATTGGACGGGATTAATTTCTCTTTCTTCAAAGATTTTTGGGAAATTGTTAAGGAGGATGTGTGGCTTGCGGTTAATCATTTTCTAATTTCTGGTGCAATGGATCGATCTTGGAAAGAGACCTTGATTGTTTTGATCCCGAAAATAAAAAGTCCTCTTGAGCCTACTCACTTCCGTCCTATCAGCTTGTGTATGACCATCTATAAAATCATAGCAAAAATGTTGCTAAACAGACTGGAAAGAGTCATTCCTAAAATAATCACGGTGGACCAAGCGGCTTTTATTAGAGGTCGTTCTTTATTGGATCATGTGCTGATTTCTCATGAAGTTTTTAACAAATTTAGATGGTCTAATTCTAGAAGAGGGATGTTAACAATTAAGCTTGACATGGAGCAAGCTTATGATAGCATGGGATGACAAACACTTAGGCAAGTTCTCATTCGTTTTAATTTTCCTAATGGATTTATGGAGCTTTTATTACAATGTGTGCTAGATCCCAAATATTGCATTTTGATTAATGGTAAGAAGATGAATTGTATAGAAGGGAAATGTGGATTTAGGCAAGGTTTCCCTTTATCTCCATTTTTATTCATATTATGTTCTCAAATTTTGTCTGACGCTTTATTTTTAAGATGGAATGGAAGGGGAATTTTGATTTCTGCTTTAGCTCTGAGAGTTTCCCACTTACTTTATGTGAATGACATATTAATTTTTGTGGAGGCAAGGATGAAAGAGGTGAAAGATTTGAAGAAAATTATTTCTAACTATTGTAGTTGGACGGGACAAAAGGTTAACTCTTCTAAATCTATTATTCTTTTTGGAAAGAATACAAGGAGAAGAACCCAAGGTAAAATTGTTAATCTACTTAAATTCACTGTTGTTAAGGAGATTAACTATCTTGGAATTAAAATGACTCTAAGAAGAATGGTGGCATCGGATTTTCAGCCTTTATTGGAAGCTGCAGCCAGTAGATTGAACACATGGTGTAAAAGGTGTATTTCTTTGGAGGGTAAACTGATTTTAGCTAAATCAGCTTTCCTTTCTCTTCCTCTGTTTTTGTCTACTCTTTCGCTGGTTCCTTTGAGTATTCTTAGAGAATTTGACAAGATGCGTATAGGGGTTATATGGAGTAAAAATAATGGTAAAGCCGGTCTTCACTATGCTTCTTGGGATCTATTATGCAAACCAAAAATTGAGGGGGGTAGAGGATTATTCTAAGCTACCTTAATGGTTGGTCCATTACGTGCCAAGTTTTCTTGGAATTTCTTAACCAAGCCTAATTCTCTGTTGAATCTCATTCTCAAAGCTAAATATGGTGGAGATATGTGGTCGGATACAGTGAAGCAATGCTGTTCTCCGACTTGGAAAATTATAACGATGGGTGCTTTTTTCCTTAAAAAAATTGTTAGATGGGAGGTATCCAACGGTAACTCTATCAACTAGCTGCAGGACACTTGGATTTTAGATAGAAGTCTTTCTTCTTGGCCAACATTTATCAACACTCAGGATAATTCAGAATTACTTCTTAAATCTTTTATTTCCAAAGGCCATTGGGATATGGACAAATTGAAGATTGCTTTCGGTGAACATCTATTAAATCTTATACTTAAAATCCCTATCTGGACTGATAGAAATTCTGATTCTATTGTTTTGAATGATAAATTCTCTGGGAAATCGATTACAGCATTGGTATATGAAGCTACTTTGGATCATAAGGAGGAGTTTGTTCACTGGAAGTGGTTTAAAAAATTAAAGTTGAAGCTGAAAATTAAACTTTTTTGGTGGAGACTTTGATATGATGCTATTCCTTCTAATGCTTTTTTGGTCAAAAGAAAGTTAAGTAATTTTTCTGGGTGTCCTAGAGGATATGGGGAAGAAGAAGACAACAATCACTTAGTTGGGAATTGCTCCAAAATCAAGAAAGTAATTGATTTACTGAATTGTTGGGGCTTTAACATCCCTATATTTCACTGCTTTGAAGACTATTTACACAGCCTACAAAATGACGTGGGGAAAAATCTGCTTTCAGGAAATATTTTCTATAATACAATTTTTCTGGTTTGGAAGAGCAGGTGCAAGTTTATTCATGTTAATTGTGAGGATTCAGAAAACTACATTGCTGCTAATGCTATTTCTTTTGTCGTGAGAAGCAACTTTATTAATATCCAACCGGAAAATTGGGGTGCTAACTAGCTTTTGCTGAATTCTACTTGGCATCCTCCTCCTCCCGGATGGATTAAAATAACTATAGATGCAGCTCTTAAAAGGAATCACTTGGCAGGTATAGGTGGCGTTGTCAGAGATGAAAAGGGGAGGGTTTTTGATGGCTTTTGGCAGCAATTCCTTACATTGGGACATTTCACATTTGGAGTTAATGGCTATTCTCGATCCGAAGAATGTAGTCAAATGTTGGATGTTGGAGGCTCAAGGAGTGATCATTGAAGGAGACAACTTGAATATCATCAAAATACTAAAAAAATCGGGCAAAGATTGGAAGGTTAGTAGAAAAATTGATGAGAATTTGGCTCTCTTACTTGAGTTTAAGCAAATTGTATTTTCCCATTCTTTTAGGAATGGGAACAAATTAGCGGATATTTGTGCTTATTTGGCTCTTGTGAGATCTTTTTTATGGGAAGATCTTCATGATGTTATGATTCCTCCTTCTTTCTTGTATTGCTTGAAGGAGGAATGTGATGCTTCAGGATTGGTTTGATTTGTAGTTCTTTGGTTTTTTAAATGCAATTTCAGCATTTCTTTCAAAAAAAATGTACTTTTTTGATAAATAAAACAACCTGCAAAGTTTGAATATGAATTTCTAATTATTTCAAATAAAGAACTAAACTTAGGTTACCAAATTCCTAAGTTTTGAGTTCCCAAGATATATCTCAAAATCTTTATTACTACAATCAAATGTTATTCTTTTGGATCAAATTGAAATGTAGCATACAAACAAATACTAAATATAATGACGGGTCTGCTAGCTGTCAAATAAAGCAAAGATCTAATAATTCATCTAATTTTTTTTTAATCAACAAATTAAGTTTTCCCTTATGGTCATTATCCAATTGAGCTAAGGAACTCATAGGTGTACTAACTAGTTTAGTATTGTCCATTTCATACATCTTGAGGATGTCCTTAACATACTTTGACTGACAAAGAAATGTTCCCTCCTTAATTTGTTTAATACTAAATCCTAGAAAGTAACATAAATCTCCATTAGGCTCATCTCAAATTTACTACACATTAATTTAAAAAAATTCATCACAAAATTTTTATTTGTAGATCCAAAAATGATATCATCAATATAAATTTGAATAATGAGTATATTTTCTCCTAATTTCTTTAAATTGAGAGTAGTATCCACACTTCCTTTTTCAAAACATCTCTCAAGCAATAAAAAGCATAACCTCTCATACCTAGCCCTTGGTATCTATTTCAATCTATATAAAGCCTTTTTGAATTTAAAAATATGATTTGGGTATTTTTGAATTTTCAAAATCTAGAGGTTGTTCAACATAAGCATCCTTTTGTATCTCCCCTTTCAGAAAGGTACTTTTAACATCCATTTGATACAACTTAAATCTTCTAAAATTGGCAAAGACTAACAAAACCCTAATTGCTTCAAGTCTCGCTACAGGGGCAAAAGTCTCCTCAAAATCAATCCCTTCAATTTGATTATACCTCTTAGCCACCAATCTAGCCTTATTCCTTATAATAACTCATGAGTAATTCATTTTATTTTTAAATATCATCTTAGTTCCAACTCCACTTTGAACCTTTGGCCTTGCAATTAATTCCCAAATATCATTCCTTACAAATTGATTTAATTCTTCTTGCATTGCCAAAATCCAAAATTCAATAAAAAGTGCTTGATAAACTTTTGTGGGTTCTATCATCAAAATAAAGGCAGAATGATTGAATTCTTTGCTTAGTTCACACCTAGTCCTAACACCGTCACTAGGTTCAACTAAAATTAATTCCTTAGGGTGGTTTTTAGAAAATTTCAAATATCTAGGTAAAGAGTTTTCTTTCTCCAAATTTTCATGCAAATTAATTTTCTCAACCTTTTAGGAGTTATCTTCTATGTCATCCACTTCCAAAAAGTCTAAATTCATCAAATATAACATGTGTGATCTTGTCAACTACCAAAGTTCTTTTATTAAATACTCTATATGATTTTCCAACACTAGAGTATCCAAGAAAAATTCCTTCATCTGATTTTGGATCTAATTTTCTTAAGGTAGATTTTCTATTATTTTGTATGAACATCTTACATCCAAAAACATATAAATATGACAAATTAGGTTTTCTCCTCTTAAGAAGCTCATAGGGTGTTTTATTCAATTTTGATCTAATGCTCGCCTTATTCATAACATAACATGTAGTACTGACCGCTTCAGCCAAACAATATTTAGGAAGTGAATATTCTGCCAATATGGCTTTAGCGGCTTCAATTAATGTTCTATTCTTTCTTTCGACTACCCCATTCTATTGAGGGATCCTAGGTGTAGAAAAATTGTGATCAATTTCTTTTTCTTTACAAAAGTATTCAAATTCACCTCAGTATTCGCTTTGAATTATTAAAATCTCACACCCTAGTTTCCTTTTAATCAAACTCAAAAAATATCTAAACTCCTCAAATGATTTACTTTTATGAAACAAAAATTTAACTCATGTAAATCTAGTGAAATCATCAACTAACACAAATCCATATACCTTCCCTCCTAGACCTATAATTTTAACAGGTCAAAAAAGATCCATATGTAAAATCTCCAAAGGTTTACAAGTTCTAAGATCCTTATTGGAATGAAATGAGGACTTCACCTATTTTCCTAATTGACATGCATCACAAAGGTGATCCTTAGTAAAGTCAAGTTTTTGTATACCTCTAACCAAATCCTTTTTGGTAATTTTCTTAAGTTTTTTCATGCTAGCGTGACAGTCTCCTATGTTATAACCCTGAATTATGAGAAATAGTTTTCAAATAAAAAGCTTTAGGAGATTTGATATAATTTAAATCTAGCATATAAACATTGTTTACCCTAATTCCAAGCAAAACATCATTTCAATTTAGGCTTAATATGCAGCTAGTGGGAAAAAAATTTACACTATACCGTTTATCACATAGCTGGCTAATACTTAACAAATTATGCTTTAAGCCTTCTACAAGTAACACATTTTCTATGAAATTTTTTTGCTAATTTCTGATCATACCTTTTCCAACCACTTTCTTAGTGGTATTATCTCTCAGTGTAACCCTACCTCCATTCCTGACTTCCAGCGATATAAATTGTGTAGTGTCTCCAGTCATATTCTTTGAGCAACCACTATCCAGGTACAAAATGCTCTCACGAGGCCTTGTGTGAGAGAGATCCTTGCAAAATAATCAAATGTTAGACTTGGGAACCCAAACAATTTTAGGTTCCTTTTGGGAAAATAAAACTAGATGTATGTATGGATATGACTTGGTTTATACATCTTAGGTCTCCATACTAAATGAGTTTTTTTATGTAAGGTATAAGTGTGTGCAATATGTTCAATCTTCTCATAAGAATAACATTTAACTCCAGGAAATGGGTTTCTCAAAATTTTATAGCAAATCCGTCTCTTCCTGGGTTTTAAAATCTTTGACCTCAAAATTGGATTACTAAAATCTTCAAGTGTTGGGTGTATCCTATTTTCTTCAATATTTTTCACTGTTATTCTAAAAAATGAATTTGTATCCTCTAACACAGTGTTATTGTATTTCAAATAGTACTCTCTATTTTTTGGATTCATCCTTAAATTCTTTAAATTCTTTTTTTAATTTAGCATAAGATGTTTTCAAAAAAATCATTCTGTTTATTCAAGTCAATAAATTAATCAAGTATGCTCATGTGGTTGTTATCTATCAATGCATAAACTTTCTTAAGGATTTCATGTTCTTTTTGCAATTCCTGCTTTTCTAAGTTTAAACTAGCATGCATTTTCTTAAGTTTTTTATATGAATCATGAATTCTTTTAGAAACTTTTAATAATTCATTATAGGTCAAGTCATACCTCTTCTTGATTTGACTGATCAAGATTGTCTGCCATTAAACACAAGTTGGTGACTTCCTCCTCCATTTCTATTTTTGACGAATATGAAGCTGAGTCCACCCAAAAAGCTCTCTGAAATCTCTTCTTTCCCTTCTTCACATTTGCTTTATGTTCTACCTTCTTCTTACTAGGAGTGGATTTAGATTTGGGCAGTCTAATTTTACATGTCCAGGTTTCATACATTCATAGCAAATCACATCATTAGAAATCTTAACATTTTTATTAAACTTACATCTGTTCCACTGATGGTGTGTCCTCTGCTTTCTTTTAAGAAAACTTCCAAATTGCCTACTCATCAAGGTAATGTCGTCCTCTTCCTCAGGTTAAGACTGATCACTCTCTGAGTCCTCCACTTTCAGTGTTATGTTTTTTTTCCTTTCGTTGCTCTCCTGCATCAATCTTTCTTTGACTCACTAGGGATTTAAGAAGATTGTCATAAGAGTAAACATTTAATTTTTAGACTCTGAAATCATAGTTATCTTAGCATCACAAGCAGTAGAAAAATAACAAATTATTTTATTGACCATTTCTGCATTCGTTAATTCCCTACCTAATACATGTAAAGAAGTGACTATCTGAGTGAATATTGTATACATGTCAGAAATAGATTCATTTGGTTTCATATGAAATAATTCATAGTCATGTAATTGTTGGTGGAATTTTGGAAAACAGATTTTGAAAAATATTAGTTTTCTTTGGGGATTTTAAGATTAAGGCTGAGTTCTAATTCTAAGGTCGAATCAACTCGTTAGAAAGAGTATATCACCCCGAAGGACGAAAATAAACTTTCATAACGGTGTTCAGATTTAGAATTATGTAAACTCATCTTGAATGTTATGATCGGGTTCTAAGGAGAACTTTATATGGCCCCAAGGGGACAAAGTATAGTTCAACTAAGTACCCAATTACAATATTCAAGAAACATGATCGTCGCATTCATATCCAAAGCCTTATCGAAGAAGGGTGTATCTCCCCAAAGGGAAATGAGACCATTCTACGATAATCCTTCTAATGCAACTATGACGATCATTGCTTAACTTTTCCCAAGGGAATCTAATAAAATTTTAGAAATTAATTTTTTTTTTAAAATCAGGTGTGTGTGGTTCCAAATCTCCTACGAGCGCAAGCCCTCGTAGTTAATTACATCGTAGGGAGACAAAATCTCCTACGAAAACTCCCGATTAAAATGGTGGCAGAATTTTTTTAGAGTTTCTAGGAGTGATATCAAAGTATGAATAGCGTTATTGGAAAATCAAAAGGGAATGGATCAAAATTGAGCAGTTATTAACGGAGTTAAAGGACGAGAGGTAGGGGACACTTTGAGATTCCAGAACCATCCGAAAGTGTCCCAACTTAATCTAAGTGTTGGGCTTTATATTTTAGTATTGAAATGAAGCTTTAATTAGAGTTAAGTATTTTATTAGAAATTTGGGACTATATTCCCGAAACTTGGGGTCTTATAATCAAAGATCTGCCCCGGAACCTAAATCTATTTTGGACACTAGACCACAGTCGTCCAATCCTAACTAATGCAGTGCAAGATCTGGACTTACCCTGGCCTAGATTGGGGAGCTAGCTAACCACCTAATCGATTTAAAAGAAATGAGTCCGATCTTTCATGAAAGAGTGATAGGGACGTTGTAATTAAAGTTTTAAAGAGTTGGGGCCGACGTCTAGAGATTCTCCTATTTGACCCCTTTGACTTATGTTGGGTGCTAAAATGCTAAACTAATGCAATTAAAATTTTTGACTCTTTTGGTTTGTATCTAATGCAATGCATGCTTGTTAACAATTCCCAAATCAAGTATGCTTGAAATTTTAAAAATAGGCTTAGAAAATAATTTTTTAGAAGACTGGACTTCCCCAGGTCCGGCACCTCGTCCTCATAGGTCAGACTATCCGGACTCTACCCGCAGGCGGGGAAGGGTCTAAAGCAAGGAAAGAGTAATGCAGAAATATGCATGCGACCCTAGGGTCGATCCCCGGCTAATTCCCTAGATTCGTTATCTTTCTATAATATTTAGACTCACTAAAATTTTAGACTTTTAAAATTATGAGTAGAAAACTTTCACACCCTCACGAGTCTCACGTATCCAGGCAAAAACAAAAATTGGCATGCAATCGCCAAAAAAACTAGTAAAAGCAAGTAATCCTAAAGGCAATCAAATCATCACATCTAATACAAATTAATTAATAAATGTCCATAGGCAGAATTGCCTTGCTTATTACAAACCAGAATTTTGCAGAAAGTAAAGTGGCCGGGCACCACTGACAACAACCCGGATTCTAAACCTAGTAATGACGCAAGTAGTTTTGAGTGGGATACTCTCAATCTTCAAATCTTCAATCTCATTCTTCTTTGGAATCCTTTTCTTCAGTCTTCTTGGAATCTTCGTAGTGGATTACCCAAATGGAGAAGAGGGCACTTCCCTCAAAGGGGGAGGCCACTTTTTCCTCTTTGGGTATGGAAGAGGTATGATCCAAATTTGGATTTCCAAATGGAAAAGGAGTGTTCCCTAGAGGGGTATCCTTTCCTCTTTGGAATCCAAGGTTTGGATCTATGCATCCCAACTCAAAATCAACTTTCACAACACTTGACACTTACACAAATTACAATGATATCAAAATAAAAATCTAGACTCACCTACAGGGTTATCCTAAGCAATTAATATATAAAAAGCAGTTATTCCCAAGCAGTTGTATATGAGCAGAAAAGAAAGTAAACACACTGGCCATGCTCTTTTTATGATTTGGGAGCTTTAGCAGCTGAAGCACCTGTGCAAAGAGTTTTATAATATTTATGCATTTTTTTATTTGCCCCCCTTTTTATATTGCCCTGCATGAGCGTGGCCACCTGCAGAAAACTGTGTCAACATCCAGATCGTACCTAACCTAAGGGTAATCTAGTCGCAAAACACATCAATCCATCCACAGAGTACAGAAAAGTAAGCAGATACAGCAAAGCAATTTCATCCACAACATGCAGTGAAAACTACGAAAAACCCGGCACACAGTAGTAAAGTAAACACCGGCCTAACCTAGATCTAGAGTTGGTTTCCTAGCACATCATCTAAAGTGTGTGGGAAAGGTCGTGTGGCTGAGATAGATCCTAAAGTAGGTTATTGATTGAAGTTGTCTAAAAGGTTTGGATTCGTTAAGGCTTAGAAGGGGATTTAGATTAAAATTTAAATATTAATGAATTAAGAATTTTAATTAAACATATTTTAAAAGTTAATTGGTTGTTACCTTTGTTTCACACCGAGGCCGTGAAGTTTATTTCACCTTCCTTGGGGCTAAGCTAATAGCCTCGTAGGCCTGGGTTACCCAGTAACAATCGGGGTTGATTAAGTTATTTAAATTGGTTGGAATTAAAGGAACAGATTAATATAAAAAGGAGTTGTCTACTGATTTTTAAATTTGATTAATTTAAGTTTTCCATTAATTGATTCGTGGCGTTGTGCCACCAGGCTCGAGGAACCAGCCTCCTTAGGACACTTAGCCCCGCAGCCCGGAGTAGTCCAGCCGATAAACCAAATTAATGTAATTGAATTAGAAATTTTTAAAATGTTAAGTAATTAAAAATTAATCTATTTTAAGATTTTACACCCCTTAGAATCCATTTGTGGTGTTGTGCCACCAGGCTCGAGGAACCAGCCTCCTTAGGACACTTAGCCCCGCAGCCCGGAGTAGTCCAGCCAATAAACTTCATCTTTAGGGTGGTTGTTGTGTTTTAAAGGATTTGTTAAGTGTTTTAAGCATTAAACCAATATTTTCTGAATTTTAGAATGATTTTGAGTTTTATGAATTTTTGGAATTTTTTAATGATTTAATTAAGGGGTTGAAAATTGACTTTTAAAATTAGAGTTAATCTTAAAGGTTTCAGATTTTTAATAAATACTAGACCTAATTATGAGTTGTTAGACAGTTGGTACATTCAATTTGGAGTTTTCTATCAAAAGTTATGTTTTTTAGAAGTTTTGACCCGGTTTTGACCTAGAGTTGACCAAAATGTTGACTTTTTGACTTATTACAGATTTCGAGGGTTTGAAATTTTAGGAAAATACTAGATTTTAATTAGAGTCATTAGCCACTGAGTTTGATTGATTTAGAATTTTCTATAATTATTAATGAATTTTGGAAGTTTGGGTATTTATTGGAATTATTAAATTATTTCAATTAAGAGCCATTTTAACAATTTGAACCCAAATGAGTCTTAAACTTCTTGAGATCAACTCCAAAGATCAAAAATGATCTAAGGAGAGATCAGCAAGTGTTTAAAGATTTTTTGGGATTTTTAATAATTCTTAATTAATTAAAATTGATTAAACAGTGATTTTAGCTTAAAAATTAGATTAGAATATATATGAATGTCAAATTAAAGGGATTCCAATTTTCACTGATTGAGGGATGAATTTAGGTTAGTTAGGGGTATTTTGGGGGAATTTTAAGAATTAAATCAAATTTATTAGAATTTTATTAAGGCTGAAGGGGGATTTCTAAGGGGAATTATTGTGGCTCCTACTTGGGAAACCAAATGAACCCCAAATGTGATGAAATTTAAACCAAAGGATCACCTGATCCTAAGGCCTAAACCCACAAAATTTGGGCTCAAAAAGAGTACTCTAAGGTGGTTAACTAAACCACCCAAGGTGAGCTCTAAGTCACCTTCAAATCACTATAGGGATCTATCCTAGGCTTGGATTGGGGCAAAATCAGTGGCTCTACACTCCTTATCCTAAACATCATCAGCACACCAAAAATTACACCCTAAATCCCATTGAATAGGTCCATATCCCTTTTTGAATTTAAGGGTCAAACTATGACCCTTAAACTTAAAAATTGGGTAAAATGCCCTTGAACAACATAAAACGGAGGGATAAAATTTGGACATGTCAAAAACATGTCAAATTTCAATCTCCCAAAATTCCAGACCTGGTGGACATGTATTTAAAAAGTAATTAAAGAAATTCATAAAATGCTCAAAATGAAATTAAACCTAAGATTGACCTAACCAGGGTCTGGAACCATAAGGCTTTTGTAGTGCTCCCTGAGACCTTTCCAATGAGCCTAAGAACGCCTAATTTGGACAAGTGTGCAGGGAGTTATGAATTTTGAAGTTCCCTTAAATTTCTAGATTTAATTAATCCGGCAATTACACAGTCAGCGACCGTTAACCACGCGGCGCGCGTTGATTTGCCAGACAATGATTGGCGCTAACTGTTAACGACCGGATTAACCACAGCCGTCGGATGGCGGATCGAACGGCTGGGATTAAACGCGCTCCGGGACCGCGGGATCTAATCCGAGCCGTCGATCGAAATCAACGGCTGAGATTACGTCTTCAACCTCCGCCTTTAGCCGAAGCCGTGAACCTTCTCCGGCGTGATCCGAGTGATCCCGCCGGCGAACTTTGACGAAATTTCACAGGGAGGATCAGGGGGGGTGGAAACCTTCAATCCAACGGTGGAAATCCGCTGGGGTGAAGGTTTCCTTCACACTTGACCGGACTACCTAGCTAGGGAGCTCGGGATGAAGGAATTACCGCAGAGAAAGACTCAACGAATGAGCTTTTCTATCTGGGAGCTTCAGGGGACGAAGGCGAGCAGGTTTCCTTCAGAGGCCGCGACTGGAGGACAGCTGGAGGTATGACTTCGAGCGTGACGCCGAAGCCTTTCGCCGGAGTTCGCTTGAAGTGATGGAAGGGGCGGTCTGAGAGCTCGAAGGAAGATGCTGGGAGATGGAGGGAGCTCTGGGGAATCGCTTGAAAACACTGGGATCGTCTCTCGAGCTCTAGGGAGCACCAAACTATTCAGCCTCCTCCCGCGAGCTCGGACGGCCAGGATTGAATCGGAGGAGGTCTCGGATTGATGCCAAGTGGAAAGGGGCACCATTCCATAGAGCTCGTGAGCCTCAAGCCGGCGAGCCACAGCCTTTGGAAGTCTTTCGGTCAGGATCGGCCTGGGGGGACCACCGGAGCTTGCTCTCCATTGGTTCCGACCGCCGCCGGCCATGGTCTGGGTCGGGTTGACCAGGGAAGGCTGATGGGGACATACTGGAGCTGAGAGTGGAGCCGAATGGGCTTGAGGAAGCTGGGGTCAATCTGGTGGCTCGGTTGGGCTCGAACCTGCTTGGTTCGAGTCGAAGTGAGCTCGATCCAGGTCAGGTCAGACCCTGGGTTTGGTATGGGAGGCAGGTCTGGGTCTGGTGCACCCAATGCAGGTGGCAATTGGGTCGAATTTGATCTGGATTAAAAGATGGCTCGGGTTGATCCAAACCTGCTTGGTTTGGGTCGATTCGGGCTCAACCCAGGTCAGGCCAGACTTTGGGCTTGAGGTGGGGAGTGGGTCTAGGTCTGGTGCACCCAATGCAAGTGGCAATTGGGTCCAATTTGATCTGGGCAGGGAGATGGCTCGGGTCCAAGTGTTTTTGGCTACTTTGGGTTAGCCTAACTCCTGACCCAAGCTAGCCCAAGGCATGGGCTGGCTGGAGGAGGTGTATTGAACCTAGGGCCACCTATGGGAAGTGTTGGTCAAGTTCAATTGGGCTTAGGTTGAGATTTGGCTCAATCCTAAGTGCTTTTGGGCACTTTGGGCTAGCCTAACTCTTGACCCAAATGAGCCCAAGGGTTGGGCTGATCAAGGAAGGTGTATTGGGTCCATGGGAACTCAATGGCACTTTGATTTGGATTCAATTTGGATAAGATCAAAAGATGGCTCAAGGGATACCTCTTCTTGGTTACTTGGGTCAAGCCATGTGACTAACCCAAGTGAGCCCAAGGCTTGGGTCACCAAGAGGGGTCTCTTGGGTGCCCAAGGGGTCATCCCATGCATCTAAAGGACTTGGAATAGGATTGATTCAAAATTTTGAAAGGGAAGGGGTGTATGGGTTAATGGGTCAAACCTGGTTGACTTGGTCAACCAGGTTGACCCAAGGTCTGGATTTCTGGATTTGGAATGGATTTTAAGCTCGAGTAATTAATATTGAAGTATCCAAATCATTAACAATCATGTGGTGATTGTTAATGAATGGATAGGGTCAAAGCTAGGTCAAGGGTAGGATCAAAGTCAAAGTTGAAGTTTGAATTCTCAATTGAACTGGGTCATGGTTTGAAGGCTTCTGAAGTTTGAATTGATTTAAATTTAAATTGAATGGAGTTTAATTTGATTTGGGGTTTCAGTTAGTCAAGGGTATGGATTGATTTGAATATGGATTGATCCTAGAATCTAGAGAGATTCTAAGATCTAGGATCTAGAAGGGTTCTAGGATTTGGAATCTAGAATGGTTCTAGGATTTAGAATCTAGAGTATGGAGGAATCCTAAGCTCTAGAGTAGATCCTAGGGTCTGGGGTCTGGAAGATTCCTAAGGTCTAGAATGGATTCTAGGGTCTAGGATTAGATCTGGATTCTGGAAGGGTCTTAGTGACCTCATACAAAAATGAGGTCAACAAATGGACCCCCAATGTGTGTGGTTGAAGGAACTTCTGCTGCACACATTGGCGTTGACCGAATAGAAGTGAAATCTCAAGGATGGAAGGGGGGTGATCTCCCAACCTCAATCCTATAAGATGCTGATAGAAGACTTACTCCAAAGGCAGATTAACTGGAAACCAAAGTAGAGAATACCTAGCTTTCGGTCTAAGGAAGGGCATCACCCAACCGTAGGTCTACAGGATGCTGATAGAAGACTTACTCCTAGTAGACGGATCAACTGGAGACCAAGGTAGGAAATACCTAGCCTTGGGTCTAAGGAAGGGCATCACCCAACCTTAGGCCTATAGGATGCTGATAGAAGACTTACTCCAAATAGGCAAATCAACTGGAAAATAAAGTAGGGAATACCTAACTTTGGGTCTGAGGAAGGGCATCACCCAACCTCAGGTCTACAGGATGCTGATAGAAGACTTACTCCTAGTAGACGGATCAACTGGAAACCAAGGTAGGGAATACCTAGCCTTGGGTCTAAGGAAGGGCATCACCCAACCTTAGGCCTATAGGATGCTGATAGAAGACTTACTCCAAATAGGCAAATCAACTGGAAACCAAAGTAGGGAATACCTAACTTTGGGTCTGAGGAAGGGCATCACCCAACCTCAGGTCTACAGGATGCTGATAGAAGACTTACTCATAGTAGACGGATCAACTGGAAACAAAGGTAGGGAATACCTAGCATTGGGTCTAAGGAAGGGCATCACCCAACCTTAGGCCTATAGGATGCTGAAAGAAGACTTACTCCAAATAGGCAAATCAACTGGAAACCAAAGTAGGGAATACCTAGCTTTGGGTCTAAGGAAGGGCATCACCCAACCTTAGGCCTATAGGATGCTGATAGAAGACTTACTCCAAATAGGCAGATTAACTGGCAAACTAGGATGGTGCCACGAAGGGCGTACTCCATCACTAGCGAAATGGTCATGTGGGAAGGAAACTTGCTCCACATAGAGGACCTCAACTGGCAAACTAGGATGGTGCCACGAAGGGCGTACTCCATCACTAGCGAATGGGAATCAGGATGGTGCCACGGAGGGCGTACTCCACCACAAATCACCGGGACAAATGCTAGGGTGGTGCCACGGAGGGCGTATTCCACCACTAGCGGGTCTAATCTTAAGGGAAGGAAGGACCTAACCTTAAGGAGAAGGTGAAGAGCGTTAAAAAAAAAAAAGAAAAGAAAAGAAAAGACCTAAAAAAAGGTAGAATCAGTCACAAATCAAGAAAAGGAAGTTTTATTAATTGATAGAATGAGCTACATCAAGCATAGTATTTCTTAAGGAAACGCCCATTGACAGGTAGCAATGGGTGGTTCCCTTTACAATCTACTAACTGATACGAGCCTCCTTTGTAGACAGTCTCTACAACGAAGGGTCCTTCCCATGTAGGTTCAAATTTGCCTCCCAACTTCCGATGGGCCAAGATAGGCCTCCGAAGGACCAATACCAAGTCTCCCGCTTGGAAGGTCCTAGGTCGCACTAACTTATCATGGGCTTGAACCAAACGGGATTTATATAACTCTAAACTTTGTTGAGCTTGGAGACGTCGCTCTTCAAGGCCTTCGAGTTCTTCCAATCGTAGTTTTGCATTTTGTTCATTTGTAATTTGATTCTGAACAGCAATTCTGAGCGAAGGGATTTGTATTTCCAAGGGTAGAACAGCCTCAGATCCATACACTAGTGCAAACGGGGTGGATTGGGTCGGGGTTCTATAAGTGGTACGATAAGCCCACAAAGCTTCCACCAACCGCTCATCCCACTGCCGTTTGTTATCATCAAGGGTCTTTTTAACAATTTGCACCAAGGTTTTATTGAAGGCCTCGGCCAATCCATTCGCCCGAGGGTAATAGATCGTTGAATATCTCCAATCAATATTATGACGCCTTACAAAATTATTGATTTTTGTAGACTTGAATGCGGACCCATTATCGGATATGATTCTGCGATGTACGCCGAATCGATATACAATATGGTCACGAAAGAATTTTAAGACATGGTGTGATGTTACGTTTCATAGGGGAATTGCTTCCGCCCACTTTGAAAAGTAATCAATCGCTGCTAATATTAAACGATGACCTCTCGCGGAGGGAGGGTCAATCGGCCCAATGATATCCGTGCCCCAACTCTCGAAGGGCCACGAGGCTATCGTAGGGTGTAACACATTAGGCGGCTGATGTAAAACCACACCATGGACCTGACATTGATGACAGTGCTTTGCAGTATTCATATAATCGTCAATCATTGTAGGCCAATAATATCCAAGTCTTTTAATCTTTAATTTCATTTTTGGACCCGATTGATGTGCACCGCACAGTCCTGAATGAACTTCATTAACAATTTTCTGGGCTTCTCGCTTGTTCAAACAGCGCAGCCACATATGATCGAAGGACCGACGGTACAACAGATCGTTAACTAGTGCATATGATAGGGCACGTTTCTTAATCTGGTTGGAGAGTGATTTATCCTGGGGAAGCTTCCCTTTTTTAAGGTAATCGATTAAGGGTCGTCTCCAGTCGCCTTCTTCGTCGGTTGTCAAAGAGGCAGAAAGGATCTGAAGGGGAGTCTTACTAATGTGTTCCAAATCTATAAGGGAGAGGGTCTTACGACCCTGAATCTCTATAGGGATGGAATCCTCCTCAGGACATGCAAATTCCTTTGCAAGCTTTGATAAGGCATCCGCCGCGGAATTGCTTCCACGGGGAACCCTATACAAAGTAGCAATAGGGATTTGTTCCAACAAGTGAAGTGTGTACTGGTGATATCTTAGGAGATTCGGATTCAAGACTTTATAAGTTCCGGCGACTTGGTTAATCACCAACTGGGAATCTCCAAATATCTTAATCTCTTTAATTCCCATTAGAATTGCAAGTTCCAAACCAGTTATCAGAGCTTCGTATTCAGCTTCGTTGTTTGTGCAAGGCTCTGATAAGTGGTAGGAAAAATGCATCATTCCTTTTTCTGGCATAATAAAAATTAGACCGACTCCAGCCTTTCCAGGAATTACAGATTGTTGGGTTGCAATCCTATGAGAGGATGTTGCCCCATCAAAATATAATTCCCAGATGGCCTTGCCAGATTCCCTCAAACTCATGACTTGTTCGTCGGGTAGGTCATCATTCAGAGGAAAATCTGCCGGCAGCGGGTGTGCTACCAGAAAGTCGGCGACAGCCTGTCCCTTCACAGCACGAAGGGGAGTGAAAGTAATCTCAAATTGTAACAATATCATAGACCAACGAGCTAAACGTCCTGACAACGTAGGTCGGGTCATAAGATATTGCAAAGGATTAACTCTTGAAATCAGACTGATTGAGTGGGAGAGCATGTAATGCCTCAGTTTCTGAGCCGCAAAAACCAGAGCAAGACAATGCTTCTCAATTGACGGGTATCGAATTTCAGTAGGAAGGAGTCTTCGACTGAGGTAATAGAGAGCATTCTCTTTCCCTTCGTCGTTAACTTGAGCCAACAGGGCACCTAAAGACTTATCTAGAGCTGCAGTGTAGAGGATTAACAGCTTTCCCGGAATCGGAGCTGCCAAGACTAGCAGATTAGAAAGGTATTATTTGATATCGTCAAAAGCATTTTGACACTTCTCGCCCCATACGAACTTAGTATCCTTTTTTGCAAGGACAGAAAAGGGTTGACATCTCCCGGAAAGATTAGAAATAAACCTCCTTATATATGCCAATCTACCTTGTAGAGACCTTAACTGGGTAAGGCTCTTAGGGGATGACATATCTAAGATGGCTTCAATTTTAGCAGGATCCATCTTGATTCCGCGGTGCCTCACTACGAATCCTAAGAATTTTCCCGAAGTGACGCCGAAGGCGCACTTCAAGGGGTTCATTTTCAAATCGTAGCGACGCAACCGTTCGAAAACAACTCTTAAGTCATAGAGGTGAGCCTCTTTAACCTTACTCTTGACAACTAAATCATCAATATAGAATTCAACTTGATTATGAATTAAGTCGTCAAAGATACGGGTCATTGCCCGTTGGTAGGTTGCTCCGGCATTCTTTAAGCCGAATGGCATTACCTTATAACAAAAGATTCCAATAGGGGTTCTGAACGCCGTATTTCTCGCATCTTCAGGGGCCATCTTGATTTGGTTATAACCCGATGAGCCATCCATGAATGAGAAAATAGCATGTGAAGAGGCAATGTCCACCATGAGTTCTGGTATTGGTAGAGGGAACTCATCTTTAGGACATGCCTTATTTAGATCCCTATAGTCGACACAAATCCGAATTTGACCATTTTTCTTTCGAACTGGCACGACGCTGGCCACCCAGGAGGGATATTGCTCCTCTCAAATGAATCCGGCTTCTGCCAATTTCTTAACTTCAGAAATGACTTGTTGCTCAATCTCTAAGCGCATGCGTCGAGGAGCTTGTTTAACAGGAATGGCATCATGCCGAACCCCAAGTTTGTGAACTGCTACCTCAGCAGGCAAACCTGGCATTTCGTCGTATGTCCAGGCAAAGCAATCCCTGAAATCGAATAACAACTGGATTAAGTCTTGGGTTTCACCCTCGCTCAATAAAGTACTTATGAAAATCGGATGGGGGTCATCATCGTTTCCCAGGTTAATTTCTCTCAACTCATCGACTGTCGACTTAATTTCTTCTTCAAATTCAAGGGGTGCATCCCGAACTTGAAGATCATCGGGATCATCTAAAGTCTCCAAACAGAGACCATCTAGAGGACAAGGAGGATCTGTAGGGACATTTGGAGAATCGAGGTGGTAAGTTATCATTAGGCAATACTCATCATCATCGAATGAACTAACTGTTCCAAAGCCAATACCACTTGTTGGATTTTTATTTACTTTTGTTCGCCAAATATTCTCGTGGTATCTAGCTTGACCCTTAGTCCATCGGTATGGTATAGAACCTTTAGAAAAAGTGTTTTTCACACAAACAGGGAAGTAGCCAAAAGGTAATTCCATTAATTCATTAAAATCTGCCTCCTCAAGGGTTACATCACCTTCATCCCTTGCGGAGGAGGAGCCAGGAAAGAATTTCTGGACTTTCTTAACTTCAACATCCAAGTTGGGGGCCACTTTGACTTCCAACCCTACAATCCTGCCTGCCGACAGTGGGGTCAGAGAAAGGGCCTCAATCCTTCTAGTGAGCTTTTCATACATTGTTAATTCAGGCTCGTAACTTTAAACTTTTGATATATCTACCTCAGGGTCACTGTCCTGGTCTAAAGTGAGATCAAATTTCGGAGGAGCATTTATGTTCTGATAATCGAGAGAGAGGGCAGTACATTGACTTTTTAGTTCACCATCAGAATCTGATTCCAAATCAATATACACAGGTGCTGCTCTACTATCTAATGAAGCGCGGCCTCGACCTCGTGCCCTTAAAGCCATCCTCCCACCTCTTTGAGGTAATGTGCTTGGAGGCCTAAGGACAACGATATCAGAGTCGTCTTCACTACTCGATTGTATCATTTCTTGATTGATATTTTTATCTTTTTCTTTCTTTTGGTTGAATTTTTGTCCAACCATTTTCTCCTCAAATTTGATCTCCAATTTAGAACGGGACGAGGACCCTTTTGGTATGAAATATGCAGCATCTTTGTAGATCCCAATTTCTTGAATCGAGAATGGTTGCAAATCACCCTTAATCACATGTTCAATGCCGTCTCTTTGATACTTAATGCATTGGTGCAGGGTAGATGGAACCATTCTATATTCGTGAATCCAAGGTCTACCTAGGAGTGCGTTAAAGGACGTAGTTGAATCAATGATATGAAATTTAGCTTCAATTTTTAACCCTCCTATTTCTAGGAGTAAAGTGATTGAACCTAAAGCTCTCTCGCCCTTCTCGTTGAACCCACGAAGCACCAACCTGTCGGTTGAAAGCTTGTTAGTATCAACTCTGAGATAAGCAAGAGTCTTTATGTTCATCACGTTGACCGATGCACCCGGATCAACAAGGACTCTTGATAACTTGAAGTTTCCCACATCTACAGTAATGTAGAGGGGACGATTGTGGTCAGCAGTTCCCAAGAGTAAATCTTCGTCTAAAAAGGTAACCCCGGGGACCTCTTTGAAGTAAAGAGCCTCACCTTCTGAAGTTGCAGCCAACTGTGTTAAGCAAATCTCGGGATCGAGAAGTGCTTTAATTAAAGACTCCCTCATTTCTTTGGAGAGAAGGAGGGCGTCGTAAATACTTAATTTTGCTGGCAACTTCCTAAGGTGGGCTAGAACATTATAATCAACCTTAGGAACGACAGACTCGAAACCCGGAGGAATTAAAGGAAATTCTGGTTGTTGAGGGGAATCTGGGTTTAGATTTTCGAAAGAGGATTGCTTGTCTTTGTCCCGAGGGGGAAACCTAGGAGGTAAGACTTTACCGCCACGGAGTTGCACCTGCTCGACATCTTCGGGCGAGCAAACTAGAGCGGTGTCTACACTCACTGTAGGCATTGGATCGTCGTTTCCCGAAAGAGAGTCAGAATCTGAAAACTCTATCTCGATAGGACTTCCCTGAAAATCACATTGGGGGAAATCACTTTCTGATAAGGCTTCACATTCGACATCTTCTTGAATAGTCGATTCGGGGAGGTCGGTTTGATTAACCTCAACATTTATTCCATTAGGAGTTTGATTCAAAATAGGAGAGTCATCAATTTGCATTTGAGATTCATGGTTAATCATCAAGACAGAAGTAGAATGATGTTTTTTATTCATCTTTTGACCCTTCGCCTTTGATGGGGCAAAGTAAAAGTCAGATAACAAAAGAGGGGAAAGGGTTTTAACACCGCCATCCGCCATTCTAATATATCTCTCATCTACACACTTCCTCTCTACAAAATCAAATTTCTCTTCTTTTACATTTTTCTCAGTAGTTCCTAAGACTACTGGAGAGGGAAGTGGCTCAACATTCTTCTGCGAAGCGTCCAGGTCAACTTTCCACACCGGGGCCTGGGCTATCGTAGTCAGCTGTTGAGAAAGACGAAAAGACTTGTTAATCGACTTTTTAAGTGCCCGGGACAAAGCAATGTCCCAACCATCTTCAACAAGACAAGAAGAGTTAAGAGGATTACCTGAAATGGTTTTAATTGAAATATTTTCTAGATCGACCAAGTATTCCTTAGGTGTTATGATGTTATCTTGGGTGTAGTTCCTCTCAAGCCAATCTTTGAAAACAACGCAGTCCTCAAGAGGGTGACTAAGCATCCTGTGGTACGGGCAATACTTGGGATCATCTTTCTTGCTCCCATTCTCAGGCCTCCTGGCCTCTGGCAACTGAAAATCTGGTTTCTTTAACAAACTCCTGAAGATCTTCTTAACTTACTCCCTTTTAAATGGATAAGGCTTTGCCAATCTCTCTCTTAAAGGGATGAAGGCGGGATCTCTAGTATATTGAGGAACTATCTGAAATGGCTGCTTCTAAGGCGGCTGTGGTGGAAGTGGAGTGCTAGGCTGACTAATCACTGGCCTCTATCCTTTATCTACTGCTGAGACCACAGCTTTCTTTTCAAATGTTTTCACCAATTTTGGACCCTTCCTTTCTTCAGACTGCTCTCGTAAGAATGGCATCCTAGGAGCCTCTTCCTGCAAATTGCTAGCCTTATTAAGAAGTTTTTCAAAAGTTTTAATAGTGAAATCCTTCAGGAGAAAAGCAACAGGACCGTGGATATTCTTCAAAAGAATCTCCACGGCATGTTGCTCTTGCAACTGGGGTTCACACTTCATCGAGAGGTTTCGCCACCTCAAGATGTACTCAACCAGAGACTCTCCCGCAGCCCGGAGTAATTGAATTAGAAATTTTTAAAATGTTAAGTAATTAAAAATTAATCTATTTTAAGATTTAACACCCCTTAGAATCCATTCGTGGCGTTGTGCCACCAGGCTCGAGGAACCAGCCTCCTTAGGACACTTAGCCCCGCAGCCCGGAGTAGTCCAGCCAATAAACTTCATCTTTAGGGTGGTTGTTGTATTTTAAAGGATTTGTTAAGTGTTTTAAGCATTAAACCAATATTTTCTGAATTTTAGAATGATTTTGACTTTTATGAATTTTTGGAATATTTTAATGATTTAATTAAGGGGTTGAAAATTGACTTTTAAAATTAGAGTTAATCTTAAAGGTTTCAGATTTTTAAAAAATACTAGACCTAATTATGAGTTGTTAGACAGTTGGTACATTCAATTTGGAGTTTTCTATCAAAAGTTATGATTTTTAGAAGTTTTGACCCGGTTTTGACCTAGAGTTGACCAAAATGTTGACTTTTTGACTTATTATAGATTTCGAGGGTTTGAAATTTTAGGAAAATACTAGATTTTAATTAGAATCATTAGCCACTGAGTTTGATTGATTTAGAATTTTCTATAATTATTAATGAATTTTGGAAGTTTGGGTATTTATTGAAATTATTAAATTATTTCAATTAAGAGCCATTTTAACAATTTAAACCCAAATGAGTCTTAAACTTCTTGAGATCAACTCCAAAGATAAAAAATGATCTAAGGAGAGATCAGCAAGTGTTTAAAGATTTTTTGGGATTTTTAATAATTCTTAATTAATTAAAATTGATTAAACAATGATTTTAGCTTAAAAATTAGAATAGAATATATATGAATGTCAAATTAAAGGGATTCAAATTTTCACTGATTGAGGGATGAATTGAGGTTAGTTAGGGGTATTTTGGGGGAATTTTAAGAATTAAATCAAATTTATTAGAATTTTATTAAGGCTGAAGGGGGATTTCTAAGGGGAATTATTGTGGCTCCTACTTGGGAAACCAAATGAACCCCAAATGTGATGAAATTTAAACCAAAGGATCACCTGATCCTAAGGCCTAAACCCACAAAATTTGGGCTCAAAAGGAGTACTCTAAGGTGGTTAACTAAACCACCCAAGGTGAGCTCTAAGTCACCTTCAAATCACTATAGGGATCTATACAAGGCTTGGATTGGGGCAAAATCAGTGGCTCTACACTCCTTATCCTAAACATCATCAGCACACCAAAAATCACACCCTAAATCCCATTGGATAGGTCCATATCCCTTTTTGAATTTAAGGGTCAAACTATGACCCTTAAACTTAAAAATTGGGTAAAATGCCCTTGAACAACATAAAACGGGGGGATAAAATTTGGACATGTCAAAAACATGTCAAATTTCAATCTCCCAAAATTCCAGACCTTGTGGACATGTATTTAAAAAGTAATTAAAGAAATTCATAAAATGCTCAAAATGAAATTAAATTTAAGATTGACCTAACCAGGGTCTGGAACCATAGGGCTTTTGTAGTGCTCCCTGAGACCTTTCCAATGAGCCTAAGAAAACCTAATTTGGACAAGTGTGCAGGGAGTTATGAATTTTGAAGTTCCCTTAAATTTCTGGATTTAATTAATCCGGCAATTACACAGTCAGCGACCGTTACCCACGCGGCGCGCGTTGATTCGCCAGACAATGATTGGCGCTAACTGTTAACGGCCAGATTAACCACAGCCGTCGGATGGCGGATCGAACGGCTGTGATTAAACGCGTTCCGGGACCGCGGGATCTAATCCGAGCCGTCGATCGAAATCAACGGCTGAGATTACGTCTTCAACCTCCGCCTTTAGTCGAAGCCGTGAACCTTCTCCGGCGTGATCCGAGTGATCCCGCCGGTGAACTTTGACGAAATTTCACAGGGAGGATCAGAGGGGTGGAAACCTTCAATCCAACGGTGGAAATCCGCTGGGGTGAAGGTTTCCTTCACACTTGACCGGACTACCTAGCTAGGGAGCTCGGGATGAAGGAATTACCGCAGAGAAAGCCTCAACGAATAAGCTTCCCTATCTGGAAGCTTCAGGGGACGAAGGCGAGCAGGTTTCCTTCGGAGGACGCGACTGGAGGACAGCTGCAGATATGACTTCGAGCGGGACACCGAAGCCTTTCACCGGAGTTCACTTGAAGTGATGGAAGGGGCGGTCTGAGAGCTCGAAGGAAGATGCTGGGAGATGGAGGGAGCTCTGGGGAATCACTTGAAAACACTGGGATCGTCTCTCGAGCTCTGGGGAGCACCAACCTATTCAGCCTCCTCCCGCGAGCTCGGACGGCCAGGATTGAATCGGAGGAGGTCTCGGATTGATGCCAAGTGGAAAGGGGCATCATTCCAGAGAGCTCGTGAGCCTCAAGCCGGCGAGCCACAGCCTTTGGAAGGCTTTCGGTCAGGATCAGCCTGGGGGGACCACCGGAGCTTGCTCTCCATTGGTTCCGACCGCCGCCGGCCATGGTCTGGGTCGGGTTGACCAGGGAAGGCCGATGGGGACATACTGGAGCCGAGAGTGGAGCCGAATGGGCCTGAGGAAGCTGGGGTCGATTCGGTGGCTCGGTTGGGCTCGAACCTGCTTGGTTCGAGTCGAAGTGAGCTCGATCCAGGTCAGGTCAGACCCTGGGTTCAGTATGGGAGGCAGGTCTGGGTCTGGTGCACCCAATGCAAGTGGCAATTGGATCGAATTTGATCTAGATTAAAAGATGGCTCGGGTTGATCCAAACCTGCTTGGTTTGGGTCGATTCAGGCTCAACCCAGGTCAGGCCAGACCCTTGGCTTGAGGTGGGGAGTGGGTCTAGGTCTGGTGCACCCAATGTAAGTGACAATTGGGTCCAATTTGATCTGGGCAGGGAGATGGCTGGGGCCCAAGTGTTTTTGGCTACTTTGGGTTAGCCTAACTCCTGACCCAAGCTAGCCCAAGGCATGGGCTAGCTGGTGGAGGTGTATTGAACCTAGGGCCACCTATGGGAAGTGTTGGTCAAGTTCAATTGGGCTTAGGTTGAGATTTGGCCCAATCCCAAGTGCTTTTGGGCATTTTGGGCTAGCCTAACTCTTGACCCAAATGATCCCAAGGGTTGGGCTGATCAAGGAAGGTGTATTGGGTCCATGGGAACTCAATGGCACTTTGATTTGGATTCAGTTTGGATAAGATCAAAAGATGGCTCAAGGGAGACCTCTTCTTGGTTACTTGGGTCAAGCCATGTGACTAACCCAAGTGAGCCCAAGGCTTGGGTCACCAAGAGGGGTCTCTTGGGTGCCCAAGGGGTCATCCCATGCATCTAAAGGACTTGGAATAGGATTGATTCAAAATTTTGAAAGGGAAGGGGTGTATGGGTTAATGGGTCAAACCTTTTTGACTTGGTCAACCAGGTTGACCCAAGGTCTGGATTTCTGGATTTGGAATGGATTTTAAGCTCGAGTAATTAATATTGAAGTATCCAAATCATTAACAATCATGTGGTGATTGTTAATGAATGGATAGGGTCAAAGCTAGGTCAAGGGTAGGATCAAAGTCAAAGTTGAAGTTTGAATTCTCATTTGAACTGGGTCATGGTTTGAAGGATTCTGAAGTTTGAATTGATTTAAATTTAAATTGAAAGGAGTTTAAATTGATTTAGGGTTTGAGTTAGTCAAGGGTATGGATTGATTTGAATATGGATTGATCCTAGAATCTAGAGAGATTCTAAGATCTAGGATCTAGAAGGGTTCTAGGATTTGGAATCTAGAATGGTTCTAGGATTTAGAATCTAGAGTATGGAGGAATCCTAAGCTCTAGAGTAGATCCTAGGGTCTGGGGTCTGGAAGATTCCTAAGGTCTAGAATGGATTCTAGGGTCTAGGATTAGATCTGGATTCTGGAAGGGTCTTAGTGACCTCATACAAAAATGAGGTCAACAGTAATAAGATATTTAATCTAGATTTCTTTACTTCATTAGTCCCTTTGTAAGTAATACAAAGCGTATTCCATATGTCCTTTCCACTTTTACAAGTGGAAACATGTATGTAATCTTCTGACTTAAGTGCATAAAAGAAACTGTTTAAATACGTTGCTTTTAGTTGTGCTAAGTCATGTTCTTCTACAGTTCAGTCAGCAAAGACTATTTCAACTCTGATGCCATCAACTAATCTAGTTGGTCTAGTATACCCTTCTTGAACCAATCCACATGCGATAATCTAGTGATTGCAAAAAAAGTAGACATACATGTTTTCAAAAAATTTAAAGGGATATTATAAAATAAAAGAGGTCTAGTGATCGAATACCCTTCAGGTTTGTTTTGGTTTCCAAAAGTATCCATCTCATTTATAAAAAAGTAGTCTGAACTTATGGTTTTGAAATAAAGATCTAATACCACTTGTTGAATCTTGATTAGGTTGTTAAACCTAAACTAATGTCCCAAGGCTAACTAAGAGGGGAGGGGGGGGGGGGGTGAATTGGTAATTTAAAATTTTCTCTTGGATTTTTAAATTAGAAAACCATTGATTCTCGTAGCAAGTTAATTAAGTTTAACAAATAAACTTTTCAACCATAAAAAATAACTTGCAGTAAATAAATGCAAAAATTAAAAGACATAAAGATTTATAGTGGTTCTGTCAAACACGACCTACATCCACTTTCTAAAGACTCCCTCTTTAGGTATTGCACTATTACCAAAGTGTCTCTCCTTTTTCCCTCATAGTAAGGTGAAGAAGCATTTACAAAACCTCTCTTTAACCAATCTCGAGTGCGAAACAGAACCATCTTCTTTTCACACCCTCTAAGTGTTGGCAGAGAATCAACATCTATTCACACACTCCAAGTGTCAGCAGAGAACCATTGAAAATTATGAATCTGTATGAAATCTTTCGTACATGATGATTGTTCAGGATGAACCAAGTTCATCCAGTATGAAAAGTAAGAAAATTTTTCATCTTCGTCGAGAAGAAGAGGGACCCATAATTTCGTACCCTGTATGGCATACGTACGTTGACGACATCATAAGATTTGATCAGTTATGAAATTTTTCAAGTTCATCTAGAAGAAATGTCGAGATGAAAAGGGACCTCACAATTTCAAACTCTAGAAGGTGTGTGCGAATTGTGATCATACATTACTATCCATACTTAGAAAAAATCTTTTTGAGTGAAAAAGGGACTCATCCATTTCATATTCTAGAAGGTTTGTATGAATGGTAATCATACAGTATGATTAATACATAGAAAAAATTTTATCTCTCTTTTCATTTGACTGCTCGTCGGGAAGAAATAACTGAACAAATCAACCCGTACAAAGTACATTCGTACAGTATGATCAGTTTAAAAAAAATTGCAATTTTTAAACTTTCTTCTGGTGTGTGTGTGCACAATTACTCATTTATAATCACACTCTCTCAAACACAATAAAATGAAAAATACATACTTCAATTATAATAACCCCTAAACTGGTCTGATTTTAAGTGTTCAACATTCAAGAGTATGATTTCCCTGGAATGTTAGTACACACAAATAGCAAAACAATTCTTCTAAAATATATTAGGAGAAATAACAATTAAAGCAATAATATTTGGAATCATAAAAAACATACAAGTGATAAGAATATGAAATAGGCAAGAAATAAGTAGCAACTATCTCAACAGTTTAGTTACCGAAGAAGAGGATCCCGCAAAAACAACTTTAAAAGAGAGATTTACAATCAGGAAATAAATAGTTAGAGGGGATCAATGACAACAACGTCGTCATCACCTAAAGCCAATAGAAGAAAAAATACAATAAAAACAAATGCAAACCAATTCAAGAGCACATATAGGAAAAAAAATGGTAAAATCAAGTGGAAAAACCAAGCAAGATAAAGATGAAAGGAGATCAAACAAGTAAACCTTATATCGCCACGAAATCGACAGAGAGAGCACGAGAGTATCTAGCTTGAGAGTAATAAAAAAAAAAAATTTTTTTTTTTGGGAAACCCTTGGAGGGGCCTACGTATTGATTCAAAAATTTATTACAAGGTCATTAGAGGGTCCCAAACACCCTACTGCTCGAAAGAGCTGCAAAATAAAAGTAAAAAAAAAAACTATAAGCATGAGGTCCCTAATAACAAACAATACAAAATAATCTAGAAACATTCTACGGTGCTCAAGAATAAACACCCAAAAAAGAATAGAACGACAAAAAATAGCAACCAAAATCTGCTTGCCTTCGACGATTTGATTATTATGCTCGCCTACAAAAAGGGCACCTGCAGAACAAAATAAAACACCAAAAAACAACAACCAAAATCAATATTAATAGATTATACTCCTGCTCTTATACCAATCCAAATTGAGAAACAACCGGCATCAATGATACCCAATCAAAATGCACAGTGATATAAGAATAATGTATTATAGCTCAACACAAAGACAAAAAACCCACTGTTGAGAAAAGCACGAAACCCAGATGAAAATAGGAAATACCAAAGGAGGAGAAAAAAACATAGGTCCATTAGGCCTAAGGAACAATAAACACGGCATCAAAAAATAGCAACCACAATCATAGAAATACACAAGGCCACCAAGAGCTTTATCTCGGGAGACAACAATAAAAATGCCACAACCAAAAATCCTTATTCTCCAAGCCATAATGTTGAATACAGCTTCAAGATTGCAGCTCCATCACTGACTGCATCAAGCATAAAGGCATAAAGCCAAATTCCAGAAAAATAATTCTCAGAAAGAATAACCTCATGCAATAAGGAACAACCAAGAAGTAGTAATTAAAGACAAGTAATAGCCACATAAGATAAAAATCCCAAAGCCACCAAAAGAGACAATATAGCCAAACAAAATAGGTATATATGGGGAATAAGTGCACACAGCCACCACTACTGCCATCCATACCGAGGCCAGCCAGGCCCAAATGAGCAGAGAAATGGCAACCAAAAAATAGCCTCTAAATTGAGACCTATAAAGTCATCACAATAAACAAAACCCTGCTAAAAATGGCCCTACCAAGCCCAAAGGTGGTAAGGCCAAGAAAATAACCAACCAACCAGCAAAAGCAACTACAAACAACCACCAAAAGGGCTGAGACAACAAATAGAGCAACCAGATATTATGCCCAAGCAAAAAATAGTAACAGCAAATAGAAAGTAGAACCCTCACTAGCATAATAGAAGAAGTTCAGAGAGCAGTAGATACCAACAACCAAATAAGAGTAATAGTCAACAAACACCCAAGAAGTAAGTGCCAAGAAAACAAATAATGAACCACCAATTGACCCCAAACTAGAAAGAACAACACCAACATGGCCGCAATCCAACCAGACCACAAAAATCAAGGCCTAGAACCACATGCCAGGCCACCAAAACCACCTAAGATTTAATATAATGAACACCAACATGATCAAGATTAATCAACCGTTATAGACGCCTTGGAATGTTATACACCACCAAATCCAAAAAAACTAGATGGCCACACCTCCAATTAGCAAGTCAAGATGCACAAGCTTGGGAGTAATCAATTTTAATTAACATAGATGCCCTAATTAGGGTTTTCTAGTAAATCGATCGTCCATGGTGATATAAATCATCCTATATGAATAGTTTAAAAATATAAATTTTTCCAACTCTCTGACTCATCCCTTGAGTGTGTGTATGCAAGGTTACGTAGCTTTTGGATCCATCACAATACATTTTTACTTAAGAAAGGTAAACTAGATTTGAAATTGAAATTGCAGAATAACTCAACCCTAGTCTACCACGTCTTGAGCGGATTGACATTATAAGTGATCTATGGACCTAAAATATTAACAAACATAGGAAATATATATGCAAATAAACTCAATTATTAGGAGATATCATAGTAAGAAAAAATGATGTTTGTTATCATAAACAATACAGTACTTGAGCCTAGATTTATAACAATTACCCCTTTTTTGATGATGGTAAATATTATTATTTAAGAGTTTTCAAAAGTATTTTACTATTCCCTACGCTCCCCCTTACTAAGTTAATCTTTAAAAGGAAATAGGGGAGGGGATTTTTTTAAAGAAAATGCAAACTAGTAAACACTAAATAGGAACACTAAGTGGTAAATAAACTAAATACTGAATAGAAAATGAACTTTATTAAAATAAAGTATTAAGGTAATTAACAATAAACTATTACTCCCCCTTTTGACATGACAAAAAGAAGGAAACAACTAAAAAGCAAATGAAATACAGAAAAGACATTACAAAGTACTGAAGTAAAAAACATCACACATATAAGAGCAAGTAAAAAAATCAAATAGATGGAGCAAGCTAGAAAAAGGAACCACCTTGATCAGGTGGTGGAGGTAATGGTGGTGGATGAAATAAATTATGAATGGAAGCAAACTGTTCCCCAAACTAGGCCATATCCTGGTCATGCTATTACTATTTTTAGGCTACATAGTCATTAAAGTGAGCTAAGTCTTAGGCATATTGCTGCTCCTGCGTGGCTACGTGGGAGTCAAACCTAGCCTCTCACTGGTCAAATCTCTCAACCAACTGATTTATCTTGGACTACTAGTAGATAAGGACTAGTTTTGGAATAGGTACTGAACCTTCCTTATGTTTATCTACTTCTCAATAGCAAGCCTAATTATGAGAGGCACTCTGAAAAACATGGAAGGATGTATCAGAATAGAAGACTGGGAAATGATTCGGTGGTGTTAGAAATTGAAAAATGTATTTGGATTCTATAACAAAAGATATGATGTGTCCTAAGGACATATTGGGTATTCTCATATGTTTAGGATCTCTAATACATGTCAGATTTAAAAGATAATGAATTAAAAGATTAGTTGCATTAAAGTTTATTTAAGCCATTATGAAGTAAGTTGCAATAAAAAGAACAGGAGTAATATTGATTCGATCACCATTTTTAGGGATAATAATGCTTCTAAGTATGTGTTGGATGATGCATGCATCCTAAACTATAGTGCTAACCTAGGCAATGTGATGGTTACTATTGGATTCCCTAAGGGTGGTGTTGAAAGGGGTCAAATTAAACTCAGTATTTGCAGCTAAAGCATGAATTTTTTCACCAGTAGTAGATAGGTAGAAAATCATGAAAGTCCTTGTAGGTAATTTCTATTGGTTACCTATTAATATAGGATTGTAGTGCAGTACCCTCATTATTGGTTCAAAGTCTTGAAAAAAACTTAGAAATTAGTTCATAATAAAAGGGATAAGCAAGAGTAAGAATGAAGGTCAGAGTGGTTTGAGAGAACTGAGGTAGTACTTGAAACTATAGGTCCTCTTATTTGATGATTTTAGAGGGAATGATTATGACATCATTATATATATTGTAGGTATCTTCGTCAGCTTCCTCAACAAATCTTGGATCGACTTGACATCGAGAGGGACTTCCAATAATTGATCAAGATCTCTTTCCTCCAATGTTGCAAAGATTTAGATCTTAAGTGAGAGGGAAGAAATATTTGAGAGATTGGAGTAAAGAAGAAAGGTTAAATTTTAGTTGTTTATATAGAATTTGTTGGATAGTCCAGGATGATAAATAAGATTGTCTAAGACTATCAAGTGCAATCAATTTATCCAGACGATTAGTCAAAAAGTTGGTCTTATCATCTAGGATGATAAGATATTGTACTGAAGAATAGACATAGGGTGATTATCATGAGGAGTCAGCCTGTACAATAATTGGCTAACTATATCATATAGGATAAACACGTGGATCATCTAGGATGATGTGTCATTAAGAATTATTCCAACTACATAGAAATCGTCCAACAATTTCTATCATGTGGATCATATAGAATGAAATAAAATTATCCAGTACAATCACTAATAATTAATTTAGATCAGTCATTAGATATGTATTATTAGAATTTCTGTTAAGATCATACTAGATGATGTGGATCATCCTGGATGATGTGAGCAAAAAATAAAAATTTCAGGAGATTGGATATAATTTTTATGAGGGTTTAAAAAAAAAGCACAAAACAAAACATAAACAAGCCAAAACTAGTCATAAATCAAAATCCAAAACCATTTTGTAATTGATCAACTCAAGTAAATGATAAATTTCCCTTATGAGTAGGTTAAAAATTAGTAATAAATGAATTAATAATACTGAAATATATAAAGGGTAGAAAATTTATCCTGTTAACCCTAGCACAGACTCTTTATAAGTCAAAATTCTTTTTAAACAAAATCTAATTTAGAATAAAAATTAGATAGGAAAAGTGATATTTTCAAAGTTTTTTTTAGAAAAATATCATATAGCATAATATTGCAAAGTAATCAACCAAAAATCATGATATTCAAATTCAAGTGTTTGAAGATATTAAGTGGAACATGGATTCTTCTAAGATTTAAAGATTTTAAAAAGATGGAAGCTTATTTCATTGTGTGCTCATTTTGTACCTCTTTTTTAGTTATTTTGTGCACTTTGCACATCTTTTGATTTTTGATACATTTTATGTATATTATAGTTATGTGGTGGTCTTTGCGCATCTTTTTAGTTTTTGACTCATTTTATTCCTCATATCATTTTTGCGAGCTTGCTTCCTTTCAAAACCTTTAAACACTCTAAGTTGTGATATTATCTTTTAGATATAACAAAAGAAAAACTCACTCTCTAATATAAGGAAGAATAAACCACAAAATAGAATCATATCTATATGAAAAATGCAACAACTTGATTTAAAAAATATGAAAGTAATTCATTGACTTGGAACATTATTCATATTAGATAGATTACTATGGGAAGATAAAATAGATCTCTATTTCAATGTCTAACTTTTAATTTGAAAGATATTTTGCTTCAAAAAGAAAATACACCACTGTACGAAATAGAGGAAGAGTGACAATCATCATATTTTATTCCTTTAACTATTTTAGAGGAGTTAAACTCTGTTTACTAATTTCTAAAAAATAAAGCATGGTAAAAATGTCATTTAAGAAATAAATATTATAAGTGAGCATTGATATGATTCTTTAAAATTACTAAAGAAAAATAATAGAAAAAGGAAAATCATAAAAAAATATAAAAATATAAACATACATACAAATAAAATAAAAACAAAACCTTGAAACAGAAAGCATCAATTTCAAGAAGGAATATCTATTACACCTAATTTGGTTCTTAAGATGATAAAAGTTTTAAAGGCTAGTGGTTTTGTAAAGATATCAGCATGTTGGTTTACAATGGCTACATGGTCTGACTCTATGTCTTCTTGGTAATATGGTCCCTAATAGTGGTGCCTTATGTTAATGTGTTGGGTCCTAGAGTGTTTGATTGTATTCTATGAAATGTAGATGGAACTACTGTTATCACATAGTATTAAAATTATGCCTACAAGTAATCATAAATCCAAAATTTATTGCTTTAACTAGATAACTTCAGCTACACAACTTCCTAAGGCTATGTATTCAGCTTTAGCAGTGGACAGTGCAACTGAGTTAAATTTTTTATTGGACCAGGATACTAAGGACTAACCTATAAATTGATATATTCTAGAGGTGCTTTTCTTATAAACCATACATCCTATAAAATCTAAATAAGAATACCCTATGATTTCAAAAGAAGTGTTATGCCTAGGATATCAAATTCCTATGTTTTGGGTTTCTAAGAGATATATAAGGATTCTCTTAATAGTAGTAAAGTGAGACTCTTTTAAATCAGCCTGAAATCTAGAATAAAGATAAACAATAAACATAATATCAAATCTTCTAGTAGTCAAGTAAAGGAGTGATCCAATTATTCCTATATATTTATTTTAATCAATATTTTTACCATTTGAATCCTTATATAAATAAATTGTGGAACTCATGGGAGTATTGATGTGATGCCCTAGAATCTAAATTAGAAGAATTATTATTTTATCCTTTAAATAAATATTATCCAGAGTTATATAATATAATCTATCAGTAATAAATAATATAACAAATTCTATAATTTAAAATATTATTGTACACATTTGTATTCATTTCCAAAATTATATACACTACTCAAGATCTATACGAAGATCACATAACTATTCTATCATGAGTACAAAAGATTAACTAGAAAAAAAATGGAACATAACATGAAGAACCTAACCAGCCTCACACTCCTTACTTCCCTGCTCTGACATGAAATCATTTAACCACATATATTGAGCTTAAAAATCCCAACAGGTCACTAAAACCTATAACTGAATTCAAAGCACGGTAAAGGAGTAATATGCATTTCAACGGTCACATTATAGTAGTTATATTACTATGATTATTGAATTAGTACAAAATAGTAGAATTCTCATGCATAAGTAATATAATATATAAATAGTAAAACATTATAGTACGAAAGCTATTAAAGTAATAAACCATTATGAATGTTAAAACAATACAGTAATTATCATATTTGTAAGCATCAAATCAAAATATTAGTAAAAATTGTTGAAGTCATGTAGATGTAGTAAAATCATATAAGAGTGTAAAAATACTATCCAGGTATTCTGTAAGACATGCTCAATATATCATATGTATAATATTAGCATAATGAATAAGTTGTATCAAATAATATTAGTATCTATAGAAGTAACAATAAAGTGGCAAGAGCAGTAGAATAATAAAATAATAGTAAATACATGCAATAATAATAAATTCATATAATAATAAGAATAATGCCTCAGAAATATGTATTTCAGAAGTCACACTAAATAAGTAAGAAGTCTTGGCTATCACAGTGTTTTTTAATATTAGTATAAGTGTTAGCAAATTGTTGGCTCAATAAATAAAGTCGTCAGTCTTTGCCTGTCGGCATAATAATAATCTCTTTATCTCCCAATCAGTGCATCATGTGAATTAGTAGAGGATAACACCAAACAATAATATTTAAAGAAAAGTCTGTCAGCCTACCATCCTATATAGGTCAACCAGTCTCCAACCAACAGGTCAACCATTTTTTACTTATTTTTTTCACATGTATATTTTTATCACAATAATTCTTCCAATTTAGATTCTAGGGCAACACAAAATATTATCTTGTATTATACATTTCATATTTCTTAAGGATATCTTTAATATATTTTGATTGACTAAGTAAAGTTCCATCATCGTTTTAAGTATTATGGTAATTTTAAAGGGTTGCTTTTGCTTTCTAGCTTGTATTAGGTTTTTATCCTTTTAATGCAATTAGCATTTCTTCAAAAAAAAAAAAGAGTAAAGTTCCATCATTGTTCTGCCTTATGCAAATCCAAGAAAGTAAGTCAGTTCTAACATCATACTCATCTCAAATTCCTTACTCATTACTTTTAAAAATTTATAACATAAATTTTTATTAGAAGATCCAAATAAAGTATTATCAACATAAATTTAGACAATGAATATTTCATCTCCTACATTTTTATAAAATAGGGTTGTGTCAACGCTTCCTTAACAAAGGTTCTTTCTAATAGGAATGTGCTTAGCCTTTTATACCATGCCTTGGGTGTTGTTTTGATCCAGACAACACCTTCTTTAATTTAAACACATGATTAGGAAATTATGAGTTTTTAAAATCTAGGGGTTGTTCAACATACACATCTTCTTTTATCACCCCATTAAGAAAGGCACTTTTGACATCAATTTGGTATAATTTAAATCCCTTAAAATAACCAAAGGCTAGTAGCACTCTAATAGCTTCCAATCTAGCTATAGAGGAAAACGTCTCTTCAAAATCAATCCCTTCTATTAGGTTATACCCTTAGACACCAGTCCTGCCTTATTACTTGATACTACTCTAGAATAATTTATTTTATTTTTGAAAACTCATTTAGTTCCAACCACACTATTGTCCTTAGGTATTTCAACTAGTTCCTAAATATCATTCCTTAAAAACTAATTTAACTCTTCTTGCATGTCTAGGATCTAGAATTCATAAGATAAGGATTAATTTATGTTGGTGGGTTTAATCATTAAGATGAAGGAAGAGTGATTTACTTCTTTTCTAAGTCCATTCATAGTTCTAACTCCTTCAAATGGGTCTCCAAAGATCAATTATTTAGGATAACTTGAAGAATATCTCCATTCACTAGGTTGTATGTTTTTAGGTTCTGCCCTTTCCTCCAAATTTGTATATTCTAATCATTGGGTAATTCTTATAGCCTCTTTTTCTTCTACCCTAGGCCCTTAAGAATTATTAGATTTATCAAATAAAACATGACTGGCCTCCTCTACTACCAGTGTTCTTTTATTGAAAACTCTATAGGATATCCCAACCTTTGAATAACATAGGAACTTTCTGTCATTTGACATTTGGGGTCAAACTTGTTTAGTAGAAATTTCCCTTTATTCAGAATGAACACTTTATATCCAAAGACATGAAGGTGAGAGAGGTTGGGTGTACTACCTTTAAGAATTTCAAGGGCGTCTTATTCAGCTTGGATATAACATTTACCCTATTCAGAATATAACAAGCTATATTCATCCCTTATGCTCAAATATATTTAGGATTTGAGTATTCAGCTAGCAAGGCTCTATCTACTTCTACCTGGGTCTTATTCTTTCTTTCAGTAACCCCATTCTGTTGAGGGGTTATAGGAGCTAAAAAATTATGATATATCCCTTTCTCCTTATAATAAGATTATAATTTTTATTCTAAAATTCTTCATCATGATCACTATGAATCATAAGAATTTCACAACCTAGCTTCCTCTAAATCCAGGTGGAGAATGATTTAAATTTCTCGAATAATTCACTTTTATGAGATATGAATCTAAGCAAAGTAAACCTTGAATAATCATCGATAATCACATAGCCAAAAACTTTTCCTCCTAGGCTTGTAGTGCTAACAAGTCTAAAAAGATCCATGTGTAGGACTTATAAAGGTTTACTAGTTTTGATGCTTTTGATTGAGTGGATGGAGTATTTTACACGTTTCCTTAATTAACAAGCATCACATAGGTGATCCTTACTAAACTCTAGTTTGGGAATTTCTCTCAAAGAGACTTTTTGGGTGATTTGCCTAAGGTTTTTCATGTTTCCATGACATAATCACCTTTGTCATAACCAGGATTTATCAACAAAAATTTTCAGGCAAAAAGAAGTAGTTGGTTCAATACAGTTTAAATCAAATATATAAATATTAATAATTTTATTTCCTTGTAGTGTAATATTTCCATTTAAGCTAATCATGCAACTGGTAGAGAAAAAAATTAATACTAAATCCTTTATGATAAAGCTGGCTTATGCTGAGCAGAATATATTTTAAGCCATCTACTAATAAAACATTTTCAATAATGAAATTTTTTTAGTTGCCAATTATACATGTTCCCACCACTCTCATGGTGGTATTATCTTCAAGTGTCACCTTGCCTCTTGCCATGGCTTCCAATGAGATGAATTGATCTATATTCTAGTCATGTGACTTGAACATCCATTATTCATATACTACATGCTCTCACGAGACCTTCTGTGAGAGTTTTCATACAAAATAATTAGATATTAGATTTGGGAACTCAAATAGATTTGGGTCCCATCTTATGTGAAGAAGAATGAAATACATGCATACTATGCTGTAAATTTTGGAATTTTGGCCTCCACAACAAATGTGTTATACGGTGAATGGTGCAAGTGTGGTAGATATGCCCTATCATACTACAAGAGAAATATCTAACACCAAGAAAAAGATTTACTAATCTATTAGGATTATGGTGCCTCTTCCTAGATTTTGATGATTCATGCTTTGATGATGGTTTTTGAAACTCTTCAAGTGAAGGTGGTGTTTTATTATTTTTAAAAGTATTTAATTTGATTTATAAAAATTCATTTGCACTATCAAGAATTGAATTTTAATTTTTAATGCATGCTCCCTATTATCTAATTCAGATGCTAGAGTTTCTAATCTCTTGTACATATTTTTTAATTCAACATGTGATATTTTTAAGGAATCATGCACATCATTTAATTCAAAATGCTTCTTGTTTAAAATATTAAATTCATTTAACAAGGCCATATGATTATTATCTAGAGTGGAATAATTTTTTCTTATGTACTCGTCTCTTCCTTCGCTAAGCTCTCTCTCATGTTAACTCAAAAGAAAAAGATACACTCAAGGATAATATGAGAACTTAAATAGAGAGCCTCCAAAATAAGCCCTAATTTTCAATTTTGTACTTCTAATCATCAAGTATGATCATATGATTATCTTGTAAGATTAGCTAAAAAATACCAATTCAGCTAATACAAATTAGATTTCCCTGTATGATTAGTTTAAGAGAAATAGATTGATCATTCTAGATAATTACAATAACATCCTAGATTATTAGTATAAAACTATTAAACTTCATCTAGTATGATACCCGGTGGTGCTTTATCGTCCCACATAATTATCTATCGTCTAGTACAAAAGGGGTCAATCATCATGGATGATTTATTGAAAAACTATGGTCTTCATCTAGTATGATAAGTGGTGATCCCTTATCTTCCCATGCATGTTCTCTATCAAATAAGATGATCTTTACCAATCATCCTGTACGATAAAATTGAATCAATTATATTATAATTATTCTCCTAATCACATGATTAATTTAGACATGATTTTTATATATCATCCAAGATGATTCAGATCGTCCTGAATAATATGAACAAATTTTGAATTATAAAATCTTGCCTAAATTAAGATTGGTGATTGATTTCATGATTAAAATGTATCATCCTGTAAGATAAGTATCATCCAGCATGATTATCTTAATCGACCTTAATTAACAGAGATGCCCCAATAAGGGTTTTCAGGTAAACAATTCATCCAAGATGATATAAATTATCCTATATGATTAATTTTAAAACAAAAATTTTTCTAACTCTCTGACTCACTCCCTTGAGAGCGTGTGTGTGTAATGTTGCTTAGCTTTTGGATCCACCACAATATACTTTTTACTCTAGAAGGTTAAAATATCTTTGAAATTGAAATTATAGATTAACCCAAACCTAGTCTACCCAATCTTGAACTAATTGACATTGCAAGTGATTTATAGACCTAAATTACTAGCACACATAGAAAACCTATATGCAAATAAACTCAATTATCAGGATATAACATAGTAAAAAAAAAATAGTGTTTGTTATCATCAAAATCATAGTACTTAGCCCAAATTCACAACATTAGCTTGGTTTGGGATACTGATTTTTAGTGCCCATTTCATATTTAGGTTTTGAGGTAGGTTTAGACTATAAAAGTTTAGCGTTCTGGGAACATAATCTCAAGATTCTAATAAAACTGGCAACCCAAATTAAATCTCTTTTAATCAAAATTTAAGCCCAACATATAGGGTATGTTGGGGTGTTATTTGAATTGTTTCAGAACCTTAAACACTTCATACTCCTCCTTTGACCTTTAGAATAAGTGTTCAAATTTGATCCAATCCTAATTAAAAATTCTAAACTTCAATATTTTGATATCACTCATTGAAAATTATAGATAAAATTTCTACCCTTATTTTAATTACAATTATTCATAGGAAACTCTAGTTGCTACAATGTAATTAACTACGATGGATTACGCTTCCAAAAAATTTAGAAACCCAAATCAATTTTTTAAAATCCAATTTTAAAAAATTTAATTAATTCTCTTTGTGAAAATTAAATTAAATGATCATTATCATCATATTGAAACGACTGATTATGAACAATATTTCCCTTCTTCAAAGATATATATCATTCTATTATTAGAATTTTGATTGTAAAATTAATGACCATTTAACCAAATTATTATAGTCAAACACTGGATCAAATATCATTTTGTCCCTTCAGGGTCATATATGGTTCTTCCCTAAGTTTGGCTATAATGATAAGGATGAAATTTTGGTTTCATAATTTGAACCCACTAGGGAATGATATGTTTTCCTACCAAGGTGATATATTACTCAAAATGATGTGTTCAATTTTAAAATTAAAATTCCATAAATTAAAATTTCCCAAAGAAAATTAATTTGTTTCAAATCTCAACACTTTTCATTCAAACAGATGCATTAGTTTGTCTCTCAAGATGGTATAGTGTTAATTTATGCAGAATTAACTAAACAAAAATTTAATGCAAATCATGTGGCAAATAAATAAACAAAAAATTCATCATCATGTTCAATCGTAAATTAGTGTAGAGATACTTTTATGTTGTGCCCCCTTAGAGCCAAGTCTAAGGGAGAATAGGGAAGAGTAAAATGCTTTCTTGAAGATCATAGCTTATCTTTTAATGAGAAATCATACATTTGAAGGAAAAAGGAGTGTAGAGAGTACATTTGTACTATTTGGGTGAAATTTAACTTTACTTTTTTGCCTGTATCTTCTCTTTTATGTAAGAAATGAAGATATGTTTGCTTTTTTTTAATCATGTATCACTTTTTTAGTTTTGGGCTAATATTTTGAACACATTGTAAGTACTAATATCGACTCTTATGTGTTGAGAGAAATTATGGATATTCTTAATATCTCCTCTTAATTTAATACATACAATAGTCATGTGTGTTGTTAATATCTAGGTTGATATATTTCCTCGATGGAACAATCTTAGAATAAATTGGAGTATTGGAATGGAATGTAGCATGCCTAAATATATGATGTTAAACATTCTAGGTTCAATGGAGATATTAGAATTGTAATAAGGATATAAACCTCCATTTTCCTTTAAAAGCTTGACAGAGATCTAGGGATGCTTATGCTCTTATCCACATCAATAATATGTTTCATAAATTAATCTAAAATATTTTTAATATCTTGTATCTCATTTATCTTTTTTATTTTTCTCTATAAATGGAAAAATCTAAAACCCTTCATTTTCATTTATATATAGTAGATAATAGTAGTTTAATTGTAATCTAGTAGAATACTTCATCATGGGATTGTCACTCTCTTACTTAATCACTTGACCGATATATATACTCGCTTATCTAGTGGAAAATCTATATCAAAGATAACATAAGAAATAATTAACCCTAAGGCATATTCTACTTCATACATACATTCAGCTAACCACAAGCCACATGAATTTTTTGGCATCGCTACTAGGGAAGTAGCGTGCATATTACAATTATAAACTAAATCATTAAACTAGTTTCATGTTTAGGCCTACTTATATACTATATCTTTATTTTATTTTATTTTATTGTTAAATTTTTTAAAGAGAAAAATTATTTTTAATTTAGTTTTCATTATATATTAATGTTTTATTTATAGTAGATCTAGCATGGTACTCTTATTGTTTGATTCTGAAATTGAAAGGAACCTTATAAAGATTTTAAAAAAAAAACTAAAAAGATCTTATCTTTAGAGATGGTTGAACTAGTACAAGATCAAGACCATCCTAGACCTCTTTGGAACTTTGTCAATCCTATCGTAGATGTAATCCACTAAAGTATCAATAGACCAATAATCCAAGGTAATAACTTTGAACAAAAACCCACTAAAATTTAGATGATTCAACATTCCCGTTTGGGCGAACTCCTATTGAGGATCGCAACCTACACTTAGATAGCTTCTTAGAAATTGACATAACATTCAAGTATAATAATATCAACAATAATGATATCATGCTTCATTTATTTCCATATTTTCATGGGATAAAGCAAATATGTGGTTAAATTATTTTTCCCTATGCTCTATAACATCTTGGAATGAGTTAGCATAAAAAATCCAAGCTACGTATTTTCCACCATCCAAAATTGTTAAGCTTAGAAATGATATCACATCTTTTTGCCTTTTTGAAAGAGAGATAATTTATGAAAGTTGGGAGAGATTTAATGAAATTCTTAGGAAATACTCTCTGAATGCTTTACCCAATTTGTTGTTATTTGGACCTTTTAATAATGGACTAGTAGTATCTCTTACATCAATTTTTGATGTTGTAGCTAGAGGATCTTAATGTATAAGACATTTTTGAAAACTTATGAATTAATTGAGAAAATAGGTACAAATAATTTCTAGTGGCCTTGTGATACAGTGAATCCTAAGAGAGTAGCTAGAGCTTATGAATTAGATGCTCTATCAATTCTTATTACTTGGGTAGCTATTATTTCTAAAAAAATATATAATGTTGGAGTTAGAAATAGATCACCTATGCATAGAATTAACTTTTATATAAAAACTCTTATGCATATAAGTTCCATGGGGCCCAACATCTTAGTGTAATAGCATTTCCATACAAATTTTGATCAAAATAATCAATTCAAAATTAGGAATATGACTTTAGAATAGATAGTAATTCAAATTGGAATTCAACTACATGATCGAGCTACAATCCTTAAAAATATAAAATTAGATAGGACAACTTGTTAGTTTGATCAACAATCATAAATTAGAAGAGCAGTGCAATAATAACCATATTCAAAGTGGGAAACCTTTGGGTGATGCATACAAGGACAACGATCAACTTTAAAATGAATATGGTATAGAAGAACCCTTAGAAGCTGAATACCAACAACCTGAACCTATTAAAGAAACTCAAAGACCTATTATGAAGGTTATAGAGAGACCACCACTATGGCTAATCAAGAAAAGCTTAGATACGCAATTCTCTAGGTACTTAAAAATAATAAAAAAGTTAACCATAAATATACCCTTATTTGAAGTGTTAAAATAGATGCCTACCAATGCTAAGTTCATGAAGGATATTTTGAATAAGAAAAGGAAGTTAGGAGAGTTTAAAAGTATAGCATTAACTAAGAAGTATAGTTTAGTCAATCAAAAGAAACTTCCTAAAATATTAAAAGATACTACTAGCTTCACCATTCCCATGACTATATGAGATAAATTCAGTGGTAGAGTCTTATATGGTTTAGGATCCATATCAATCATAAGCCCTTATCCATTTTCAAAAGTTTAGATGCAAGAGAGGTTTAACCTCCGTCTATCATTCTTTATTTTATTGTTAGATCATTTACTTATCCTAAGGGTGTGATAAAGGTTGTTCTTATTAAGGTAGATAAGTTTATTGTTATCTATTAACTTGATTTTTTTTAGACATGAAAGAGGTTAAGGAGATAATTATTATATTAGGAAGACCATTCTTATCAATATGTAAGGCTATGACTGATGTTCATAAAGTAAAATTAACTATAAGAATTCAGAATCAAGAAGTGAACATTGATATTCTTAAATCCATGAAATTCCATAATAAAAATAATAAAAATTATTTTAGGTTATTTTAGAAGAAACTATAGTGGAGAGCTTAAAAGAAGATTTAGTATAGGAAAAATCATTGGAGAAAGAACTAGAGAGAAACTGAGGGCTTAAGAGAGTCTAATCAACACATTGAAGATATCACTGAGATATTTAGGGATGATTGGAGACATTAGCTACCTCATTTATGGGTAGAACTCTAAGACCTTTTGTAGAGGAAGCCCTATTTTTGAGCTTAAAGTTTTACTTATCCATATTAAGTATTCCTTTTTAGGTTGAGATTCAACTTTGCTTGTGATATATTTTGCAAGCTTGGAAAAGGAATAAGAAGGCAAGTTGATTAGGATTTTAGGAAATTATAAGAAAGCTTTTTGCAGCTCTATTACTAAAATCAAATTAATTAGCTCCTCACTCTATATACATAGGATCTTAATGGAAGAAAATTTTGTACCCAACATTGACCCTCAAAGAATAGTAGACTGCGTTATGAAAGTAGTTGTTAGAAAGGAGACTTCAATGGCTACATGGTTGAATTGTCTATCCCATTTTTGACATTACTTGAGTCAGTCATGTTCATTATATTCCTAAGAAGGATTTCTTGATTGTAGTATCCAATGAGCATAATGATATGATTCCTACAAGAAATGTCTCAAATTGAAGAATTTGTGTAGGCTATGAAATGCTAAAGAAAGCCACTATAAAAGATAAATTTTGCTTTCCTTTCTTTAACCACAAGTTAGATAGGTTGGTAGGATATTCTTTCTTTTATTTTTTAGATTGATATTCAATATACCACCTTATTCCTATAATACTTGAGGACTAGGAGAAAACCACCTTAACCAATCCCTATAGAACTTCTTCCTCTAGAAGAATACTTTTTGGTCTTTATAATACTTGTGCTACTTTCAAAGATCTATGATGTCAAAATTTTCAAATTTAATTTAGCAGGTATTGAAATCTTTATGAATAACTTTTACATTTTTGGCACTATTTTTTATTCTCATCTTGATCACTTAACTTATGATCTTTAAAGATATGTTAAAATAAATTTAATGCTAAATTAGACAAAAAAGTCTATTTATGGTGATTATAGGGATTATTTATGGTCATAAAATTTTTAAGGAAGGGTTTGAGGTGGTTAAAGCCAAAGTTCTAGTCAAAGAAAAATTACCACCACCCACTTTACTAAATGGCATTAGGAACTTTTTAGGGCATGAAGATCTTAATAAGAGTTTTGTAATCTAAAATTTCTAAACTGTTTTTACTTATTGGAATAAGTCAAATTACGAGATACGCCGAGAGGGGGGAGGGGCGGGGGGGGGGGGGGGGGGGGTGGTGAATTGGAAAAATTATTGCAATAAAAAATCCTAAATAGAAATTCTAATATTTTTGTGTTTTTAAAATTTAAACGCAAAAATTTAAATAATGCAGAAGCGAGTGCTTGATACACAATTTGCAACAACAAATTTCATAATAAGTTTTACCAAGCAATTATAATGAAAATAAAGTGCAAGCAAAAATAAAACGTTGTATAGGAAAAATCACACCAGAGATTTTATAGTGGTTCGGAAACTTGACCTACGTCCACTCTCCAGAGTCCTCTACTCCTGGAATTTCAATACTGAATAATAGTTCTCCTTTTTCCCCCTCAGCAAGGCAGAGAAGCCCTTACAAATCTCACTTTCACCAACCCAGCGTGACGGAGTGCCAAGCGCTTTGTCGCCCTCCTGGCAATGGAAGTGTACCTTCCCATTTTCTTCCTCCTGGAGATGGTAGAGTACTTTAAAGGACATGGATGTAGAAGAGTCAACCCCTCAGAGATCCTACCACAAGATCTTTTCAAGCCACAGGAGGAGCAAAGTGCAGCAAGCTTGGAGCAATCTTGTGATCTCCCTCACACTCCTCCCTCACCAAGCCCACCTTCTCCTTCCTCTCTCAAACCCAAAAATCTTCTCATGAGCTCTCTCCCAAGGAATCCCTCACTAATTATGTTCCTCTCTCTCAATCACATACCAAAAAATAAAAGTTTTGATACTTAAAATGGGCTCCAAAAAACCCTAAAAATTTCAAATTAGCCGTTATTATCATATAGTACGATACAACATCGTACAGTATGATTAGTATAAAATGGCCTTCATCCTGGTATGAAGGTATACAAACAGGCCAAAAATTCTTAATACAATCATACAATATGATATAAACTCATTCTATATTATATGTGAAATCCTTCTATTTAAACAGGATGATTGTCGGGATGACAAAAACTCATCTCTGTACATTGTAGGGTACGACCTACTTCGTATAGCATGATTAGTTAAAATCAAGGGATCATCTAGTACGAAGTTTAGGACAATCAAAAATAGCCTTGATTGATCATATAGTACGAACGATATCGTACAGTATGATAACTATTCAGAATTTAATCCTTGATTTATCCACTAATCATGGGGTTAATTTAAGTAAGTATTCAAAATATATTATAAACTACAAATTGTGTCATACAGTATGAACAATTATTAAACTTAAATGAATATGGAAGCTAAGGTTTTTGATTAGTATCACATCATTTAGTACGATATCCATCATAAATTATGACTTGTTCACAAATAGCCATTTTAACCAGATCAGATTGTACAGTATGATATAAACTCGTAAAGTACGATCAATAGAGAAATAAATCTATATTTTTAAAACCCTCTCTCCCTGTGTGTGTGCATGGTTACTCAATCTTACATGAAATTTGTGGCCAGACTCAAGAAAGGAAAAAAAAAATGCATAATCATAATGTTATAAACTCACACATTACTCTACCCAGTCTTTAGTCTTCTTGTTGTCCTGAGTAACTTGTGATCTCCATGAAATGTTAGTACACACAGACAATAATAGAAATCAAAAGTATTCAATGAATAGTAATTCAAATTACATTATTTATCATCATCAAAATCTCCAACTTGTGGTCATGGATTGCAATAATATCGTCCTTTTTTATGATGTCAAATAATGTTGGTTATAAGAAAATATGCAAGGCATTTTTTTTAATTAATTAAAACATCACAAAATAAACAAGAAAAGAAAAATGCATTTCATTGAACTCAAACATAAGTAAATATAAGCAAAAGCAAAAAAAAAAAAATATAAGTAGGACATACTGACTACAACAGACTTCTCCCCCTTTTGACATCACCTAAAAGAAGAGTCACAAATAACACTAAGAAAAGTAGCACAAAATAGATACAGTTCAGAAGGGAGGATCCTAATCACTTGGAGGTGGAGGTGGTTGTGGTTGGAAGTATTAGTGTATTGACTCAAATTGGTGATTAATTGAAGTGAAGCATTCCCCAAACCACCGCATGTCTTCCTCATGTTGGTGATGTTGTTCTTATATGTAAGTGTCAAGATGACTCTGGAGTTGGTCTCATCATTTGACCAAGTCATCATAAGGGTAAGCTGGTGCAGGACCTCAGGGTGGTGCACGTTGTCTTTATTGAACATGAACAACTTCTCCTTCTTCTTCATCAAAGTCTTGTTCTTCAGGCTCTTACATCCCGATAAAATAGAATATAGAAACAAAATCTTTCCCTTGGACACCTTATAGGTTAATTGGTATTTATTTTAAGGATGTAACCTATAAGGTGTCCAAGGGAAAGATTTTGTTTCCTACGGGTGGTAGGGAGGTGAACAAAGGTCATGTTTAAGATATAATCAATAATAAAATCCGCCTCATCAAATTTTGTGTTTCATATTATAAGGTAGGTAACGACCAATAAGATTGGGGTCATGCAGATTCGGTCGCCTGCTTTGGGCATGATTGAAGTGCGAAGGTCGTGCTGAATAATTCGGGCATTTTGGGTTAAGGATTGAACAAGAGGCTTTTGTTGATAGATGCTACATTCCTAAGGACTATATTTGTAGTACTCTAGTAGAAATCATTTAAGAGGAAGGAATGAGCTCTAGGGCCTTTAGTAGATAGCCCAATGTATTGGGCGATGTCAGCCTTACTGATTTCAATGTGATGTTGGTAGATAAAAGAGTGGAAGGTTAGGTACCGATAGTGTAAGTTAGGTTGGCTAGGAATTCAAATAAGAGTTTTGAATTATATGGGAATGCCAGGGTAAGGAGGAATTGGAAAGTGGTGGATGTGAAGAGGTACATTACCTCAAAGTTTAAAGTAGCTTGATTCACCATCCGAGAGGGTATAATTTTACAGGCCTTGTATTTGCGATAGGCCTCTTCATTTCTGGGAGTCAAAAAATGGTCATTGGAATGGTGAGAGGAAGATGAGCTTCCAACAACGAGATAACCGTGCTTGCTAGAGCTTGATATTTTGTGAAGGCAAGTTATACTAAGTAAAGTGAAGGATGAATGAGTTAAAAAAGCTTCAAAAGTGGCCAATTTATAAAATTTTGGACATATAGTACAGTATAATCTTGGATCGTACAATACGATGGGGCAATAATATTGTCTGACCGATCAATTTGAAAAGGTGGTAAACTCGTACAGTACGATGCTTATCGTACAATACAATCAGAAGGATTTTAATCGTCCCAAGGGTCATCGGTATGACTTTTGAAGAAAAGTGTCGTATAGTACGAACAGGTATTAGTACAGTACAAAAGGGCTATTATATCATACCAACCACCTTTAAGTCATCCTCATCCATTTCACTGATGTGGATCGTACAGTAGTAAGAGGAGGTATCGTACAATATGATGAGCCATAAATGTCATACTAAATGGAATAAATGAGTAGCCAACTGAATCGTACAGTACAATTTTTATCATACAGTACGATCAATAAAGATGATATTTGAGTCTAGGTTATAATTTATGTAGTTTTGATAAATCGTACAGTACGATAGTGGATAATATAGTATAATAAAGAAAATGTCAAATTTCTATTTTTGTATAGTGAGTGTGTGATGATCAGGAATAACCTTAGAAGATTTTTTTTTGAACTACACATTAATGGTTATGACAATAAGTCTTGTCCTCAAAGTGCTAAAGGTGTCATAGGCTAGTGGTTTAGTGAAGATGTCTGCCAATTAATCTCTTGTAGCTATGTGGTGTAATTTTATATCTCCTTTATCAAAATGATCTCTTATGAAATGATGTCTAATGTCTATGTATTTTATTTAAGAGTGTTGAATTGGATTTTTAGAGATGCAGATTGCACTTGTATTGTTGCACATGATTGAGATGGTTCCTACAGGTAATCCAAGATCAAGAAGTTATTGTTTCAACCATAGTACTTGTACAACACAACTTCCTACTGCAATATATTCTGCCTCAGTCATGAAAAGGGATACCGAATTTTGCTTCTTACTAAACCAAGAAACTAAAGAATATCCTATAAATTGGCAGATACCAGAGGTTCTTTTTCTATCTACCCTATATCCTACAAAATCAGAATCTGAGTACCCTATAATTTCAGCTTAAAAACGAGCATAGAGGCATACACTAAACATTATATCCGATATACTGGTAGTCAGGTAGAGGAGATATCCGATCATTCCTCTATTTTTTTTGGCTACTGATTTTCCATCCGGGTCTTTATCTAATTGAATTGTAGAGCTCATTAGAGTGTTTATGGGCTTAGAACTATACATTTCATTTTTTATTCAAAATATCCTTAATGTATTTTATTATGCTAAGAAATATTCCATTATCCATTTGTTTCACACTAACGCCAAGAAAGTAATTAAGCTCTCCCATCATGCTTATTTCAAACTCACTACTCATTATTTTTGAAAATTCATCACATAAATTTTTATCTGAAGATCTAAATAGAATGTCATCCACATAAATCTGAATAATGAGAATTTCATCTTTAACCTTTTGTATAAAGAGTGTAGTGTCCACACTACCCTTACAAAATCCTCTATCGAATAAGAATGAGCTAAGTCTTTCATACCAGGCTCTAGGTGCTTGCTTTAACCCATATAGTGCCTTTCTTAATTTGAATACATGGTTTGAAAATTGTAAACTTTCAAATTCGCGGAGGGGGGGGGGGGGGGGGGGGGGGGGTGGTTTCTCAACATAAACATCCTCCTTGATTACCCCATTCAGAAAAGCACTCTTTAAATCCATTTGATATAGTTTAAAACTTTTAAAGCAAGCAAAAGCTAAGAGCACTCTTACGGATTCTAGTCTAGCTTCTGGGGCAAAGGTTTCTTCAAAGTTTATTCTCTCAATTTGATTGTACCCTATAGCTACTAGTCTGGATTTATTTCATATTATGGTTCCTAAGTCATTCACCTTATTTTTAAAGACCCATAGTGTTCCAACCACACTCTATTCTTTAGGTTTCTTGACTAAGTCCTAAACATCATTCCTGATAAATTGGTTTAATTCTTCTTGCATTGTTAGGATCCAAAATTCATCTTCTAATGCTTGATCTATACTCATGGGTTCTATTATAGAGATGAATGCTTAATGACTAACCTCCTTCCTAAGTCCATGCCTAGTTATCATACCTCCTGAGGTTCTCCCCTTTCTCCTATGGTCATAGTTTCTTCTCCTTAAATTGCCTCTACTTCATCTTCTTAAATTTTAGATTTAGAGGGCTTATCTAATTCATTAAATACTACATGGATGGACTCTTATACTTATTAAAGATTCTATAGGCCTTACATATAGATGAATAACCTAAGAAGACACCCTCATCAAACTTGGGATCAAATTTTCCTAAGAAAAGTTTGTCATTGATTAAGATAAAGCACTTGCAACCAAAAACATGTAAGTGTGAAAGATTCGGTGCCTGGCCCTTAAGGAGTTCATAAGGATTTTTATTCAGCTTTGATATATTGTTCACCCTATTTAGGACGTAACACGCCGTGTTAAATGCTTCTTCCCAAAATAATCTAGGAAGGGTGTACTCAACTAACATTGCCCTAGCAGCTTCTACCAAGGTTCTATTCTTCCTTTCTACTATTCCATTTTGCTGGGGTGTTCTAGGGGCTGAGAAATTATGCTCTATTCTTATCTCTTAACAGAATGATTCAAACTTTTTATTTTAAAACTCTCCACCATGATCATTATAGATTGCTGAGATTTCACAACCTAATTTTCATAGAATCCAAGTGGAGAATATCTTAAATTCCTAAATTGATTCATTCTTATGTGCTAGGAATCATAATCAAGTGAATATAGTGAAGTCATCTACAATCATAAATCCATAATTTTTCTCAACTAGGCTAGCTGTGCTAATAGGTCCAAATAAGTCCATGTGAAGGATTTTTAATGGACTAGAGGTAATGACATCTTTGATTGAATGAAAGGATGATTTAATTTGTTTTCCTAGTTGGAAGGCATCACATAGATGGTACTTAGTGAAGTCTAACTTAGGTATGCCTCTAATTAGGTTTTTTTGAGTGATGTTTCTAAGTGTTTTCATATTAGCATGACATAGTCTCATATGCCATTGTCACGAGTCATCTACTATTATTTTTAAGAAAATGAATTTGAACTGTCAATGCAATCAAGATCTAACATGTAAACATTGTTCATTCATTTTTCTTCTAAAACATGTTTGTTATTTAAACTAATCAGGAATTTGTCAGAAAGAATTTTTTTTTCAAAACCTTTATCACATAATTGACTAATATTTAGTAAGTCATGCTTTAAACCAACAACTAAAAAAATATTTTCAATTAACAAATTCTTAGCATTACCAAAATACCTGAGCCCACCACTTTCCTGGTGGTATTGTCTCCCAATGTTACTTTGCCTCCGGTCCTGGTCTCCAGTAAAATAAACTTCTTCATATTTCCAATCATATGTCACGAGCATCCATTGTCTAGGTACCACATGCTCTCAGTAGGTCTTTTGTGAGAGCACCACTATAATTTCATTTAAGGGATAGATTTTAAAATCCAAGTGAGTATGGGTTCCTCCTTATGCTTGCATGAATGAGATATATGCATGTTATGCTATGATGGATGCAATTTAGGTTTCCATACTAGGTGTGTGCTACGGTGAATCGTACATGTGCGGGCTATGTGACCTAGCATGCCACAAGAAAAGCACATAACACCGAGAAATGGGTTCACTAACCTATGTGAGTGGTGATGCCTCTTCCTAAAGTTGTGTGATTCATGCAGTGCTGGGGGTTTGCTATATTGGGCTAATGTGGGTGATGTCTTCACTTTTTCTAGTTCCTTGATTTTTTCTTTAAATGTGTTATTTTGATATGTCAATCCATCAACCTCCCATTTCAACAGATGCTAATTGTGATCTAACTCCAAAGCAAATTTGTCTAGTGTTTGAATAGTTGCTATTTGAATGATTTATATTTGTGCAACTTATGTAGTTTTGATGATTCCAAACATTATTGTTCAGATGTATAGTTATCTCCTAATAATTTCAGAAGATTTGCACTTGCTCTTGTGTGTACTAACATTTCAGGAAAATCAGACTCCAGACTACAAAAACTTCAAATCAAATTCAACATGAGAAATTTTGTTTATTTGAAGTTTATCTTTTCTTTGAATTAATTTTGAAAGGGAGTGATTGTAATTGAGTGAATAAAATCTCACACACACAAACTAAGGAGATCTTGAAATTTTATACTAATCGTACAGGACGATATATATCGTACTGGACGATCTGTCAGTTATCTCCTATAGAGCATTTGGAACGAATAGGAACTTGCTTCGAAAAATTTTTCTAAGTCCTATTCGTCCAGGACAAATTTTTATATCGTCCCCGGCGATGGGCGCTCTGGAAAATTTTTGTCCAGACGAAAATAAATATCGTACCGGACGAACAGCTCTCTGGAAAATTTTCGTCCAGACGAAACCAAATTATCGTCCCCGGCGATGGGCGCTCTGGAAAATTTTCGTCCAGACGAAATAAATAATCGTACAGGACGATCGGCTCTCTGGAAAATTTTCGTCCAGACGAACATATTTTCGTCCAAACGATAAACCGACTTAGGACAGTTTTCAGCAGTTTCTAGAACCGACCTTGTAATAACCGTTCGTACTGGACGAACCTAGTTCGTACAGGACGATCAGCTGTACGAAGTCATTTCGTACACATATACAAATTGGGTCGTTTCAGATCATTTAAGTAAAATCGTCCAGGACGATCCATGATCGTACGGGACGATCCACTGCGTACAGAATTGAAAACTTGCAGTCTTTGGGCGGTTTTTCATGTCTTTTGTATAAATACTTCAAATTAGACTGCCACCCAATCTTTTTAACATTTGATCTTCGTGCCTATTGAGAGAATAGCTAAGGGGAGTGGAAGAGAGCATTCAAAGGAGGATTCCTACCATTGGAGCGAGAAGGCTTCACTTGGATTGCAAAGGTAAGAATCTCTACTTGTGAAATTGGATTTCTTCACTCTTTTCTTTCTTCCTTCTAGATTCTTGTGAGAAGATCATTCAAGAAGGTCCGGTTCACTGCCGACACTTGGAGAGTGTGAACAGACGTGGGTTCTCTGCCTACACTAGGAGAGTGTAAAAGGAAGGAGGTTCTCTGCCTACACTTGGAAAGTGTGAACAGCCGTAGGGTTCTCTGCCCACACTAGGAGAGTGTAAAAGGACGACGGTTCTCTGCCCACACTAGGAGAGTGTGAAAGGACGACGGTTCTCTGCCAGCACTGTGGATTGTGTAAAAGGACGACGGTTCTCTGCCGCACCGGGGAGTGGTGAAAAGAGGGTTTTGTACAGGCTTCTCCGCCTTGCTGTGGGTGCTAAAGGAGAGTCACTTTGTGGTATTAGTGCAATACTCAGAGGGTGCCTCTGAGGAGTGGATGTAGGTCTGGTTATAGACCGAACCACTATAAATCTGGTGTCATTTACTTTATTGCTTTTACGTTTTCGCATTTTAAATTTCAGTTTTAACAACTCTGTGGTTGAAAAACATTTTTCTACAAACTTTAAAGAAAATTTCATTTCGGTTCAACTTTAACTTTAAGAGGGTTTAAAATTTTTAAAACTACCAATTCACCCCCCTCTTGGTAGCCGTGGGACATTTACTTAGGCTTAACAACCTAATTACTAGACTCAACAAGTGGTATCAGAGCATTGTTTCAAAATCATAAGTTTGAACTACTTTTTGATTAACGTAGATGGCTACATTTGGAAACCGAAACACACCTGAGGGTTACTCTATCACTAGACCTCCACTGTTTGACAATATTCCTTTTGATTTTTGGAAAACACGCATGTCTACTTTCTTACAGTCACTTGATTATCGCATGTGGATGTTAGTCCAGGAAGGTTACACAAAACCAACTAGATTAGTTGATGGAATTAGGGTAGATACACCCTATGCAGATTGGACTATAGAAGAACGTGACTTAGCACAATTAAATGCGAAATGTTTAAATAGTTTCTTTTGTGCTTTAAAATCTGAAGACTACATGCGAGTTTCTACTTGTAAAAGCGGAAAAGACATATGGGATAGACTTTGTATTACTTATGAAGGGACAAATGAGGTTAAGCAATCAAGACTCAATATCTTGTTACATGACTACGAATTATTTCGCATGAAACCTAATGAATCTATATCTGACATGTACACAAGATTCACTCAAATTGTCACCTCTTTGCATGCACTTGGTAGGGAATTAACTAATGCTGAAATGGTTAATAAGATTCTTCGTTGTTTACCTACTGCATACGATGCTAAAATTACTGCAATTACAGAGTCAAAAGATCTGAACATTTATTCTATTGACAATCTTCTTGGTTCACTCATTGCTTACGAGCAAGGAGTAAGTCAAAGAAAGATTGATGCAGGTGAACCAAGAAAGGACAAGAATATTGCACTAAATGTGGAAGAGTCAGAAAGTGAACACTCACAACCTGAGGATGAAGATGATATAGCACTGATGACTAGACAATTCAAAAGCTTTTTAAAGAGGAAGCAGAAGAGACGCCAGCAATGGAATAGAGGTAAGTATAATAGAAATGGCAAGGTTTCTAATGAAGTGATTTGTTATGAATGCAGGAAACCAGGTCATATAAAGACTGATTGTCCAAAACTCAAAGCCTCTCCTAGCAAGGAGAAGGTAGAGGAGAAACCAATGGTAAAGAAGGGCAAGAAGAAGTTTCAAAAGGCTTTTTGGGCGGACTCAGCTTCAGACTCATCTGAGACTGAAAAAGAAGAAGAAGTCACCAACCTTTGCTTGATGGCAGATAAAGCTGAACAATCAGATCAAGAAGAGGTATGTGATTTAACTTATAATGAATTGTTTGAAGTTTCTGAACACATGCATGATGCATATAGGAAAACTAAAAAGATGCATGCTAGTTTAGTTTTAGAATTGGAAGAGCTTAATAAGGAACACGAAATCCTTAGGAAAGATCATGCTTTAATTGATAGCAACCACATGAAACTACTTGATGAATATGATGACTTGAATAAAAATTTTGAGAATTTAAAATCATCCTATGCTGAACTTGAAAAAGAATTTGAGAAATTTAAGGATGAATCTGAGCACAAGACATATAGAGTCAATTATACAAATCGAATCTTGGAAGAAATGAATTCATTTTATAAACTTACTATAAGTGCTCTCGAGGATAATAGGAACCCCCCTAAACATGAAGATTTTACAAATCCTAAGTATTATCCTAAATTCATGAAATCCCTTAGAAGACAATCATATGAGAGAAAACATAGGAATATTTTTCCTAATGTTAAATGTAACAATTGTGGATTTTTGGGACATATATCTCACACCTGCACTTTAAAGATGAAACCTAATTTGGTGTGGAGAACTAAGATGCATAAACCTAGACATATCATACATGCATCTGATTATAAATTTCATAAAGGTGAACCCAAACTAGTTTGGGTTCCCAGGTCTAACATTTGAGAATTTTGCAGGTATACTCTCACACAAGACCTCGTGAGAGTATATGGTACCTGGACAGCGGATGTTCTAAGCACATGACTGGAGATACTGCTCAATTCATAACGCTGGAAGCCAGGAGTGGAGGCAAGGTTACACTTGGAGATAATACCACAAAGAAAGTGGTTGGATCAGGTATGATTGGAAATTTGAAAAACTTTTTCATAGATAATGTTTTATTAGTTGAAGGCTTGAAACATAATTTGCTTAGCATAAGTCAGCTATGTGATAAGGGCTATAATGTAAAATTTTTACCTACTAGCTGCATAATTAGCCTAAATGGAAAAATTGTTTTAAATGGAAAAAGGGTGAACAATGTTTACATGCTAGATTTAAATTGTATTCAATCTCCTACTGCTTTTTGTTTGAAAACTGTTTCTGATGAATCATGGCTTTGGCATAGGAGACTTTGTCATTCTAGTATGAAAAATCTTAGAAAAATTACCCAAAAGAATTTGGTGAGAGGAATACCTAAACTAGACTTTACTAAGGACCATCTGTGTGATGCATGTCAATTAGGAAAACAAGTGAGGTCCTCATTTAAGTCCATTAAAGATCTTAGGACAAGTAAACCTTTAGAAATTCTACACATGGATCTTTTTGGACCAGTAAGCACTGTTAGTCTAGGAGGAAAGGTATATGGATTTGTTATAGTAGATGATTTTTCAAGATTCACCTGGGTTAAATTTCTTTTTCATAAGAGTGAATCATTTGAGGAATTCAGAAATTTTTCAACTTGGATACAAAGAAAACTAGGATGTGAAATAATTTCTATACAAAGTGATCATGGAGGAGAATTTGAAAATGAAAGATTTGAAGATTTCTGTAAAGAAAAGGGGATTGATCACAATTTTTCTGCACCTAGAACTCCTCAACAAAATGGAGTAGTTGAAAGAAAGAACAGAACATTAATAGAAGCCGCCCGAGCAATGTTAGCAGAATACTCTCTTCCTAGATATTTTTGGGCTGAGGCGGTTAGCACTGCATGCTATGTTCTGAATAGGGTGAATGTGAGATCTAATTTGAATAAAACACCCTATGAGTTGCTAAAAGGAAGAACACCAAATTTGTCTCATTTGCATGTATTTGGTTGCAAGGTGTTCATACATAATAATGGAAAATCTGCCTTAGGAAAATTTGATCCAAAATCAGATGAAGGAATTTTTGTTGGATATTCAAGTGTTGGAAAATCTTATAGAGTATTCAACAAAAGAACTTTAGTCATTGAAGAAACCACACATGTTGTTTTTGATGAAAATGGAAACATGGAAGAGCCAAAAGTTGTTGAAGAAGAAATTGAAGAAAACTCCCAAAAGATTGATAGATTAAATTTGGAAGAAAATGTGGAAGAAAATTTAGAAAGAGAAGACCCTTTGCCTAGAGATTTGAGATTTTCTAAAAACCACCCAAAGGAATTAATCATAGGTGAACCAAGTGAGGGTGTTAGAACTAGGCGTGGATTAAACAAGGAAGTCAATCATTCAGCCTTTATTTCAACTGTTGAACCCACTAACATTGATCAAGCACTTTCAGATGAATTTTGGATATTGGCCATGCAAGAAGAGTTGAATCAATTTGTAAGAAATAAAGTTTGGGAACTAACTACAAGGCCAAAAGATCAAAGTGTTGTTGGAACCAAGTGGGTGTTCAAGAATAAAATGAATGACTCAGGAGTAGTCATTAGAAATAAGGCTAGATTAGTAGCTAAGGGGTATAACCAAATTGAAGGAATTGATTTTGAGGAAACTTTTGCCCCTGTAGCTAGACTTGAAGCAATTAGGGTTTTACTAGCCTTTGCCTGTTTTAAAGGTTTTAAATTGTTTCAAATGGATGTCAAAAGTGCCTTTTTAAATGGAGTAATTGAAGAAGATGTTTTTGTAGAACAACCTCCAGGTTTTGAAAACTCTAAATTTCCAAATCATGTTTTCAAATTAAAAAAGGCATTATATGGATTGAAACAGGCACCTAGGGCTTGGTATGAGAGGTTAAGCACCTTCCTACTTGAAAGATCTTTTGAAAAAGGAAGTGTGGATACAACTCTCTTTTTAAGGAAAATTGGAAAGGATATACTTATTGTTCAAATTTATGTGGATGACATCATCTTTGGATCTTCAAATAAACATCTTTGTGATGATTTTTCTAAAACAATGAGTAGTGAATTTGAAATGAGTCTAATGGGAGATTTAAATTACTTTCTAGGATTTAGCATTAAGCAACTTGAGGAAGGTACTTTTCTTAGTCAAACCAAATATATTAAGGACATCCTCAAAAAATATGAAATGGACAATGCTAAACCTGTTAGTACACCAATGAGTTCTTCAGTTCAGTTAGATAAAGACCTTAAGGGAAAATCTGTTGATCAAAAGAAATTTAGAGGGATAATTGGATCTTTACTTTACTTGACTGCTAGCCGACCAGATATTATGTTTAGTGTTTGCTTATGTGCTAGATTTCAATCAGATCCAAAAGAATCACATTTGACAGCAGTGAAAAGGATTTTAAGATATCTACTAGGAACTCAAAACTTAGGAATTTGGTATCCTAAGTTTAGCTCTTCATTTGAAATTATTGGTTACTCAGATTCTGACTTTGCAGGCTGTAGAGTGGATAGAAAAAGCACTTCTGGAACATGTCAATTCATTGGAAATTCATTAGTTTCATGGTCTAGTAGAAAACAAAATTCAGTGGCACTATCTACTGCAGAAGCAGAATACATTGCATTAGGAAGTTGTGTGGCACAAGTACTTTGGTTAAAACAACAGTTGATTGACTTAGGATTAACTATAGGCACTATTCCAATTTATTGTGACAATACTAGTGCTATTTGCATTTCCAAAAATCCTATTCAACATTCTAGAACCAAACACATTGATATAAGGCATCATTTCATAAGGGATCATGTATCCAAAGGAGAAATTGAACTCATACATGTTTCAACTGAAAATCAACTTGCAGACATTTTTACAAAACCTTTAGCCTTTGATACCTTCAGTACTTTAAGAACAAGGCTTGGTGTTATTGATTTGAATGCTTAACCAAAATGTCTTTGCAACATTGATACTTGTTGTGTTTTGTTTTTGTGATTTTGTGAATTTTGTGTTTTTGTATGAATTGTTTTTGGATTTATGATTTTTGTCTTATGTTTTCTGTGTTGTTGATTATTTGTGTTGATTTTGTTAAATTAAAAAATTTAAAAAGCAAAAAATTGTTTTTGGAGGAAATCGTCCAGGACGAAATTCTTTCGTACGGGACGATGTTTTAAGAAACAGTTTGCGCGAATTTAAACCGTTTTGAGAGCAGTTTTTTACTGGATCGTCTGTACGATCTGTGATCGTCCAGTACGAATTTTTTTCTTTTTCTCAAACGTCGGGACGATTGAATGCAGCGGTTGAGTGGATAAGACAGTTTTTAATACGAATTTCGTCTGTACGAAATTTTTTTTCGTATGTACGAACATGTGTCGATTCATTGTAGGGGACGGTTTTCAAGAGTCATTAAAACGAAACGCTTTCTGATCGTCTGTATGAAATATTTTCGTATGTACGATCGGTCAAGTCAAAAAGCCTGTACGAAGGGACGCATCGTAAGTTGTGTTGAATACGAAAAGCCGTTACATTTTGGACGAATTGGATCGTCTGTACGAAATTACTTCGTCCAGACGAACGATAATTTTTCGTCCAGGACGAATATTTTCGTCCAGGACGAACATATCGTTTTTCTTTAAATATGAGGGCTTTCAAACTTGACAATCACACTTTCAAACATCTTTTTCAATCCCTTTCTACATCAAATCAACTATGGCCTCCTCTAGCAAAAGACAAAAAGTTTTGGTGAAGAAACCCAACAGGAATGCTCCAGACAACTTCCTTTCCAAAGCAAATGAGGAATCTTTTCCTCGTTTTGCTTCTGCAAAAATCACTCCGTCTCGCATTCTTATCCAAACGGAGTTGAAATTTCGGGTATTACACCTCTTCGCCTCAACCCAATTTCATTTCATTCTTTCTCTTGTCCACCTCTACAATAAGCAAACCTACCATTACTTCCTAGCCAACATGAGTTTCAATCCTGACCACTCTATCATTAGTTCTTTTGTTTTTAAGAAAAAAGTTGAGATCACCAAGCACGACCTTGGTGCATTTTTAAACTTAAGAACTGAAGGATATAGAGCCCACACCCTAATGTCAGAAAACGTCTTCCATTGGTATGAAATCAATAGGGTAATTAGAGAAAATGGAATTGACAATCATGTTGCTAGAGTGGCCGGTATGACCCAAGATGCCCGAATCATCCAGCATATCCTTAGATCCTCAATTATTCCTAAAGCTGGTGATAGAATAAACATAACTCCTCTCCTCTCTTGTCTAACTTTTTTAATCATGAAAAGACAACCTATTGATGAAGCCCAACTCATCCTAGATCATATCTATGGGCTTTCAGAAATAGGACATCCTGATCAGAAGAGGAAGAAGAACATTTCTTTAGGGCACTTGATTACTTATGTTTTGGAGAAGAAGTACAATATAGTCCATCCTGATGAGGAATATGAAGAGCCAGTTTATTACAACGATGCATCTTTCAGACTGCTCTTCAGAGAGGAAAAAGAAAAAGAAAAAGCACATGGCAGTGCTTCAGAAGAAGAAGAAGAAGGAGTGCAAGCTTCTGCTTTTCAATCAGATTACCAGAATCTGATTGAGAGATTTGATAGACTAGAGACTCACATTGATCAAAGGTTTGATCAATTTGATGCTCACCTTACGCAGCAGCAACATGACATTGGTAATATTAGAGATGAAGTTCATGAAATAAATACCAATGTAATGTTAATGGCCTCCTACTTCAACCTCTTTGGCGGGATTCCTCCTCCTCCTCCTCCAGAACAGTAGAAGTTTTTTTTATGTGTGTCTGTTGTATTTTTTTTGTTGTGTTGTTATATTTTTTTTAAGTTCAATGTTTTGATGTAATTTTTTTTTAATCAATGAAAGTTTGTTTGTCTTAGATTTGTTTTGAAATGTGGCTAATCTTTATGAATTTCATTAATATTGTTTTTAATCTACATTGTGCTTAAATTCGATTGTAATATGAGATTATCTATATTAGAAAATCTAGACTTTCTAAATTTATAATTTGTTTATAACTTGTTGTATTTAGAATTTTTAAAATTCATGTCTATTCATTTAGACTACATAAAATTTAATATTGTTATTGCAATTTTGATGTTATCTTATTTTGTATTTCTATGCTCAAATGATATTTATGCACCTAGAAATATTTGAAATGTTAGATTATAGATTTTGGAAAGAATTGGTCAAATTACTCTTGAAAATTGTACAAATGTACAAAAATCAAAAGGGATTCGCAAAAATTTGCAAAGTGAAAAAGAGGCACAAAATAAGCCCAACCAAAGGCAAATGCACAAAAATGTGCTCCAAAACTTTGAAAAGATGTGCAAAGCACCACATGAGGTAATTCTCTTCTTTCCAAATTCGTTTAATCTCTTAATTCAAGTTGATCTAATGTTCATTTATATTCTATTGAACTTTGAAATATAGAATTTTTTTTACATCTCACTTGTAATGATTTTCAATAATCAAAATGTCTAAATTGAATCATGTCTTTGATAAATTCTTCTTACTTACAATGTTATATCATTTCATAAATTTTATGAATTTCTATGATTGACCTAATATCTTTAGTTTAAAATTGCATACCCTATGTCAAATCACAATTTAGATTAAATTTTAACAATGAATTTCATATCATTATTTACATTTCTTGTCGTATTTTTCTTCACTTTTTGTTGCTGTCAAAAAGGGGGAGAAATTATTATGTTTGTGTTTGTGTTTTTGTTTTTTGTGATTTGTGTTTTCTGTTAAAATTTTTGAAAAACACAAATATTGTTTTTGTTTTTGTGAGTTGTGTTTTCTGTGTTAAAATTTTTGAAAAACAAAAATATTGTTCTTTAATGCCTCCTTATTTTAATGTACTCATAAATTCAGGGGGAGTTTAGGAGATAAGAGATTTGTTTTAACTTGAAACCATACTAATAATAATTGTTTTGCCATCATCAAAAAGGGGGAGATTATTTGAATAGTTGCTATTTGAATGATTTATATTTGTGCAACTTATGTAGTTTTGATGATTCCAAACATTATTGTTCAGATGTATAGTTATCTCCTAACAATTTCAGAAGATTTGCACTTGCTCTTGTGTGTACTAACATTTCAGGAAAATCAGACTCCAGACTACAAAAACTTCAAATCAAATTCAACATGAGAAATTTTGTTTATTTGAAGTTTGTCTTTTCTTTGAATTAATTTTGAAAGGGAGTGATTGTAATTGAGTGAATAAAATCTCACACACACAAACTAAGGAGATCTTGAAATTTTATACTAATCGTACAGGACGATATATATCGTACTGGACGATCTGTCAGTTATCTCCTATAGAGCATTTGGAACGAATAGGAACTTGCTTCGAAAAATTTTTCTAAGTCCTATTCGTCCAGGACGAATTTTTATATCGTCCCCGGCGATGGGCGCTCTGGAAAATTTTCGTCCAGACGAAAATAAATATCGTACCGGACGAATAGCTCTCTGGAAAATTTTCGTCCAGACGAAACCAAATTATCGTCCCCGGCGATGGGCGCTCTGGAAAATTTTCATCCAGACGAAATAAATAATCGTACCAGGACGATCGGCTCTCTGGAAAATTTTCGTCCAGACGAACATATTTTCGTCCAAACGATAAACCGACTTAGGACAGTTTTCAGCAGTTTCTAGAACCGACCTTGTAATAACCGTTCGTACTGGACGAACCTAGTTCGTACAGGACGATCAGCTGTACGAAGTCATTTCGTACACATATACAAATTGGGTCGTTTCAGATCGTTTAAGTAAAATCGTCCAGGACGATCCATGATCGTACGGGACGATCCACTGCGTACAGAATTGAAAACTTGCAGTTTTTGGGCGGTTTTTCATGTCTTTTGTATAAATACTTCAAATTAGACTGCCACCCAATCTTTTTGTCATTTGATCTTCGTGCCTATTGAGAGAATAGCTAAGGGGAGAGTGGAAGAGAGCATTCAAAGGAGGATTCCTACCATTGGAGCGAGAAGGCTTCACTTGGATTGCAAAGGTAAGAATCTCTACTTGTGAAATTGGATTTCTTCACTCTTTTCTTTCTTCCTTCTAGATTCTTGTGAGAAGATCATTCAAGAAGGTCCGGTTCACTGCCGACACTTGGAGAGTGTGAACAGACGTGGGTTCTCTGCCTACACTAGGAGAGTGTAAAAGGAAGGAGGTTCTCTGCCTACACTTGGAAAGTGTGAACAGCCGTAGGGTTCTCTGCCCACACTAGGAGAGTGTAAAAGGACGACGGTTCTCTGCCCACACTAGGAGAGTGTGAAAGGACGACGGTTCTCTGCCAGCACTGTGGATTGTGTAAAAGGATGACGGTTCTCTGCCGCACCGGGGAGTGGTGAAAAGAGGGTTTTGTACAGGCTTCTCCGCCTTGCTGTGGGTGCTAAAGGAGAGTCACTTTGTGGTATTAGTGCAATACTCAGAGGGTGCCTCTGAGGAGTGGATGTAGGTCTGGTTATAGACCGAACCACTATAAACCTGGTGTCATTTACTTTATTGCTTTTACGTTTCCGCATTTTAAATTTCAATTTTAACAACTCTGTGGTTGAAAAACATTTTTCTACAAACTTCTAAAGAAAATTTCATTTCGGTTCAACTTTAACTTTAAGAGGGTTTAAAATTTTTAAACTACCAATTCACCCCCCCTCTTGGTAGCCGTGGGACATTTACTTAGGCTTAACAACCTAATTACTAGACTCAACATCTAGCCCATCAAAATCCTTTTCTAGTTCAATATGCATTGTTTTCAAGGATTCATGTGCTTCAATTAATTAAATATGCTTCTTATTTAATGCATTATACTCATCAAGAAGAGACATACGATCTCTATCGAAATCAGAATTTTCTTTAACTAAGTTAGCATGCTCAGTTTGTAAAGTACTAAAATCAATATTAAGACTAGCAAGCATCTTTTTTAACTTTCTATATGAGTCATGGATTTTCTCAGAAATAAGCAGTAAATCTTTCTATGAAAGTTGATATAGCTCCTCTTGATCTGATTGATCAAGATTATCGTTAACCATTAGACACAAATTTATTACTTTCTCCTCTGCTTCTTCTTCTGATGATTCTGAGGCAGAGTCGACCCAAAATGCATTTTGTGTCTTCATCTTCCCCTTCTTATATTTAGCTTTTTCCTCACCTTTTTCCTTAGCTGGTTGACTCTTTAAGTTGGGCAAATCAGCTCAGAGGTGACCTGGTTTCCTGCACTAAAACAAATTGTATTAGATGAAACTTTAATAGTTCTCAAAGTTTTACCTTTATTCAAGTTATTTTGATGACACCTTTATTTTCTTTTTAAAAAGTTCTTGAACTATAGGGTCATCAAGGCTATGTCATCTTCTTCCTCCACTGTACTTTCACTTTCTGAGTTGTTTACTTTCAATCCCACCGTCCGCTCCTTTTTTTCACCTGTATTACTTTGCCTTTGGCTCACTCCTTCCTCGTATGCAATGAGTGACCCAAGCAAATTATTAATAGAATAAACATTTAAATCTTTAAATTTAGTGATGGTAGTAATTTTAGAATCATAAGAACTAGGTAAGCATCTAAGAATATTTATAACTTTTTTAGAATTTAAAATTTCTCTACCTAATGCATGCAAGGATATCATGATTTGGGTGAACCTAGTGTATATGTCAGATATTGTTTTGCTAGGTTTCATACGGAAGAGTTCGTAATCAAGTAATAGAATGTTAAGTCTAGATTGTTTAACTTCACTAGTTCCTTCGTACGTGATGCACAGTCTATCCCAAATCTCCTTACCATTAATACAGGTAGATACCCTCTTGTAGTCCTCAGAGTTTAAAGCACAAAAGAAATAGTTTAGGCACTTCGCATTTAACTAAGCCAAATCCCTATCCACTTTACTCCATTCATTAAAAGATACTTGAGTTTTTACTCCATTCACAAATTTAAATGGTGCAACATAACCATCATTGACCAACATCCACATACGATAGTCTATAGACTGTAAAAAGTAGACATTCTAATTTTCTAAAAATCAAATATTACATTGTCAAAAAGAGGTGGACATGTTATTAAATAACTCTCTATGGCATTACAATAACCAAAATGAGACATAATTGATTTTCAAGGTTTTCTAAAATATTATTTTTGAAACCCCGCTCAGATACCAATTGAAATTACGAAATGCGCCAAGAGGGGGGTGAATTGGAAAAATTGTTGAAATAAAAAATCCTAAGGAGGAATTCTAATATTTTTTGTATTTTTAAAATTTAAACAAGAAATTTTAAATAATGTGAAAGCAAGTGCTTGATACACAATTTGCAACAATAAATTTCACAATGATTTTCACCAAGCAATTATGATGAAATAAAGTGCAAGCAAAAAATAAAAATAGTAAAGGAAAAATCATGCCAGAGATTTTATAGTGGTTCGATCACTTGACCTACATTCACCCCTCGGAGTCCTCCACTCCAATAATTTCACTACTAAATAATAGTTCTTCTTTTTCCCACTCAGCAAGGCGGAGAAGCCCTTATAAACCTCACATTCACAAATCCGACGTGGCGGAGTGCCAAGTGGTTTGTCACCCTCCTAGCAACGGCAGCATTCCTTCTCATTTTTCTCCATCATGGAGAAGGCAAAGTACCTTAGAGGACATGGATGTAGAAGAGTCTCCCCCTTAGAGACCCTCCCACAAGATGTTCTTAGTCTATAGGAGGAGCAAAGTGCAGCAAGGTTGGAGCAACTGTGTGATCTCCCTCACACTCCTCCCTAACCAAGCCCACCTTCTCCTTCCTCACTCAAACCCAAAAATCTTCTCAAGAGCTCTCTCCCAAGGAATCCCTCTCTAATCACGTTCCTCTCTCTCTCTCAGCCACATACCAAAAAATAGAAGTTTAGATACTTAAAAAGGGCTCCAAAAACCCTAAAAATTTCAAATTAGCCATTATTATATTACAGTACGATCCAATATCGTATAGTACGATTAGTACAAAATGGCCTTCTTCTTGGTATGAAAGTATACAAACAGGCCAAAAATTTTGAGTACAATCATATAATATGATATAAACTCATACCGTATGATATGTGAAATTCTCTTATTCGTATAGGACGATAGCCAGGATGATGAAAACTCATCTTTGTACATTGTAGGGAATGACCTACTTCATATAGTATGATCAGTCAAAATAGAGGGATCATCTAGTACGAAGTCTGAGACGATTAAAAATAGCCTCAATTAATCATACATTATGAATGGTATCATACAGTATGATAACCAATTAGAAATTAATCCTTGATTTATCCACTAATTACGGGGTAAATTTAAGTAAGTATTCAAAATATATCGTACAGGATAAATTGAATAGTACAGTATGAACTGTTATTAAACTTACTTAAATTAATCTTACGGCTAGGGTTTTTGATTAGTAACACATCGTAGAGTATGATATCCATCGTACAGTTTGAATAGTTCACATATAGCCATTTTAGCCAGATCAGATCATACAGTACATTATAAACTCCTACAGTACGATTAATAGCAAAAAAATCTACATTTTTAAAATCCTCTCCCCCTTTGTGTGTGCATGGTTGCTCAGACTTACATACAATTTGTGGCCAGACTTAAGAAAAGAAAAATAAAAATAAATGAATAATTACAATGTTTTAAACTCATACACTACTCTACCAAGTCTTGATTCTTCTTGTTGTCCTGAGTAACTTGTGATCTCCCTGAAATAATAGTACTCATAGAAATGAGCAGAAATCAAAAGTATTCAATGAATAGTAATTCAAATGACATTATTTGTCATCAACAAAATCTTAGACTTGGGTTCATGGATTGTAACAATAATATGTTTCATTATCTTAGACATGGGGTCATGGATTGCAACAATAAGATGTTTCATTCTTTATCACTGCATATCTTTATACAGTTTACACTTTGAAATAACATTTAATACTTTCTCCTATTATTAGTGCACTGAATTAGACTTATCCTTTTATAGTAATTAGTGATTTTTCTGTAGGTGTTGTTCTTGGCCAAAAGAAAGATAAAAAATTTGATGTCATTTGATTAGAACAAAAGTTATTTGATACACTGAGCATTTTGCTATCAAATGCCTTATGACAAAGAAGGATACAAATAGAGTTTTGTTATGTGGAATCTATTATTGTATGAATTTGATATAGAATTTTTAAACATAAAAGGCACTGAAAATTAAATTGTCTATCATCTCTCAAGAATTTCAAACATAGAACATGTATCTAATGAACTCGATATTATTATGATTTTACCTATGGAGAACTATTTTCTTTGCTTCTATATAGAATGCCATGGCATGCTAATTTTGTTTGTTTCTTTATTAATGGGGTGTTTCCATTTGATTTATCTTCTACTCAGAAAAGAAAATTTTGATATGATGTTAAATACTATTTTTGGGATGCGTCGTATTATTCAAGGCCTATAATGAACAAATCATTAGGAGATCTATCCCTAAGGAATAAGTAGAATCCATAAGTTGGGAATGTCATGATTCACTTTATGGAGGGCATTAATTTTAGATAATTTAGAACTACTTCTAAGATTCTCCGATTAGAATTTTATTGGCCCACATTATTTAAAAATGTTCAAGAATATGTTAGGAGATGAGATCAATATCAAAGAGCATGAAATATTTTGAGAAGAAATGAAATGCCCTAAAATTATGTTTTTGAAATTGAATTATTTCATGTTTGGGGATTAGATTTTATGGGACCATTTATGCAATCCCAAAGATGCTAATACATTCTAATTGTCATAGACTATCTATCTAAATGGATTGAGGGAATGGAAACCTCTAGAATAGATGCTTAAGTTATGCTTAAAATTTTAAAGAACTTTTTTTTTATAGATTTGGAATGCCCATAATTTTAATTAGCTATTAGGGAAGTCATTTCTATAATAAGAGAAAAGAAGAAGCACTTGTTAAGTATGTTTTATAGGACTGAAATAACTTATCATCCCCTAACTAGCTGTCAAGCTAAAATTAGTAATAGGGATATTAAAAGAATTTTGGAGGAATATATAAGTTCTAATAGGAAATATTATGCTATTAAACTAGATGATCCATTATGGGCTTATAGAAATACTTTAAACTCCTATTAGAATGTATCCCTAGAGGTTAGTCTTAGAAATTTTTTGAAAGTAGAATAGGCCCACATGATCTCATACAAATATCCGGTCAACAAGTGGTTTGTAACACCATAGTACTAGAACTAAGCACTGTTGTATTTGAGTCTCTTAAATTTGAGCACCAGATCATCAAGCATTACAAAGTTGCAGAACCAGATTACACATTCATGCACCATGTTGCTCAATTTTTGCAGCACCATGGTACTGAAATTGAGTAAAAATAGATTCACTCCAAATTATGCAAGTGATGCATTTATTCAGCCAATAGATGTGTTGAGTTAGTGCACATTGGATTGGAGCAAGCCCAGAAGTACTAAGGCACTATTTTAAATTATAACCCTACTATGCCACCATATTAACTGCCATGATGTATAAGCCCATTTTTATATAGAAACTCTAACTATCCATAGTGATCATGGTAGGGAATTTCAAAATGATATATTTGAATAATTATATAAGGAGCTAGGAATAGAAAAAAAAAATTTAGCTTCTAGAACCTCGTAGTAGAATGGAGTTGTTGAAATAAAGAATAGAACCATGGTAGAAGTTTCTAGAGCCAAGTAAGTTGGGTATTCACTTCCTAAATATTTCGAGGCTGAATTAGTAAATACTACAAGCTATATTCTCAATAGGGTTATTATTAAATCCAAACTCAATGAGATACCATGTGAATTACTCAAAGGAAGGACACCTAATCTCTCACACCTTCATATATTTGGATGTAAGCTGTTTATTCTAAAAAAATGGACAATATCCGGTAGATAAATTTGACCCTAAATATAATGAAGGAGTTTTCCTAGGATATTCACCTATTAATATTTAAAATATAGTATAAGCTCATGACCAATTTTTTAATGATTGGAGATATTCATCTAGTCAACCTAAGGAGCTCATTATAGGAGATCAATTTATAGGATTGAGAACTATGGATGGACTTAGAAAAAATTTTAACCACTTTGCTTACATTTCTTTGGTATAACCCACAAACATAGATCAAGCCTTATCTGATGAAATCTTGATCCTAACCATGCAAGAAGAATTGTATCAATTGTGTGGAATGATGTTTAGGAGTTGGTTAGCATGCCTAAAGACTAGAGTGTTATGGGAACTAAATGGGTTTCCAAGAAAAAAAATGACTTTGGAATAATAATTTGAAATAAGGCAAGATTAGTAGCTAAAGGGTATAATCAGATTGTAGGAGTTAACTTTAAAGAGACCTTTGCAGTTGTAGCTAGGTTAGATGACATTAGAGTATTTTAGACTTTTGTGAGCTTTAGAGGATTCAAGTTATATCCGATGGATGTGAATAGTGCCTTTCTAAATGGCTTCATAAAAGAAGATGTATATATTGAACTATTGTGAACTGTATTCAAGCACTATAATTTTGATGATAACATACATTATATTGTTTGTTTCTACTTTCTCTTATTTTAGTGATATTTTATTTTGGGCTTTTGCATAATAATGTTTTAGGAAAGCAATCCACATTCACTTATAATTCTTATCAGCTCAAGACTGGGTGGACTAGGGCTACACTTAGTTTTAATTTTATGTTGTATTTTTTCATTTGTTTAGTCATATCATGTAATTAGGTGGATAACGTTGCTAAGTAGCCTTACACACACATAGGGGGAGATATAAAAATATTTTTGAGAGAGTCTCTACTTAAAGTAATTTATTTTGTACGAAGTATTTTATGCTGTATAATTTTCATTCGTACTATACAAACTACTGTACTCTATCAAAACCTTAGCCACCAAAGATTTAAAAAGATACTAAATTTTTATTATTGGGTCATACTGTACGCACTAATTAAAATCTTTCTTAATTGATCCTGTAATATCACACAATCAAATCATAGATAATTATTATTATTCATCATAATGTACGAACTAGTTAGTAATGTATAATTACCTGTATATGAAACTAGTCATCCCCTGGATTATACCAAACAAAATCCATAATTTTTGTACTACTCATATTGTACGATGTCTGCAGTACTGGACGATCACCAATATATGAAGTTGGCCATTCCAGGATTTTGAATTAGTAGGCTCTTAGCTACCTAGTAATTAATCTTTTTAATTCTACTATACTTTAATTTCTTATAACCTTGGCTCATCCATTCCATTTGAAATCCTTTATAAATTTATAACAAACCTTATGATTAGTGGGGATGCTATCATTATGTCTTTCCGAGTGTGCTGTCAAAATGTAAAAATTACTACTGAGGATATAGAATTTTACCTTCAACTTAACACCCAAGGTGATAGACCCCTTGACATGGCCTCCAGATCTACTTTTTACTGGAGTGCTATAAACCTACTGCTTAGATATGTTGCTCTAAACTTCCACCAACCCTTAGTACAAAGTCTAAATCAAAGTGCTAGGGTTTTCTAACATGTTTTGAGAATATCTATTATCCCTAAAGCTGAAGACTGGATTAATATGACTCCCTAATTATCAATTGTCATCTAATTCATCATGTCAAACACTCAAATGGATGAAGCTCAAATTCTAATTGAATACATCTAAAACCTAACTTCCATTCAACTTCTAGCCACTAGGAGAAAGCAAAACATCTCTCTAGGATAGGTGATTGGATATATCCGTTATAGAAAATATAACATCACATATCCTACTCCTCTAGATCACACTCCATTCTTCTTTTCAAATTCCTCCTTCGGGAGTTTATTTTATTGGGATATGGAGCTTGAAGATCCTTGCTTTGATGAAGAAGGAGAAGCTGCCCCTACAGCTGATCCTGTACTCCAACACCTTCTCACCAGTACCAATACGAGGAGTTGATTTAGATATTTTACCATCTTGAGACTCTCTTGGATCAACAACAAATCCAACATAATAATTATATGGTTTTGTTAAGGGAGAAATTTGGGAACATCTAACAATAATATACCAACATCAAATAATAGTATGATAGCTTTAGTCAGTTCTTCCAATCACCTCCATAGCCACCTTCAGATCAGGATCGATCTTTGTACTAGTTTGTTCATGTTGTACTTTTATTTTTATATCTCTATTTTTCTTTTGTAGTTTTTTTTTTTTTTTTTTTTTTTTTTTTTTTTTTTTTATGTATCACACTTTTCTTTCTATTTCTTCTTATGTTATCATGTTAAATTAAAAAAAAAAAGTATTACCTTCTGCTTATTTCTTCTCTTTTAAGTGGTACTTTTTCTTTCTAGCTGGTTTTGTGTTCATATATCTCATTTATATACTTTTTACTTGTGAAAATTGTAGTGACGAAAAATTGTGTTTCTATTCTTTGTAATGTATGATTAAACTCATACTGTACAATTGAACTTATACAATATGTCTTGGATCATATTGTAAGAATGAATTCAAACTCTTTGAACATGATCGTACTATACAAATGAACTCTCTTCATGGCTCTTTGCTATTTGTAATAAACATACTTCTATTCTAACTTAAAAGTTTAAGAAGTAATTATTCGCATTGTTAAAACTCAAAGGATAAATGAATTTTAGGAATTTTCATATCCCTTGTTATTTCCTGTGCATGATAATCCATTGTATGAACTTAAAATCTAAATCAAGTTGGAGTTGAGATGGTTGATATTAAAATACTTTCATCATACTACATTTTTTAAATGATGAGTATTTTCTATATTTTGATAAATGAGATTCATTATTTTTTATAAATTTGGATATTTATTCCAATTAGAAATATCAGGTTTGCTTAGTAGATTAGTCCTCCTTATATAAGAGAATTAGTTTCTCCTCTCTTCTATTTGGAAGATGATCTTTACAATTGAGATTCTTAAAGATTTAGAAAGGAAGCAATTTGAAAAAATTCAAAAGAGGCACAAAATGAGCCCAAAATTAAAAGATGTGTAGTGACACCAAAAATAAAAAGATTCACTAAGTGTAACAAAAATAAAAGATGTGCAATGTACGCAAAAAGTTGATAAAAGATGTATAAATGGAGCTCGACTTAAATTAGCTTCTCTTTCTTATAAATCTTTAAATCGTACAAAATTCATTTGTTTCAGAATATGGTTTATACTTTATCTTGGAAAATCTTGGTTCTTCATTATTACTATAAAAATAATAATCTATTCAATATATTTCATGCTAGCATACTAAAAAATTTAAGTTTCCTTATTTAATTATAATTTGTGGATTAGATTTTTATTTAAATAAAGGATTTATCCTGTGAAGATGGTAAGCTGTTTGTTGAAACTCTAAATCTCAAATCCTCTAGTTACAATAAAGTCAACATTTATCTTATTTTTCTTTTTAATTTGTAGAGTAAGTTTATTATATTCTAAAAATGACTACAAGAGTTTTCATGATTGTAATTGATCCTTCCTTACCTGAGTTGTTTGTAGTTATGAGTGTGTTTGTCTTATGTTTTTGGTGTTTCTGTTGTATGTTTTTCTTCCTACTATTTTCCCTCTTTTTTGTTATGTCAAAAGAAGGAGAAGTATTTTGTTGTTTATCATTCTAATCTTTATTTTATTTGGTTGTTTGTTGTTTGTATTAATTATTTACATTTTTTTTTAATTTTAAAAAATAATTTTACACTCCCTTTTCCTACAGTTGGTTACCATCTAACTGGGAGCTTAGAGGAAATAAATTTAAAAAAAAAATCTAAAAAAAAAAAATTTGCCATCATCAAAAATGGGTAGATTATTGCTAATTATATTTAAGTATTATGATTTTGATAATAAAAAAATATTATTGTGTATTTTACTTCTTTATCTTATTTCTTGATATTTTGTTTTGTGTTTTCACATACTAATGTTTTAGAAACTTAGTCCACCATTCACTTACAATTTTGATCAGCTCAAGATTAAGTAGATTAGGGTTGCAGTCGATTTTCATTTTCATTTTTTATTTTTTCCTTCATTGATTGTGTGTTAGATTTACCCTTAGGTTAGGGATGATTTAAATACTAATATAATCTTATATAAATGGTCATGCTCATACAGGACATTTGAAAATAAAATGGGGCAAAATTATAAATATAAAATTAGTATAGGAACTCGTTATGCTAAGTCTCCCTTTTTAAAAATTAAAAAGAGCATGGTCAATTGTGCTAGTTTGAGTATTTTAATTTTAATATATAACTACTTTGGATGATTTAATATTAACTATTTAGGATAACCCTACAGGTTATTTGAGTCTAGATTTTCAATTTCATTCAATTTAATTTAATTTTTAATTGAATTGTAATATAAAAGTGATTTTAGATGGGATAGAAATCCATTTTGGAAACCAAATAAGAAATAACATCCCCTAGGGGAGAGTTCTTATCTATTTGGAGATCCAAATCTGGATAACTTTCAAATATCTAAAGGTTATAGAAAATTCTCCTTTTGAAGGGGAATTTCTTTTCATTTGGATATCCAGGCCTGACATATCCAAGAAGTTCATAGAACAATGAAGAAGTGAAGATCAAAAGGAATCTCATTCTCAAACTCACTTGAGTCTTAGGAGTAGAATCTGGGTTATTGTTAGTGTTACCCAGCCACTTTACTTTTTGTAATTCCTTAGTTGTAATATTAAGTGCACTTGCCACATGGAATTTCAATTGGAATATTAATTTAATATATTTGATTATTAAATGATGTACTTTCTCTGTGATTAGAATTGTAGGTTTTTAAAGGTTTTTTTTTTTGGAGATTTTGCATGTCGATCTTTGATTTAGCCTAGAACCAGATTGGAAGCATGAGAGAATGATAAAATATTTTCTACCTTTCTTAAATTTAAAATTGTTAATCTCACATAGAAACTCTATCAAATTTAAGAAGTAAGCTTAGATTCACTGAGAGTTCTCAAGCATACATATTGTAATTTCTCTATCATGTTAGGTACCTCCCTATATGCGAATTCTAGCAAGCCTCCTGACTTATTTGGGTGCAATTATCTCAAGGGCATGTTGTGCGATCTATAGGTAAAAAACTCATTTTTAAGCATTTTTAAATTTTCTTCAATTTTGATTTAAGCATTCATTGAATTAATTTGCATGCATTGCATTATATACAAATTAGAAAGAGTTTAAAGCTTAATTGCATTTTATTTTAAGTTCCATATAACTTAATAATAGTTAAGGGGATAATTATGATATGCTTTTAGATATTGGCCCTTATTCCTTAAACTTAACTTAATCCAACACCCCTACAACTCTTTCATAAATAACCAGACTCATAATTTTAAAGTGCCTAGGTGGTTAACTGGCTCCCCAAACTAGGCCCGGGTAAGTCTCAATCCAACATCGCATTAGTTAGGTTTGTGTTATTGATTTTTAGTACCCAATTTAGACTTAGGTTCTGATTCAGGTTCAAACTATAAGACCTCAACCTTTTAGGATATCAATCTCAACTTTCTAATAAAATTGACAATTTAATTTAAATCTCTTTGAATCTAAATTTAAGCCCAACACATAGAATAGATTGAGGTATTTTTGAATTATTTTAGAATCTCAAACTCCTCCTACTTTTCTTCCTTTGACCTCAAAAAATAAGTGTTCCACTTTGGTCTAATCCATCTAAATCTCAATCCTCAATCCTTTGATATCAAACCCTGATTATAAATAAAATTTATATCGCTATTTTAATCGAGAGTATTTGGAGGGAACTCTCATTTTCTAGCAATATAATTAACTATGAGGGCATGCACTCGTAGGAGATTTAGAATCCCAAATTAAGCTTTTCAAAATCAATTTTTCAAAACCTCAATTAATTATGTTTTGAAAAATTTAAGTCAAAATCATTGATTATTATCATCATTTTCAAACAAACAATAATGATTAATATTTTCTTCCCTTAGGAAGATATATCAATTATTTTTATAACTTTTATTACGAAATTAATGATATTTTTAATAAATTATCATAATTAAATACCTGATTGAATAATCACTTTGACCCTCTCGGGTCATATGTAGTTCTTGCTTTAGCTTAATTATGATAACCCGAATGAATTTTTAATCTTGTAAATTCAACCCATTAGTGAATGGTATGTCCACCTTCTAAAATGATATACCGTTCATAATAATTTCAAAACTGAAATTCCAGAAGTTGAACTCCCCCAAGGTTAATTATCCTTTTCTAAAAAAATTTTAAATAAATAAAAAATGGTGACTCCACTGGCAAAAAAACTCTCTCTCAATCTTTAGTAGTGGTAAAAAGGTTGTTGCATTGATAGTTTGGACTAACTTGCATTCTATTGGTCCCTTTGCCCATTAATTCCTTGGGTGATTGTGACCATCATCAGTTAAGACATGTCAAAAAGAGAGGCGAGCGAGGAAAAATCCATCTAAGTTGGGCTTAGACATTTTGCCTTCCAATCTAATTGGTAGAGCAAAATAGTCAGGCCAAGTCTTTTAAGAAATTCTTATAAATGTTGAAAACTTGCATGCTCAAATAAATAGCAAGCATGCTAACTTTCAAAAACTGTAGGAGCTCTTTCAATTTCAAAGTCAATGATTCCACGCTCTAGTAGAATTTGATCTTTTTTTCAAATCCTAATCGATCCATATATTCTATCATCACATATGGAATTGTGGCTTTTATAACTTAGTATACATGATAGAATATTAATATATTTTTTTTAAATTTGATTCAAAAGCTTGATCCTTCTAGCAAATTTGCTCTTAAAAATTTCATTCACAAACCATTTGTTAGGTTGAAAGAGTCAAATTGGCTTCTTAGAATCTTTTCACCAAACTTTATAAACCTTTACATTGAATGCAAATTCAACATTTTCTGCCTGAAGAGAGAAGCTCCAGTTTCTAAAGAGAAAAAAATTCAAATTTTATTCTAGTCATCATTTGGCAAATTTTTGGGCCATGACGGCAGTGATTTTTGCCACCCTCTTTGGTGGTCAGAATTTAGCTATAACATTGATCCCTGGTTCCTGCATCAATCTGCAATCTGTTAAAGTAAGACAAGGTGGAGAATTGCAAGATGTGAAATACATGAGTATTCCATTGATTATTAAGGAACCTTCTAATGTTCCTGTAAAGTTTGTTTATATAGTAAGTAGGAAAGGAAAGTAGATAGTTGAATTTTTGGAGTCGAAAAAACACCCAGGTCTATTGGAAAAAGTAAGGCAAAATGATGGTGAACCATCATCATCATATGGATGAATCTAATTGTTAATTATTTTGGCAATGTGAGATCAAGTTCTGCTCTTATCTTAGAGGGAGCCCTTCTGTTCAACAAGATGTGGAAGACACTGAAACTGCTTGTGGTAATGATCAAGTAAAGGTCCCAGATCAATCCAATGATGATCATCTAATTAAGGGAGGAGGTATTAAGGACACAAATTATAATGGTAATCCATGTCTAGAAAACTTTATGTCAAGATTAATTTTGTTAAAGAAGATTCATTTCTATCAGAAGATGGTATAGAAGTTAAACTTCATGTGCCAAATGTTAATGTAAATTTTGAAAGATTAAAACTTTTGGTGGTTGTGAAGGTTTTTGGTAAAGATATCCTAGTTCAAATGATAGCTAAGGAACTGCGATGGCAATGGTCCCAATTTGGTAAATTCTATTTTACCATTATTAGATTAGGATGGGTTTTATGTTCTTTTTTCTCTATTGAATCTATGAATAACGTCCTCTTGGGTGCTCCTTGCTTTGCTATTAGCCATATTGTTGGTTTTGATAGATGGAGTTCTAAATTTTTGCCTACTTCTTTAAAAGGGTTATCATTACCTGTTTGGATTAGGATTCCCAATCTTCCTCTTTACTGTTAGGATGAAATTAATGTATCTAGAATTTCATCCTTAATTGGAATTTCTCTCATGTTGGATGGGAACATGTTTCATTGGTGTAGAAGAGAATTTGCTAGAATATGTGTTCATGTGGAGTTAAATATGTATCTTCCATTGGAAGTTTGGGTGAAAGTAATGGATGGAAGGTTTTTTCAAAAGGTGGAGTATGAAAAAATTTCATCATTTTTGTATAGATGTGGAAAAATTGGCCATTTTGTTAATTCTTATGATAAGAATGGTTTAGGAAGCATTTCCAAAGTTCCTCAAAAAGAGATCGGTAAGGACAATGACTAAGAAATTTGTATGCCAATGGAGAAAAATCAAATGACTAAAGACTTAAATAATATCTCTTCATATGGTCCTTGGGTTCATGTTAATAATAGAAGAAGAAGGAGGTTTACTGTTGTTTAAAATAAGAAGATTTTTGTTCCCAAATCAACCATGGTTTGTTCTGCAAGTTCTTATATGGATGCTCAAAAGATAGTCTCTATTGTTAAAGATATTGCAGCTCAGGCAACAGTTGTTCTAGGGGAGGATGTCCCTATAGAGAGAGACAATGTAGGAGATGAACAAGTTGTCTCAAAATAAGGTGGTGATGTGGAAGAATCTTCTTGTGTCCAAGACAAGTTGCTAGTAAAGGTGATGATCGTTCCTTTTCTATCCATTTTGAAGAAAATCTGTTCATAATTTTGGAATCCGTTTGTGAGGATGGGGAAAATTTGGATAATCTTGTATTGGTCGATTAGGTTATTAATGAAATTTAGGAGAGAGAGATGGCGATATCTAAAAATAAAATGACGCTATGGAGTGAGAGGTGACTGATTCAGGTGTTATGGCGGAGGTGTTGGCTTGTAAGGGAGGTAATCTTGATAACAAGGTAGATGTTATGGATGGGATGTTTAATTCCAATTCTAGAAATGGTAGACCAAAACTTCAGGAGTTCAGGTCTCCTAGTCCATTGAATTCAACTTCAAGGAATAGGAGGCTTGAAGCTATCAATAAGATAAGGAGTGGGAGTCCTTCCCCCACAGTGGTTAAATGAGTTCCTTTGTTTTTTGGAACTGTAGAGGGGATATTTATTTTTTTTGGTATTGTTGAAATGAAGATCTCTTCCATTTGGGAAATGGGAATTTTGTAAATATATGGGAATGAATTGGGACTTACTTTTTTTCCTTTTGATGGCTTGTTATGGGGAGTTGTGATTTTTTGGTGGATTTGGCATATATTTTAGAATTAAAAGCTAATTCTCAATGTGTAATTGGGGAATTAAAAGTTTTTTAGAAATTTACTTTGTTGGTCTCTACTATTTATGGTAGTAAAGATGTGTATAATAGGAAAAAATTATGGAAATGTTTGGAGTTTAACTCCGACTTGAGCTTCCCTTCTTTTATAGGTGATGATTTTAATTGTATATTATCTCAAGAGGTTAAAGAGGAGGGGGGGGGGGGGGGGGTGTGCGGAGAAGAAGTTCAAATTTTCTGGACCTAAATTGACTTGGTACAGTAATAAAGAAGGAAGTGCTCAAATCTTGGAGAGGCTTGATAGATGTTTGTTGAATTCAAAGGCAATAGAATTTATTCACCGTCCTACCACTAGGCATTTGGCAAGGGTAGCTTCTAATCGTTATCCTATACTTTTGGAGCAAGGCCAAAGTGCAAGACTTAGTGGGGTTGAAGGAAAAGCTTAAAAAGAAATTGTTGATCTTCAAATAGAGGAAGCAAATGGAGGATTTTCTAATGATAAGCTCATGTTACTAAGATTCAAAGTTAATGAGCTTAATTTTACACTCACTCGGTTAAACACTTGGTGGAGACAAAGGGCTAAGGTAATGTGGCTTGAGGAAGGTGATATGAATTTCAAGTTCTTCCATGTTATTACTCATGGTAGAGGGAATGGTAATTTCATTCATAAAGTAAAGAATGGTGATGGTAATCTTATGGACGTTCAAGCAGACATTGAAGATATTTTCTTGAACTTCTTTAGTAATAAATAGAGGGAAAGGACTTGCATTTTGAAAGATTGGCCACCATCTCTATTTAAATCAAGCAGGGAAGATTGTAAGCTCATGCATGAAGATTTCTCATTTCTAGAAGTGGAGGGGGTGTTGAAAAACCTTGGTAAGTATCTCTCCTAGAATTGATGGGATTACATATTCATTTTAAAAGCTTATTGGATGTTATAAGTCAGGATGTTTGGCTAGCATTACAATAAATTGTTTCATTGGTAAGATGTGCTCGAATTGGAAAGATACTCTTATTGTGTTAATTCCTAAAGTTAAAATCCTCTTATTCCTACTAAGTTCCAGCTAATTAGTTTGTTCTTTTCCATTTTAAAAGTTGTGGCAAAGGTTTTATTGATTAGGTTGATGTAAGTTATACATAAAATTGTGTGTGTGTGTGTGTGTGTGTGTGTGTGTGTGTGTGTGTGTGTGTGTGTGTGTTTTGTTAAGGGAAACTTACACCAGGGCCTACACGTTAATATAAAAGATGATTACAAGATCTTTAAAGGGAACTCAAGCTCACGACTGCCCAAAAGAGCTACAAAAAGAAAAATTAAAAACCCTACGAGATCGAGTTCCCTACTAAACAAAAGTACAAGAATCCTAGGTACATTCTACAGTGCACATGAGCAAGCACCCAAAAGATAATAGAGCTACAAAAAATAGCACCCAGCTCCAGCAAACTCCTAAACAGATTAACCTCTCGATCACCTACATTAAGAACATTCTACACAGAGAGGTAATATAAAGATAAATAACCATAGCAAAAATAATAATAAACATTATGATAATAACACAAATAAAAGTACCCATTACCACCAATAAGATAGCCACCCAAAAAAAGGAGGTAACACCTCATTTTAGACCACTTCAAACCCAACTGAGAACACATAAGATCCAGATCCGTAAGCATAATAGCCACAAAAGGGACAAAGATAAACAAGTAGCACACCCCCAACCCATTAGCATACAACCAAGTTAATATCATATAAAAAGGCACAGCATAATAAGTCCCCTAGAACAAAGGATAGCCCAAAAATAGTAAACCCTAGAACTTGTGAGACACTAAGCACAACCAGGAACCATAGAACCAGAGGAAAACAACAAGGAAAAAACACCCATCCAAAATATTGTTCCGCAAGGAAAAACACCCAGCAACAACACGGGCCAAAAGAGTTAAAGAAACCAAAGGATAAACCTCAATAATGCAATAAGACCTCTAGCCACCCGAGAACAGCAACCAAACTATCTAATTAATAGTAATAAGAACACTACAAAAGACACCACAAAACTTACGGATTAGCTGATCAAAGTTAGTAACCAAAGGCCTAAAATAAGATAACAGCTGGAATAACACCCAAACACTGATAGCTCCCATGCAACCGATTAGGAACAAAATAAAAACCAATAGAAAGGCATAAAACCTAGCCCTCCAGGAAAGACAAACCAACCCAAGAATCAAAAAAGAAAATGCTAAACACAGCCAACAACAAATAGCTATAAAAAATAACTGCATTAAGGAATAACATATGAAAAACTAATCTCATCCAAATTTAAAAGACCTCTAATATGAGGAGGAAAATTAGAAATGGGAAAATCCTCCAAGAACTCCAAATCACAGCCCCACCTAGCAATGCCATGGGCACAAGCATTACCCTCCACCTGAATAACAGAAAAAGAGCAGTTAAACATGCTCAACCAATGCTTAATATCCCTCCTCATGTAAAACAAAGCTGCAGGATAGAAACTTTCCTTCCTCAATGTAGAAACCTGATGCCAATAGGTATAGACAATCCCAACCACAATATTCATGAAGTCTAGAGAGAAACATAGTTTTAAACCACATAGGATAGCAAAGATGATAGCATCATTAACATCACTATTGTAAAAAGTACCAGCAAAACCCAAAATACCTTTACCGTTAGCATCTCTGATGATACCACCACAACCCAACCTAGAAATAACATTAACAGCATCCACATTAAATTAAAATAAATTAATCCAAGGTTTCATCCAAAATATACTTTTAGGGGCATTAAGAATACAATTTTTAACCAGCTTAATACCTAATTCAGTTGCAACATTAATAGAGTTTTGAAATTCTTAGGCAAAAGTAATTTAGTAGAATAAAGGGCCACAATCTTGTCTTTAACATTTTGAATAATTCTATTATGATTCATGACCACCCCATTGAAATGGGAATTATTCCTATCCAACCATAAAAACCAAAGAATAAGAGAGAGAATAACATTTCTGATATAACCTCTGGAATTAACAACCCAACAGTTAAGAATAGAATAAATAGAAGCCTTAGAATTAAAATAATTTAAATGCAAGGTATCACTAAAGTAAATCCAAACTTTAATACCACAAGGGCCCGAAACAAACACGTGATGCATATTATCCATATGGTAAAAACATTGGCATTTAAATGGAAGGATGAAGCCATATTTAATCAAATTGTTATCAGTAGGGATAAACTTATGTAAAATATGCCAAACAAAAACATATACTGTAGAAGGAATACTTTTATGCCAAATCAATTTTAAAATCTTAGAAGCCTCTTACTTAGCTATTAAAGAACGCCAAGCATCATTTAATCTAAATTTATCATCTCTAGATAAGGCACAAAGCTGAACATCAAGAGAATTAAAGTTTAAAGGGATTTATAAAACTTTTTTGAATAAGAAAATTAGAGAGTTTTTCAACATCCCAACCATTCTCATTGAAAAAATAATTAATCTTCACAGAATCAATGGAAATAGAATTGATAATATAATCAATGGATTGGCCTCCCAACCAATGATCCTGCCAAAAGAAGATATTACCATAACCAAGGACCCAATTAATAATCGGCTCAATAACCCATTTCTCTTTGCAAAGACGTTTCCAAACTTTAGAGTTGACTTTACTATAACAAACCATGGAAGGATGATTCCCCCCATAATACTTAGTATTCCTAAACTTGGCCCAAAGGCTTATATTAGAACAAAAATTATACCATAACTTAAATGAAAATGAGTAAGCCAGATCCTTCAAGGACTTACAACCCAAAGCCCCATCAACCAAAGTGCCACAACATTTATACTAAGAGGACCACTGAATTTTAATGTTGGTATTAGCCCCTGTGCAAAAATCTTATTAAAAATCCTCTCATTCATGTTACAAATAGCCTAGGAAGGAAACAAAGTTTTAAAAGTATAAACATGGATAGAATAAAGAACACTTTAAATAAGAGTTAACCTACCACCAAAGCTTAAAAGTTAGAATCCCAAGATAAGACTATTATGCACAACCGTAATTAAAATATTAAAAAGGAAAGAAACCTTCCTACCCTTAAAAAGAGGAACGCCAAGATACTTTAAAGGAAAGCAAGCATGGCTGAAACCTGTTAAATTCTTAATGCCCACAATACGCTCCAAAGAAACTTTCTTAGCAGTAATAAACACATACTTTTGTTTACTAAAAGCCAAGCCACTCACAAATTCAAATTATTTAAAGAAATTAAATAGTATATGAATCCTATTCATAGTGGCATTTGTAAAAATAATAAAATCATCTGTAAAACATAAATGTGAAATATAAAGCCCACCTAAAGTTCTAAAGTAAAGACTAGGAGACCTTTCAAAAAGATCAACAAGCCCTCTAGAAAGATACTCAACCGCAATAATGAAGAGAGTCAGAGAAATGGAATCACCCTGTCTCAGTCCATGAGAGGTCTTAAAAATCCATTAGCCTTTCCATTAATAATGATAGAAAAATAAGGACTTTCAATGCAAAGCTGAATGAGTTTGATAAAATTAAGATCAAAACCAAATAACTTCAAAAATATCATAAAGAAAATTCCAATCAATATTATTGTAAGCCTTAGCAATGTCAAGTTTAAAAATCAAATGACCACCTCTAGCTTTAATATCCAAATCTTGACAAAATTCTTGCGCCAAAATGATATTATTAGAAATAGCATGCCCTTTAACAAAACCCAAATGGAAACGAGAAATAATATTAGGAAAAAGAAGCGTTAAATGTTTCATCAAAATTTTAGAGATCACTTTATAAAAAAAAAGAGCACAAACTAATAGGTCTAAAATAATTTCAAGTAGTGGTAGAATTATTCTTAGGAATAAGCATAATAGAGGTAGCAGTAAAAAACTTATGAGTAGAATTACCTTTAAAAAGACAATAATAGTAGAAAAAAGATCATTACCAATGATATGCCAAGTTTCTTGGAAAAACTTGGCTATGAAACCATCAGGACCAGCTACAGATTCATAGTTCATAGAAAAAATATTTTCTTTAACTTCCTCAATGGAAGTAGACTTTGACAAGAAAACATTATCATCATGAGAATTCAGAGAAGGAATAATATTGGGATTATCAAGCATAGCAGGGTGAAAATGTTTATTTAGATAATTCTTAAAGTGCATTACAGCCAGATTAGCAATTTAGACACCATCCTCAATAATAGAACCATCAGTGTGATTAATTTTATGAATGTGATTAATATTGTGTTTCCCATTAACCATGGCATGAAAGTATTTAATATTATTATCACCTTCAACAAGATGTTTAACAGCCATTTTTTATTTCCAAAAACTTTCCTCCTGAGCTTGTAATTTATAGAGACCATCTTTAGCCTCTTTCAGTAAACAAAAAATTGCCTCAGAAGGAACCAATTGGCACTAATTCTCCTAAAAGGTCACTTTATCTTCTGCAATTAAAATGTTAAAAAAAATATTCTTAAAAACATTATGATTCCACCAATTTAAAACAAACTTAATCTTTTTTAATTTAAACCACAATCTTCTCATACCAGAAATAGTATTGTCTTGATGTAAAGGAGCATGCCAATTATTATTAACCAAATCCATAAAAGAATCATGAAGTAACCACATGTTTTGAAATCTAAAATGCAGAGAAAAATTCCTCATTTTAGGTTTAATTTTAATAAGAAGAGGGAAATGATCAGATAGGGTCCTGCTAAGATGCTCAATATTAGTAGTCCTAAAAGAATTCAACTAGTAATCATTAAATAAAACCCAATCTAATCTTTGCCATAAATGACCACAATGCCAAGAAAAGTTATCTCCAAAGAAACCAATATTAATAAGGTTATAATCTATGATCATGTTATTAAAATTCTCCATAGAATTGTAAATATGGAGAGAGCCCCCTATATGTTCAGATGGATAAGCAATGGTATTTAAATCTCCCCCCACAAGCCAAGGAAGATTAAAAATACTAAGAAATTGAATAATTTGATCCCATAAAATCTTTCTAGTATAACGACAAGAAGCAGCATAAACAAAGGAAGCACAATATTATAGGTTACAGCTTTCAATATTTCAGTGAATTACTTAAGTAACGTCACCAATCACATCGACTCGAACAAAATCTTTCCAAAAGATCCCTATTTTATTTTCTATATTGGATAATGCATGTTTAAAACCCAAGAATTTAGTAGTACTAAGTAATTTATCAGAGGAGATAAGAGGCTCATGTAAGACAAGAAGAGAAACATTAAAGATACGACATAAATTTTTAACTCTAAATATAGAAGAGGAGGAACCAATGCCCCTAATATTCCAAATGATAGCATTAAACATAAAAACAAATATTAATGGGAAGTATGTGAATGGGTGTTGCGGGGTGATTGTAGGACAATAGATTTTTGTCTCCTACCTCTCCTCCCACGACCCTCAGTAAAACTAGTATAGTTTTCATCTCTAGCAAAACATTTAGCCTTCATATCGAATGCCCCTTAGAAATAGGTAATTCACCTTCCCCAAAAAAGACATCACCTTCCACAATAGTTTCATTAATGACCACAATACTACCAATCTTCTACACCTTAGCTTGGATTGTGTTCTAAGAAACAACATCTGGTTGAACAATTCCTTCATCTACAACAATATTATTAAGTAATACCTCCTTTATAAGAGGTTCAACATAAATAGAAACATTATTAGGATCAAAAATAGTGTTTTGTTTAATCACATTATGAGAAATAATAGGTAGAGAAGAGTTAAAAATAGGATTGACTTCCTTCCTTTGAATCAACTCATTTATAATATTAGGACTCAGTTCATCCTGAATAGAATCCAACATAACGGAATCAATAATAGGCTCTTGGCCTTGGGAAACATTTACCACATCCAATGGGATGAGGAGTAACAATATCCAGTTCTACAAAAATTAAATCACTATTGTGCTTCAGTTTAGCAGAACACTAGCCCTTTCGAAGATGGGGTGTAATTTATAACAAGCCGCTAATCCATTCCCGTGCATCTTACAATGAGAATAGAAATTAAGTAAATTTTTTAATTCATCTTTTTGAAAAGAGCCATTGAACTCCAAACTAATCCAAACCTCATTTAAATGCTTCTTCAAAATGTCCAACTCCACAAGCACATGAGCTACTAACGACCTAGTAATGGTCGTTGTAGCTTGATCAGTTTGTAAAGGTTTGCCAAAAATCAAGGCCAATCCAAATACGATTGGTGAATTTAAAAAAATGCAAGTGAAGATTAGGAAAGGAAATCCAAATAGGGGTTATGGGAGATTCTTCTTGCACATCAAAATCAGGAAACCATTTAAGCAATCTCATTTGATAACCCTAAATATAATAGGAGCTCCTAGAGAAAATATGGCTATAATCCAAATCGTTGCTCAATTAGATTGTTATATACCTGGAATCCAACAAACCAACCTGAAATGATACGGGCAATTTCAGATTAAAATAGAACTTATGGATGACATCAAGGTTAGGGTGCTTAAGCATGAACTTTGCAACAAGTGTGAGCACAAAAAGAGCAGCAAACTCATAAATAATAGAATCCTCAAGTAACAAATCTGGACACCCTTTGAAAGAAGCATGAAAGGGAAGTTTAGTGGAAGAAGAAGACGAGCCCGCTAAGATATCCTTGAAAGAAAGAGACTTACCAGACGAAGCCAAACTAAGATGAGGGATAGATGACGATAGCATCGTCATCTCCCAAAATCCTTAAGCCCAAAACTCTGAATAAAGAAAATCTCTAAATAAGCAAATCTCTTTAGCTGGTAAACTGGTTTTGATTAAATCAGTTGTTCTCTCAATTCTTCTCTTTTTTTATTCTAATTTAATTGTTCCTTTAAGCATTTTGAAGGAATTGGAGGAACTGGATAGGATGTGTAGGGATTTTATTTGGAATAAGCAAGGAGGTAATCATGGGTTACATTATGTGGCTTGGAGTGATCTTTGCGAACCATACATTCCTAGAGGACATGGATTGCAATCATCTGGATCAAAGGTTAGCTCTTTAAGAGAAAAATTTGAATGGAACTTTTATAGTAAATCATATTATCTCCTAAATAAGTCATTGAATGCTAAATATGGTGACATTTTGCATGCTGAGCCTCGGAGAAATAGTTATAACACTTAAAAAAATATTGGTAAGTGGAGTTAAAGCTCTTCGGCCAATAATAAGATGGAAGGTTTCATCAAGTCTTTCTATTAATATATTAAATAATGTATGGGTTCAAGATAGAAGCTTTGATAGGTGGCCTTCATTTATTTCTATTGTGGATGGGAAATTTCCTACTTTTGACAAGTTTATTTACTGATTATGAATATGAAGAGCTTCCAAATTTCCATAGAACGTGTTTGGTTGATGTAATTGTACAAAATCAAATTCTACCTGATTCTTATGGTGATCAATCAGAGCTTATTAACAGGTTTTTAGGCAATTCTATTGCATCTATAGTTTCTAATTTTAATACTACTTTTTTAGATAGTGTTAACTGTTGGAAATGGAAGAAGAAGTTGCAGCCATCTCCTCATGGAGTGTTTTTAGTAGCAGGTTTTTAACAATACTATCCCTACTAATGATTTTTTATTGTATAGAAGACTGTTGAATGATAATACTTGTCCGAGAGGCTGTAGTGTTAAGGAAAACTTAAAACATATTCTGGTTAAATATTCTAAACTTAATCAAGCTATAATTCTTCTGAACAAATGGAGATTTCCTATTCCAGCTTTCTCTTCTTTGGTGAATTGTAAATTGAAGTTGGAGGAGCTATCAGAAGGTAATCAATTTATTGGAAACCTTTATTGTTCCTTGGTATTCTTTTCATGGAAAAGTAGGAATTATTTAAAGAATGATGGTAAAGAGCTTAGTGTGGGTTTAATTGCTTCAAGTGCTTAGTCATGTGTAGATTTCATTGAAAACTAATCTTTTTTTGAATTACTTGGGTGTTAATCAGCATCTGATGTTTTCTAATTATTGGCACAGTCCTCCCGAATGGATTAAAGTGAACATTGATGCTTCTTTATTGCAATCTTATGAAGGTGGTATTTATGGAGTTTTTAGAAATCATAAGGGATAGTTGCTTTTTGGAACAGTTGGCTTTTCAGCCTTTGAAGAGTGTCATTCAAGAGTGGATGATTGAAACTTAAAGTATTATAATTGAAAGAGATAATTATAATATCATCACGTATTTGCAAGATTTGGTTGGTAAAGCTTCTCGGGATGTCAATAATGAATTGGTGGAGGACTTGTCTTTTTAAAAGGTTTTGTCAATTTATTATTTTATTTTACTTCTAGAAGTTGTAATAAGGTAGCAGATTATTGTGCTAACTTGGTTTTTGTTGGTGATTTTTTTTGGATGATTTAAATTATAATAAGGTTCTTCCTACTTTTATTTCTTTGTTAAAGGAGGATTATGATAGCTTTTGTTTTCTATCACATAGTAGCTTGCGTTAGGTTTTAATGTTTTTTATGCTATTTGTAGTTTCAAAAAAAATTCAACATACTGAATTTCAAAATAAGGGTAGATTTTGTCGGATTTTCAAATTTTCAAAAGGCTTCCAAAATCATATATCTTCAATCATCATTGATGTATATTTTTCCTACAACACCGTCATATAGTTTAACATATGTAATGCAAATTTAATCTTTTTTTAATTCAATTTCAAATTCCAATTCTTTTATCAAATCTAGAATTGGATAATTTTTACCCCAGAGTTAATTGTCAAGGTAAAAGTGTTGAGCTGAAACCCCTTATTTTTCTCCTTTATTTATAAACCTTCATGTTGAGTCCACATTCAATATGTTGAGTTTTGAAATTCAGGTAAGATCTAATTCCATTCTTCAAAAATTCAAAATCCTATCAAAATCCTATTGTGAATCTAATTTTAAGGAATAGAATTTTGCTGATAGCAAACATTTCTATTTTTCAATGTTTGCCTTACTAACTAACATTTCAGGTCCATAAGATCAAATTACGAATCGAACCATCTCATGATTTGGTAGATTAGGACAAAGTCAGCTTATAATGTACATCAAGTGTATTTTACCTTTTCTTAAGTCCATTATAACTTTATGGGTCCTGATGCTAGGTAACCTTACAAACACACACTTGGAGGAAAAATTTGTCTATTTGTTAGAGTTTTCTATTTTGATCACATCATCCAGGACAATCCAAAAATCATCCTAGATGATAAGTTAAAAATAGAAACCCTAATTAGCGCATCCTGGTTAAGGCAGCCGCAGATAAGCGAATCATCCTAGATGATATTAGCATCGTTTAGGACGATAGGCTCAAATTAGAAAGAATCAACTGCCATATCTATTTAGGCACCTTTTATTTTTAGACATCATCTAGGATGATACAGTATAATTATATTTAAATTAATCTGGTAATAAAGAAAAGTAATTAAGGTTTGATTGCTCGATCATATCGTCCTAGATGATCGTAGGATCATTCGGGATGATCAGTTAATAAAACCTTAGTTTTTCTTGGATGATAAAAAATTGGCCTAGTTCTATTCAGGGCAATGCTCTGGATGATATGTATTGAATTGAACTAATTGTCCAAGAAGATGATGAGATCGGCTTGGACAATCAAGCTATTTTTTTATCATCCAAACATCCATTTAGGGCGATAGTCTGGACTATATTTGATGACTTTAACTAATCATATAGGATGATATCCTATCATCCTAGATGATTTGAACAAAGTAACCTTCTAATCATACGGACTCTTGTAAATAGTCCAGGGTGATTGAGCTAATTTTGAACTGATCGTACGGGATGATCGGTCGATTATCCTAGATAATAATGTCAGTTTATTGCAATTAAGAGAACATCTAACGCTCTTCTATATAAGACCTCTTTTTTTACCCAAGAGAGTATCTTTTTATGGTGTCCCAACCTATGTAAGCCAAGAGAAGAGGGAGAGCAAGGAAGAAAGAGAGAGGATCTTGTGAGGGAGAGTTTGTGAGGGATTTTACAATGGTTTCTCCAAATAAAGGATCCGCATCATCTTCTCTAGTAATTGTCCTTAGTTTCTTGGGGTTTCTAGAGAGGTCTACTTCAACAATTTACCAAGGTTCTTTGCTTGCTTCTGGAGGAAGCAAAAGGAGTTGGGTTCACTGCCTGCTTCTGGAGGAAGTAAAAAGAGTTGGGTTCTCTGCCTCACTAGGGTCGATGGAAAGGATTTTTTTACGGGTTTCTCCACCTTGCTGTGGGAGTAAAATGAGAGACACTGAGTTTAGTACAATACCCAGAGGAGAGGTTTCAGGGAGTGGACGTAGGTCAAGTTGACCGAACTATAATTAAATTAGGTGTGTTCCTTCTTATTATTCTTCTGCATTTAATTTCCATACTTCGTTTCTCTTGTGATGAATCTTGGTTTGCTTTAACATTATATTTTTGTTTGGAGAAATTTTTAAATACCAATTCAACCCCCCCCCCCCCCCCCCTTCCTCTTGGTTAGCCTTGATACTAGTTCATAATTGCCTAACATCCCTAATAAACTTTCAAGTGGTATCAGAGCCGGATTCATAAAAATAAGTTTTTGAAAACTTTTGAATTTTGATCAATGGCTACTTTGGTAATCGTAATACTATATAAGGGTATTCTATTACCTAAACTTCTTTGTTTGATAATATTCTTTTTTATTTTTGGAAAACTCACATGTCTACGTTTTTACAATCGATTGATTATTGCATGTAGATGCTTGTTAAGAATGGTTATTTAGCTTTGTCTCATGAAATTAATGGCATTAAAACTGAACTTTCTTTTACTAAATGGACTTTTAATGATAGGGATTTAATGCAAAAAAAAAGCATAATGTTTAAACTATTTTTAATCTACTTAGAAATCAGAAGATTATATGTGTGTTTCAACTTGTGTTACTGGTAAGAAATTTGGGACATATTGTGTATTATTTATGAAGGAACAAATGAAGTTAAGCAATCTAGGTTGAATATTTTATTGCATTACTACAAACTTTCATATGAAACCTACTAAATTTATTTCTTATATGTATAATAGGTTTTCTCAAATTATCACATCATTGCATGCCTTAGGAAAAGAGCTAACTAACTATGAAAGAGTCAATAAGATTATGAGAAGCTTGCCTTCTTCCTTTGATGCTAAGATTACTGCAATTTTGAATCTAAGGATTTGAATACTTATTCTGTTGATAATTTACTTTGGTCACACATTGCTTATGAGCAAGAGGTGAACCAAAGAGAACTTGATGCATGTGAGAAGAAAAAGGAGAAAACTGTGGCACTGAAGGCTAATGATACGGATATAAATTCTTCTAGGTCTGAAAACGATGATGTTGCCTTCATCACTAGGAAATCCAAAAGCTTTCTAAAGAAAAATCACAAGCATCATTAGAAGTGGAGAAAAGGTAAGGATAGAAAAAATTTTAAAAGTTCTTCTTATGTTATTTTTTTTTAATGTAGGAAGCCTAGTCATGTCAAAGCTATATGTCCTACACTTAAGGATCACTCAAGCAAGGAGAAGGGTGAGGAGAAACCCAAGTTCATGAAGGACAAGATGCGGTTCCAAAAAGCATTCTGAGGGGACTTAGCATCTGACTACTCTAAGACTGAAGTTGAGGAGGAGGTAACAAACTTGTGCTTGATGGTCGGTGATCATCTTGGTCAGTCTAACCAAGAAGAGGTATGTAAACTAACCTATGATCAATTACTTGAACTTTATGAACAAAATCATGCATCATATAGGAAACTTTAGAAATCTCATGCTACTTTGAAATTGGTGTTATTGAATTTGCAAAAATAACATAAAATTTTATTAAAAGATCACTCTCAAATTGATAGCAATCATAAGTCTTTACTTGATTAGTTTGATAAATTGAATAAAAAGCATTCTGAGTTGGTTATTGAGCATGATTCTTTGGAAGCATCCTACAACTTATATGAATTTGATTTTAAATCATATATTGATGAATTTGAGCATAGCGAGCACTATTTGAGAGTTGATAATACTATTTTAAAAATTGTTAATTCAAGGTTTAAAGCTAAATTGAATGCACTTGAGGAAAATAGGACTACACCCACACTTGATCCAAAGCCAAATCCTAGGAAGAGGCACTATATCCCAAATGGATTAGTAAAATCTTTTCCTGGTGTTAGATGCTTTTTATGTGGCATGCTGGGGAAATTTCACATACTTGCATTGTTCTCCATAGTACACATTAGGTGTGGAGACCCAAATTGCATGATTCACAGCATAACACACATCTATTATATTCTTCTTTTCATAAGAAGGGACCCAAACTTGTTTGGGTTCTTAAATCTGATGTTTGATGATTTTTGTAAGCTCGCTCTCTTAAAAGACCTCTTGACAACATGTGGTACCTGTATAGCTAATGCTCATGATGCATGACTGGAGATCCCAACCAATTCATTTTGCTGGAGGCCAAGGCTGGAGGATAGGTCACCACAAGGAAAGTGGTGAGCACAGGTATAATCAGAAACTCTAAGAACCTTTTGATTGAAATTTTTTGTTTGGAGATGTAATAAAACATAACTTGATAAACATCAGTCAGCTATGCGATAAGGGCTTCATCATAATTTTTTTGGCAAATACATGCATTATTAGCTTGAATAACAACACTATTTTATAGGGAAAGTGGATCAACAAAATTTATATGCTTGATTTAAATAATATTGAATGTGCTGCTTCATTTTATTTAAAAACTGTTGCTGATGATTCTTGGTTGTGGAACAGGAGGTTATGTCATGCCAATATGAAAACCCTTAGAAGACTAACCCAAAAGGACCTAATTAGAGGTGTCCCTAAGCTTAAGTTCACCAAAGACGACATGTATGATGCCTGCCTATTAAGGAAGCAAGTTCAATACTCTTTCCATTTCATTAAGGTCATTAGCACCTCTAAACCTTTAGAAGTTCTTCACATGGGTTTTTTTTTTACCCGTTAAACTTCCAGCTTAGGGGGAAAGTCTATGGTTTTATGATTATCGATGACTAGTCGAGGTTCTCTTGAATTAAATTTTTGTCGCATAAGACTGAGTCTTTTGAGGAGTTTAGATCCTTCTCCACTTGGGTTCAAAAATATTTAGGTTATGAGACCTTTACCATCCATAATAACCATGGGGGAGAGTTTGAAAATGAGATATTTGGAGACTTTTGTGAGGATAAGGGCATTAGCCATAACTTCTCGGCTTCTAGGATCCCTTAGCATAATGGGGTAGCTAAAAGGAAAAACTGGACCTTAGTAGAAGATGCTAGATTCATGCTTGTGGAGTATTCACTTCTAAAATATATTTGGGAAGAAGTAGTAAACATAGCTTGTTATGTGTTGAATAGGGTGAATGTTAGAGCCAAAATTTATAAGACACCCTATGAGATCCTTAAGGGTAGGACACCTAATCTTCCCCACCTCCATGTCTTGGGTTATAATGTTTTCATTCTTAACAATGGAAAGTCACACTTAGTGAAATTTGACCCAAAATTTGATGAAGGAGTGTTCTTGGGATATTCAAGTGTTAGGAAATCCTTTAGGGTGTTTAATAAGAGGACATTAGTGGTAGAGGAGACTACTCACATAGTATTTGATGAATCTAATTCTAAGGGGTTTAGATTTGAGGATGAAGATGGTGTTGGAGAGATTTCTAAAGGTGTTGAAAATTTGGAGAGGATAGAGTCCCAATACACTGAAGGAGAAGGTTAGATTACCAAAGTAGTAGAGAATGCAAATATGGAGGAAAGCGTTGATCCTACATACACATTGACTAGTGATTGGAGATATTCTTTGGTTCATCCTAAATAATTGATCTTAGGAGACCCTTTTGAAGGAGTTAAAACTAGGCATGAACTTAGGAAGGAAGTGAACTACTCTGCCTTTATCTCAATGACTAAACCCACCAACATTAATCAAGCCTTGTCTGATGAGTTTTGGATCTTAGCCATGTAAGAGGAATTAAATCAATTTGTTAGGAATGATGTTTGGGAGCTTGTAGAAAGACTAAAGGGACAAAGTATAACTGGAACAAAATTAATCTTTAAGAATAAGATGAATGATTCTGGTGTGGTGATTAAAAATAAGGCAAGATTAGTGGCTAAGGGGTACAACCAAATAGAAGGGATTGATTTTGAGGAGACCTTTTCCCCTGTAGCTAGATTAGAAGTCATTAGAGTGCTACTAGCCTTTACTTGTTATAAGGGATTTAAGCATTACAAAATGGATGTTAAAAGTGCCTTTTTAAATGGGTTAATAAAAGATTATTTGTTTGTAGAGCAAACCTAAAGTATTAAGAGTTTCCATTTTCCAAATCATGTTTTTGAAATAAGAAAGGCCTTATATAGATTAAAACAGGCACCAAGAGGTTTGAATGAGAGGCTTAGCACATTTTTACTAAAGAGGAAGTTTATTAAGGTGAGTGTAGACACCACCCTTTTTCTAAGGAAAGTAAAAGATGGGTTACTCATTGTTCAGATCTAAGTTGATGATATACTTTTTGATCTTCTGATAAAAAGCTATGTGATGATTTTTCTAAAATAATGAGTAAGGAGTTTGAGATGAGTATGATGGGAGAGTTGTCCTATTTTTTAGGGTTTAGCATAAGACAATTGGATGATGGAACCTTTTTAAATCAGTTAAAATACATAAAGGACATCTTGAAAGAATATGAAATGGATAAAGCTAAGCCAATAAATACTATCATGATCTCTAGTGTTCAAATAGATAAGGACTCAGATGGAAAATCTATTGATCAAAAGAAATATAGAGGGATGATTGGATCTTTACTTTACCTGACTGCTAGCCGACCTAATATAATGTTTAGTATTTGTCTATCTACTAGATTTCAAGATGATCCTAAAGAACCCCACCTAACTGTAGTTAAGAGAATTCTTAAATATCTTTTGGGGACCCAAAACTTAGGAATCTGATATCCTAGGCACATCACTTCTTTTGAGATTATTGGATATTCTAATTCTTATTTTACAGGATGTAAGGTGGATAGAAAGAGAACTTTTTTGGACTTGCCCATTCATAAGATAGTCTTTAGTCTTCTGGTCTAGTATAAAACAAAACTCTATTTCACTTTCCACTGCTGAAGCTGAGTACATTGTCTTAGGGAGTTGTGTGGCCCAAGTCCTTTGGTTGAAGCAGTAAATTCTGGATTTTGGATTACCTATAGGCACAATTTTAATCCTTTGTGACAATGCTAGTGACATCTGTATCTCTAAGAATTCCATCTAACATTTAAGGACTAAACACATTGATATAAGGCATCACTTTATTAAAGACCATGTGACAAAAGGAGATATTGAGTTACACCATGTGACAACTGAGAATCAATTGACTGACATCTTTACTAAACCACTAGCTTTTGATACTTTCAGCATCTTAAGGACCATATTGGGTGTGATTGACATAAATGTGTGAACTTGATGTTTACTAAATTTTGAATTTAATGTTTTGTTGTTTGTTGTTGATTTTTTACTCTTTTGCTTGTTTCATATTTAGTTGTTTCACTTTCTACTTGCTATTGTTTTTTGTTTTTGCTATTTTAGTCTTTCTTCTTTTTTCTTTATGATCACTACTGAAGTGAGATTTCATACCTTATTTTTGTTTTTGAAACTTTGTAGCTAATGTTTGACATATCTAAATCAATTAAAGAGAGAAACACCATTTATTGTTTTCCTACCTCTAACCTCTTTTAACGGTGTAATTTAATTTTCTAAACAAAATATTATCTCAAATTAACAAATTTACATTGTGATTGAGATATTTTCAACCTTTTTATAGTAATCTATCTTATATATATATATATATTCAAAGTCTTTATTTTACTATCAAATTCTTTAAAATCTTGTCATTATATTTATCATATGAATATTGATTATGTTTTATGATTTATTCTTCCTTATATTAGAGAGTGAGTTTTTCTTCTCTAAAATCTTGAAGATATACTCACCGCTGAGAGTATTTAAGAGTTTCGAAGGGATCTAGCTTACAAAAAATGACAAGGGCATAAAATGTGCCCTAAAAAGAAAAGAAAAATGAAAGGATGAGCAATGACCGCCAAAAAAATTTGAAAGATACACAAAATATCTCAAAAATCAAAAGATGTGCAAAGTGCGCCAATCAATTGACAAGAGGGATAAAATGAGCCCATAAAAGGCAAGCTTCCTTCTCTTTCAAACCTTTAACTCGTAGAAGAATTCATGTGTCACTTAATATTTTTAAAGGTTTGATTTTAACTTTAACTCGTAGAAGAATTCATGTGTCAGAACATCATCTAGGATGATACAGCATAATTATGCTTAAATTAATCTGGTGATTAAAGAAAGTAATTAAGGTTTGATTGCTTGATCATATCATCCTGGATGATTGCAGTATCGTTCGGGACGATCAGTTAATAAACCTTAGTTTTTTTCTTGTTTAATCAAAAATCAGCCTGGTTCCATTCAGGGCAATGCTCTGGACGATATGTACTAAATTGAACTAATCATCCATGATGATAGTGAGATCGACCTGGATGATCAAGTTATTTTTTCATCATCCAGACAGCCATTCAGGGCGATGGTCTAGACGATATTCAATGACTTAAACTAATTATACAAGACGATATCCTATCGTCTAAGACATCTGAATAAAGTAACATTATAATCATCTAGACTCTTACAAAATATCCTGGGTGATTGAGCTAAATTTGAATTTATCATACGAGATGATCGATTAATCATCCTGGACTATAATGTTGGTTTGTTGCAATTAAGAGCAAATCCTAAGCTCTTCTATTTAAGACCTCTTATTACCCAAGAGAGTATCTTTTGATACTATCCTGATCTAAGAGAGCCAAGAGGAGAGGGAGAGCAAGGGAGAGAAAAAGGATCTTGTGAAGGGGAGTTTGTGAGGGATTTCATAAAGGTTACTCCTAGCAAAGATCCACGTCATCTTCTTCGATCATCATCCTTGGTTCCTTGGGTATTCTAGAGAGGTCTACTTTAATATCTGAACAAGGTTCTCTGGCAGCTTCTAGAGGAAGCAAAAGGAGTTGGGTTATCTACCTCACAGGTGTCGATGGAAAGGTGTTTTTGCAAGGGCTTTTCTCTGCCTTGATGTAGGGGCAAAAGGAGAGACACTGAGTTTGCAATACCAGGACGAGAGGCTCCGGGGAGTGGATGTAGGTCAAGTTGACCAAACCACTATGAAATATGGGGTGTTCTTTCTTATTATTCTTTTGCATTTAATTTCCACACATCATTTTTCTTGTGGTGAATTTTGGTTTGATTTAAGATTGTATTCTTTTGGAGAAATTTTTTAATACCAATTCACCCCCCCCCCCCCTCTTGGTAAGCGTCGGGATAAGTTCATAAGGGCCTAACATCCCTGACAAACTTTCAATTCATTTCAAAACAATTTTAGTAGTCATTTCTATATGTTTTCTACAATATTCTCTTATAGTTTAACTTATGCAATGCATTTTAAAATTTAAAACCATGCTCTAACATTTTATCCCTAAATTAATCTATGGGGGTAAAACAGTTAAGTAAAAAACTTCCTGATTTTTCTTTCAATCTATAAACCATCATGTTGAATTCAAATTCAACATGTTGAGTTACAAAACTCAAAGGAAATCTTTTAATTCCCAAACATCCAAATTTATCTTCAAGCTCTATTTAAATCAAATCAAACTTTTCATTTTTATGTATTCATCTAAAACCCTCTCTTATAGTATAACATATATAATGAAAATTTAAGTTTTGAGCAAATCAAAATCAATCATTATATTTTATCATAATAAATTGGATTATAGCTCTTATAATTTGGTATAGGTGATAAAATGTGAGATCCTTTCAAATTTATTTTTAAGATTCTAATCTAATTTATTTTCTTCAAATTCTAGCTAATCAAACATCTATAATGGCTAGAAAACTTCTTTTTTCAATCGATTGAAACCTTTACAAGAGGAACTGATTGATAACAATATAATCTAGTTTGGGATGGGTTTCAAGTCTCTAAAGTTATCAGAGAATGGTGGAAATATAATCAACCTTATCATTGAAGGTGATAAAGATGCTCGAGTAGTTGAGTTAGCAGTAAGGGAAGGGGATGTTTTCCCTCCCATACTTGAAACAGACGTAGTTATGTCCCCCGTACCTACTATACCCTCAGTGGAGAATAAGGAACAAATAATTATAGTTCACCCAAAAATCAAGACTATATTTCAATAAGGGATCCTCTAGCATTGAATTCCTCTTTGATAGAAAGAGTGCCAAAAAAAAACTACTTAAGGAGGATTATGAAGAAGATAACTAAGACAAGAAAGATGGTCGAGCTGAAGGCCCTAAGTATAATTAAAATTGAGGCTACTGAAGAGCTTGCTATTCTTGCCTTTTCTCCACTCCTTAAGGGGAGTCATTTCTATTCCCTCATAGCTGTTGTAGAGGAGGAAAGAGTTTCTAGGATTGCTAGCTCTCAACCATGCCGGGTTGACTACTCTATAAAGAAGAACCTGAAAGAAAAATAAACATTAAAAACAAGCATGTTAAGAAATATCATCCATCCTTGTACTACCCATGCAGGTCAAACCAAAGAGTTATATAGGAAACACCTAAAGGGGTTCATTTCCCAAACACTTGAGAAGAAAGTTATGTATGAAGAGAAATCAAAAGCTAGAAACCTTACTCCTAAACTAGTGAGGAAAAATAAAAATTTTGTTAAGCAGCCTACCACTTCATTTTGGTGGATAGATATCACTAGTTGTCTCGCCTCCCATTTGTAAAGACAGAGGAGTTAGTTCTAACGGGATCAGGTGGGGTTGCCCTCACAATGATAGACCACCAGTCCCTCCTTCAAGATTTTTCAAGCTAGCCCCAGTGATAGCCATGTCTAAAGAGATTATCAATTATTTAAAGCTAGGAAATGTTAAGGGTAAGATGCCCTGTCACTTGAGAAGCACTACATGCCAAAAAAGTTGAGTAGATATATAGGGATATAACTAGTTGATGTCTCTCGGCTCCATATTCAAGGAGGAGAGGACTCTACCCATATTGATATTAGAGCTTTAACTCTTTAAACTCCTCTATCACTAATTATAATGGATGTCCCTCCACCTACTGTTGATGCCACCATTACGACTACTGACCTTAGAACAATTGGAGGGGAGGTGATAATTCCAAATTTTGATTCAAATATATTAGATCAATTAGTAATAAAATTAGTTATTGAACAAGACTAGAAGATCTAGAAAATACTCTATCAGCTTGATAAGTGAATTTGAAGAAATGCTAGATTATCAAGGATATTTCCCAGTAGATCCTATGATAATCAACGATATACCCACCGACAAAGAAGTCCAAGAGATCTAATAAATTCTTAAGAAAAAGGTGATTGAGGCCTTCAATCTGGATCCAAGTGATTTATTCATGGAAGAAGAGTCAACTAGAAATAATTGCATTATTAAGACTCGAGCATTAGCCAAGAAGTTTGATCCTTCAAAACCCCATTATTGTAAAGAAGATAGTTTAACAGTTGCTGGGTTAGATTTTGATGAATTAATAAAGGCCTGAGATGATGATCAATATATAAAAAATCTAGAAGCACAGATTATAAAAATGTTATTATAGCTTAGGGATATATAGCATCCGTTAATTAAGACATATTAGTCCTTGTCTGAGTTGCCACACAAGCAGTTCAATTTGTGGTTAATCAGAATAGAAAGTTAGAGTTTAGTTTAAAGGTTCCTGAGTTAGTACCAATGCCCCCATTCAATTAATACTTCATTCAATACAACTAGTGATTCAACAGGTTCAGCTTATAGTTCACCCAACTCAATTGCAGATATATATCAATTAGATGGTTGAGACACAAGTAAGAGAGTACTTATCCCATTATCAAAGAATTGTATCTATTCTGAATGGTATGCCTTACCCCCAAATAATATGACCTATTTCCTTATCCAAAGGGATTTTTGCCACATTCTTTAAAAGCTTTTTGTGGGTTAGAAAACCCGAGACAAAATCTAGACCACTTCTAAGCGAGCTACTGCATCTCGGGGGGGGGGGGGGGGGGGGGGGGGGGGGGGGGGGGGGGGGGGGGGGGTGGTCAGATGCTCTAATGTTTAGCCACTTTATTAGTATTCTTTATGTTATTATTTTTTGGTGGTACACAAATCTGCCGAATGGTTTGGTGACAAATTTTCCTAAGCTTGATGGTCTATTCTTAAAGAGATTCTTAGTAGCTAAATAGAGAATAATCTTTGGCAACCTTGTAGTCAAGAAATAAAAAATGGGAGAGTCTATGGTCAAACCATCTTGAGATCATGAAATCTCTCTGAAAGTTTGTGAGGGGTGTCAAACCCTAAAGATCTAGTCCCAATGCAAACTAAGAGAGAGGGGGGGGGGGGGGGGGTAAATTGGTTATTTAAAATTTTCTTAACTAAAAAGAAAATCTTTTTAAAATATGTTTGAATATTTTAAAAAAATTATTTCTACAGAAGAAAAACTAATCTTACAATAATAAAGATCAGATATTTTGACCATAGAATAAATCACATAATAATATATAAATGAAATTAAAAAAAGTTAAAAGAAAAAAAGCACCAAAATTTATAGTGGTTAAGTTAACTTGACCTATGTCCACTCCTTGGACACTCCCTCTCCAATTATTACACTAAATAGAAGTGACTCTCCTTTTATTCCCACAGTAAGGTGGAGAAGCCTTTACAAAATCTTTCAATTGACCTGATGAGGCAAAAAACCTTGAATCCTTTAACTCCCTCCTAGAGTATGCAGAGAACCTAGAAATCATTTTTCACTCACCTGGTGAAGGAAGACAACTTGAGAATCCTTTTACTCCCTCCTATAGTAGGTAGACAACCTTGATCTAATGCTGATGAAGATCTCCAAAGAGCCACCAAAAATAAGAGAAGCAACTTCAAGTAGATGACGAACACCTTACTTGAGGTAACCTTTGTGAATCACTTACACCCCCCCCCCCCCCCCCCCCCCCCCCCCCCCTCATAAGGACTCTCTCTCACGCTCAAGCTTTCACTATTCCTTCTCAAAGCTCTCTTTCATATATCCTTTACAGCAAAATATTAACTCAAAAGATTATGAGAGTGCTTAAATATAGAGCCTCCAACAGAAGCCCTAGTTTTTAATTCTATGCAACGGATTGTCCAGTAAGATTGACAGATTGTCTTATACGATTGGTATAAAATAGCTCATTAAGATTTAAAACCCGTCACAAACATTTAAGTGGTATAAGAGCGAGAATCATACAATCAAGTTTTAGAAAACTTTTGAATTTAGATCCATGGATAACTTTGGAAATATAAACACAGCAGAAGGATATTCAATTAGTAGACCACTTCTTTTTTATAATGTTCCTTTTGATTTTTTGAAAACTCGCATGTCCACCTTTTTATAATCAATTGATTATTATTTGTGGATGCTTGTTAAGGAAGGTTATTATGCACCTTATAGATTAATAAATGGTGTTAAAACTAAAATTCCTTTTACTTATTGGACTACTGATGATAGAAATCTATCACAATTGAATGTTAAGTGTTTGAATTTGTTTTTCCTATGCCTTAAAATCTGAAGATTACATGCATGTTTCCACTTGTTCTACTGGAAAGGAAATTTTGGACAAACTATGCATAATATATGAAGGTACAAACAAAGTTGAACAATCTAGTCTGAACATTCTTATGCATGATTATGAACTTTTTTGCATGAAACCTAGAAAATTTATTACTAAAAAGCATACTACGTTTACCCAAGTTGTTACCTCCCTACATGCCTTCGGAAGAGAACTAAAATACTATGAAAACGTTAATAAGATTATGAGATGTTATCTTCTTCCTTTGATGAAAAAATTACTACCATTACTAAATCTAAGGATTTGAATTTTTATTCAATTGATAACTTACTTGGATCACTCATTGCTTATGAGCAATGAGTGAAGCAAAGGCAGCTTGATGCAGGTGAGAAGGAAAAGGAGAGAAATATAGATTTAAAGGCTAATGATTTTGATACCAATTCTTCTAGTTTTGAAAATGATAGCATCACTTTAATAACTAGGAAATTCAAGATCTTATGAAGGAGAAAAACAAAAGCATCACCAGAAATATAATAAGGGTAAGAATAATAATAATTCTAAAGTTTCTTCTGATGTAATTTGTTTTGAATACAGGAAACCAAGGCATCTGATGTCTGATTGCCCAACTCTTAAAGCTCAACCAAATAAAGAGAAAGGTGAAGAAAAACCTAATTTTAGGAAGGACAAGAAAAGTATTCAATAGGCTTTTTGGGTGAACATAGCATCAAACTCCTCTAAAACTGAAGTAAAAGAGGAGATAACAAACCTATGCTTAATGGATGATAATCATCTTGATCACTTGATCAAGAAGAGGTATTTGAGCTTACTTATGATCAATTACTTGAAGTTTCTAAAAAAATTCATTCTTCATATTAGAAGATTAAGAAACTACATGCTAGCTTTTAAATTAATTTTTTAACACTATAGAAAGAGTATGAATACCTGAGAAAAGATCATTCCACTTTAGATTGCAATCATATGACTTTACTTGATGAATTTAATGAATTGAATAAAAAGCATCTTGTTTTAACTAATGAGCATGATTCCTTGACAATTTTATATGTTGAACTAGAAAATGCATACAAGAACTTAGATAATATTACATATTATTTAGATAGTAAGGAGCATGCATTAAAAATAGAAAAGTGAATTCTTGGAAGTGCAAATATGTTTTTAGAAGCTGAATTAACAACTTTAAAAGAAAATAAAAAATCACCTACACTTGAAGAGTTTCATAATCCATCACATCAGCATGCCTCATCAAACCTAAGAAGAGGCACCATAACCCAAATAGATTTGTAAATCCTTTTCCTGGTGTTAGATATTTTTCCTGTAGCATGCTAGGACATATCACCCACACTTGCACCATTCACCATAGAACACATTTAATGTGGAGTCCAAAACTTCAAAATTCACAACATAGCATACATTCATTTCATTCTTCTTTTCATAAGATGGAACCCAAACACGTTTGGATTCTCCAATCTAACATCTGATAATTTTGTAGGTGTGCTCTTACAAAAGGCCTCATGAGAGTATATAGTACTTGGATAGTGGATGTTCAAGTCATATGACTGGAGATGAAAATAAATTCATTTTGCTGGAGGTCAAGGTTGGAGGCAAGGTGACACTTAGAGAACATAACCAGGAGAGTGGTGGGGTCGGGTATAATTGGAAAATCTAAAAATTTCATCATTAAAAATGTTTTACGGGTAGATGGGTTGAAACATAACCTGCTCAGCATAAGCTAGCTCTATGATAAAGGCTTCAACATCAAATTCTTATCTACAACTAGTTCTTATCTACCAGTTGTATAATAATCTTAAATGACAAAACTATTTTGCAGGGAATGAGAATTAATAATGTCTACATGCTTGATCAAAATTACATTAGATCTTACACTGCTCTTTGATTAATAACTATTTCTGATGAATTTTAGTTTTGGCAAAGGAGATTGTGTCATGCAAGCATGAAAAACCCTAGGAAAATCACCCAAAAAGACTTAGTGAGGGGAATTCCAAAACAGAGTTCATAAAAGATCTCATGTATAATGTCTGTCAATTAAGGAGTAGAGTAATATATGAGAATTATATAATAACATATCATTTCAGTGAGAGAAACTCTAGCTTTTTAGTGAGGAAACATTCAAAATTTTATTTTCATCATTTGGCAGTTTTTTCAGGAAATGTAATTAGCCCCTTCGGCCACCACCTATAGTGGCCAGAAATCTGTTGGTTCACCTACCCCTTCTTGGCATATTATTCAACAATCTGTTTGATCAGAGCCATGTGGTGGAATTCAATATGTTAAGTTCAAGAATGGTCCTTTGATTATTAAGGAACCTACTGGTGTTCCTGTTAATGATGTTTCCCTAATCACTGGTAAGGGTCAACAGGTGGTTGAGGCTGGAGAATCAAAAACTCCCCAATTTATTATGAAATCTAGATAGAATAATTGTGAAGAATCATCATCATCTGGCATGAACTTATTTGTAAACAAATTTAGCAATGTAATGACTAAATGACAATGATCTCAAAGGAAGCCCCTTTAGTTTAAAATAATTATGATGGTGCTTAATTTTTTTGCGGTTTTGCTCAAGGAGATGGTCCATAATTCATTTTACAGGGAAGTTTAAATATGGTTGTTGGCATTAAAAAAGGGATAAACAGAGTTAATCCTTGGTCTAAACATCCTTATATCAAAATCAATTTATTTAAAGAAGAATCATTTCTGTCCGAGGATGGGGTTACTGTTAAACTGCATAACCCAAATGTTAGAACCAATTCTGAAAGATTTCAATTCTTAGTTGTTGTTAAAGTGTTTGGTAAAGATATCCTAGTCCATTTAATAGAGGTCAAATTATGACATCAATGGTTAAACTTTGGGAGATTCCATCTTACGGTCCTTGGCCTAGGATGGGTTTTATGTTCTTTTCTCATTGGAAGTCATGGAAAGTTTGTTATAAAGTGAACCCTGGTTTATGAATGGACATATTGTTCGTCTTGACAAATTGAGTTCTAGATTCTCTCCTACTTCATTAAAAGGTTTATCATCACCGGTTTGGATAAGAATGACTAATCTTCCTCTTTATTGCTGGGATTAAATCAATGTGTCCAAAAATGCTTCATTGGTGGGTACTGTTGCGGATCAATGGTTTATGATTTTGATGATAGCAAACATTCTCTTTTCTCTATAACTGCCTTATCTACTGACATTTCAGGTTCACACGATCGGACTACAATTTGGAATCAGCTCAAGATTGGGTAGACTAGGTATGAGTCTGTTTGTAATCTTTTTTCTTTCTTGAGTCTGTTGTATTTGGTGTGGGATCTATTGATTTGTATCTTGGAAGATTTCATGTTATTCTCTATGAGATTTCTATTTTTGGTAATATCAGCTGGGATGATATTTATATCGTCCTGGATGATTTGTCCAAAAATAAAAACCCTAATTAGGGCATCCTCATTAAGGTAACTGTCATTAGCTGATCGGCTTGGACGATACCTGTATCGGCCAAGACGATAGTCTCAATTCAGAAAGAATCAGCCGCCATAATCAGTTTAAGAATTTTTTATTTTAGGAAATCGGCCAGGATGATCTTTATATCGTCCAGGCCGATCTAACTCAATTATGCCTAAATTGATCAACTATCTTTGGAAAGCATTAATGGTCGATTGATACGATCACATTGTCCGGGACGATCGCCTGATCTGCCGAGACGATGTCTTGGATGATCTACATCGAACAGCTTGTATTCAGGGCGATGATAAGGACAATTGAAATCAGTTTTAGACTAATCGGCCTAGACAATTATGTTATCGGCCCGGACGATGTAACCAATTTTCTTCTGATCATCCCAAATCATCTTGGGCTGATGAGCTGAATTTTTACTGATCGGCCAGGATGTTATACTTATCATCTAGGATGATAATGTCGGCAACTTGTATTAATGAGCTCGTCTTGAGAGCTTCTATTTAAGCTTTTACAAGGCACTTTGTAAGTGTATTTGGCAGCCGTTGTAGCTTCGTTCTTGTGAGGGAAACTTGAAGAGAAAGCTGAAAAGGGAGTGAGGAACGGGTGAAGTCTGAGAGAGGGAGAAGATCTTGTGAGGGGGGACTCAAGGGAGTGTGGAGGGGGATCCCACACGGTTGCTCCGACAGGCTTGCTTCTTAATACCGTCGGATTCAAAGCTTGTCTCGAGGGAAGTTCACCAAAGAAGAAGTTCACTTTGGTGTCAAAGGACCCGGTGACTCCTTCGCACCGGGGAAGGTGGAAGTAATTTTGTAAGGGCTTCTCCACCTAGCTGTGGGGGCTAAAGGAGAGACACTTATTTTTAGTGCAATACTTGGAGGGTGCCTCCAAGGAGTGGACGTAGGTCAAGGTTTGACCGAACCACTATAAATCCGGTGTGTTCTTTCTTATTATTTGCTTCCGCATTTAATTTTCGCATCATTGGTTTTCTTTATGGTGAATCTTATTTTTTGGATTTAAGATTATGTTTGTTTTAAATACTGATTCACCTCTCTATCTCATTATTAGCCTTGGGCCAATTCTATAGGGCTTAACATCCCTAGAGAACTTTCTAGTGCCATCAAAACACTTTCAAGTGGTATTAGAGCCGTATTCATAAAATAAGTTTTTAAAAGCTTTTGAATTTTTTGATCCATGACTAATTGTAATGTTGCGGAAGGTTATTCAATCACTAGACCTCTTTTATTTGAAAAAATGTCTTTTGATTTTTGGAAAACTCACATGTCTATTTTCTTGTAATCGATTGATTTTTGCATGTGGCATATGATTTTAACTAGTTATTCATCACCATCACGTATTGTTAATGGAGTTAAAACTGATATTTCTTTTAATCAATGGAATAGGGTAGAACAAGTAAATGCTCATTTGAATGCAAAATCTTTAAATTGCTTTTTTTGTGCTTTAAATTCTGAAGATTTTATGTTAGTATCCACGTGTAGTACTGGTAAGGAAGTTTGGGATAAACTAAACACCATACACGAAGGCATTAGTGAAATCAAGCAATCCAAGTTGAATTTGTTAATGCATGATTTTGAACTATTTTCCATGAAACCTTTTGAAATAATTTTAGACATGTATACCAGGTTCATTCAAATTATAACATCATTGCATGCCTTAGGAAAAGAATTTTCAAATTTTGAAAAATTTAACAAAATTCTTTATTATCTACTAGATAAGTTTAATGCCAAAGTAGTTTCTATTTGTCAATCAAAAGATTTGAATGATTATTCTATTGATAATTTGATTGGCTCACTCATTGCCTACGAGCAAGGTTTGGGTCAAAGACTTTTGGATGAAGGTGAAATGATTATTCTAAAAGCTGAAGATATAGAAAGAGATAGCTTAGATGGTGACAAATGCAATGACTTGTCAAGAAAATCACAAAGCTCACCAAAGCATAAGTAAAAGTGGAAAAAAGGTAAAAATGATAAGGATGTTCATATTCCTTCTGACGTTATTTTCTTTCGATGTAGAATGTCTGAACATATGAAAAAATTAGTGCCCTAATTTAAGAATTCTTCCTACGAAAGAAAAGGGCAAGGCGAAGCAAAATTTAAACTGGGGAAATAATGAAAAGCAAAAAATCTCATGGGCAGATCTGGTTTCTGAAGCATCGGACCAGGAGAGAGATAATGGTTAAAAGCCTTTCGTGTTTTAGTGTTGTGTTTTTGTTTTTATGTTTGTCATTTTTTTGTGTTTTTGTTTTGTTTATTCTTTGAAATTTTTGTCTTCGTGAAAGTTTTTTTTTCTCTGATCAACACACACATTCACTTTTCTAAAAATGAAAAATCTACTTCCTATTTTTTCTTGAAATTTTTGGTAGGTTGTGTTTGACTTCTCTAAAATAGTCAGAGGAAGGGAAATCATGATTTTGTTTCTATTTCTCTCTTCTTAAAGAGGTTATTTTACTTTTGATTCAAAATCTTCATCATATTTTAAATTAGATTTTGAAACTGATTTTTTTTTATCTCCCTACATTTTTTCTATCGCATAGGAATCTTTTGCAAGATTGTTGAATCCACCATAAAATTTTCTTAATCAAGTTGTTTGTGTTGTCAATATTTTGGGTTTACTTTGGTTTTGAAAATATAAGAAAGAAAGCATATTTTTTGAAAATAATTAAAAAAAAGTAGCCAATGATGCCAAACCAATAGATGCGCAATGACGCCAAATTAAAAAAAAAACACAAAGTGTATTAAAATCAAAAAAATGCTCAAAGAGCCATTCAAGTGATAAAGGGCATAAAATGAGCCCACAAAAAAAAAATTATGCTTATTTTTTCTTATACTACTAAAAACTTAAGAAAATTTTTGATATGTTCGAAACTTGTGCTTGAAAATCTTGGTTCCTGATTCAGCAATTAATGCATTGATCTTCTATTAGATATATTTTATGAAAGGAGTTTTGAAAAATTAATGTTTCTTTTTCCCGTTTATTCCTTGATTTGGATATTGAATTAAAAAAAATTTTTAGCCTCTAAAAGAACTTCAGCTTGGATTAACAATTTACAAATTTCTTACTCTTTTATGGGCTATGCGTTGTCAATCCAATTCTTCTAAGTTTTTGATTAAAACCAAGAGGTAACTATTTGTTTTTCAATAGATCAGGGAACATATTTTTTTTCTTTTGTTCATTTTGTTTCTTGTGCCTTATCTCTTCTTGATAATGTCAAAGGGGGGGAACATATTATTGAATTTGTATGTTTTTTGTGTCCTTTTTTTTCAAAAAAATTAAAAAAAAAAAATTTATCTCCCCTACTTTTAAAAGTTTATTCTAGTGAGGGGGAGATTAGGAGAAATTTTTTTTTTTTTTTTGAAAATTCAAATTGAATTGTTTGCCATCATCAAAAAGGGGGAGATTGTTGTGGATCAATGGTTTATGATTTTGATGATAGCAAACATTCTCTTTTCTCTACAACTGCCTTATCTACTGATATTTCAGGTTCACACGATCGGACTGCAAATTTGGAATCAACTCAAGATTGGGTAGACTAGGTATGAGTCTGTTTGTAATCTTTTTTCTTTCTTGAGTCTGTTGTATTTGGTGTGGGATCTATTGATTTGTATCTTGGAAGATTTCATGTTATTCTCTATGAGATTTCTATTTTTGGTAATATCGGCTGGGATGATATTTATATCGTCCTGGATGATTTGTCCAAAAATCAAAAACCTAATTAGGGCATCCTCATTAAGGTAACTGTCATTAGCTGATCGGCTTGGACGATACCTGTATCGGCCAAGACGATAGTCTAAATTCAGAAAGAATCAGCCGCCATAATCAGTTTAGGAATTTTTTATTTTAGGAAATCGGCCACGATGATCTTTATATCGTCCAGGCCGATCTAACTCAATTATGCCTAAATTGATCAAGTATCTTTGGAAAGCATTAATGGTCGATTGATACGATCACATTGTCCGGGACGATCGCCTGATCGGCCGAGACGATGTCCTGGACGATCTACATCGAACAGCTTGTATTTAGGGCGATGATAAGGACAATTGAAATCAGTTTTAGACTAATCGGCCTGGACAATTATGTTATCGGCCCGGACGATGTAACCAATTTTCTTCTGATCATCCCAAATCATCTTGGGCTGATGAGCTGAATTTTTACTGATCGGCCAGGATGATATACTTATCATCTAGGATGATAATGTCGGCAACTTGTATTGATGAGCTCGTCTTGAGAGCTTCTATTTAAGCTTTGACAAGGTACTTTGTAAGTGTCTTTGGCAGCCATTGTAGCTTCGTTCTTGTGAGGGAAACTTGAAGAGAAAGCTTGAAAGGGAGTGAGGAACGGGTAAAGTCTGAGAGAGGGAGAAGATCTTGTGAGGGGGGACTCAAGGGAGTATGGAGTGGGATTCCAAACGGTTGCTCCGGTAGGCTTGCATCTTAATACTGTCGGATTCAAGGCTTGTATCGAGGGAAGTTCACCAAAGAAGAAGTTCACTTTGGTGTCAAAGGACCCGGCGATTCCGCCACACCGGGGAAGGTGGAAGTGATTTTGTAAGGGCTTCTCCGCCTAGTTTTGGGGGCTAAAGGAGAGACACTTATTTTTTGTGCAATACTTGGAGGGTGCCTCCAAGGAGTGGTCGTAGGTCAAGGTTTAACCAAACTACTATAAATCTGATGTGTTCTTATTTTCTTCTGCATTTAATTTCTTCATCATTAGTTTTCTTTGTGGTGAATCTTGTTTTTTGGATTTAAGATTGTGTTTGTTTTAAATACTAATTCACCTCTCTATCTGATTTTTAGCTCTAACAAACTTTTTAGTTCCATCAAAGCACTTTTAGGTACTCCTCTCATGCTAGATGGTAACATGCTTTAATGGGGGAGAAGGGAGTTTGCAAGGGTATGTGTCTGTGTGGAACTTGACAAGCAATTGCCAATTGGAGTATGGGTGGAAGGTTTGGATGGAAAATTTTTTCAGAAGGTGGAGTATGAAAAAGTATCCTCATTTTGCTACAAATGCTGGAAAATTGGTCATTTGAATAATACTTGTACAAGGAAGGATTCGGATGGAGGTGACAAAATTCATGAGAAAAATGTCATTCTAGGAAAATTTTCTGAAAATGCAGTGCCTATGGAGAAAGCTCATATGATATGAGATTCAAATGAGGACTCAATTTATGGACATTGGGGCCATATCAATTATAAAAGGAAGAGAAAGTTTAAGAATATCCCAAAGAAAGTCATTTATCTTCCTAAATCAGATCCTTCTTGGACAAGACTTTTCCAACCTAAAGCTCAAAATGTTAGCTTTGTGGTTAAGGATGTCTCTGGTCAGGAAGTAAGAGTGCAAGAATGCAATGTCCCAGTAACAGAAGGCAATGGGAATGACGAGCTAGTTTAAATGAAAGGAGTTAATGAATCGGAGGTTCTTCTTACTATTCATGAGATTTCTATGGTAAATGGTAAGGTGCAAGCCGTTTCTATTAGCTATGAAAACAACATGTTCACAATGGTGGATTTTGTTGGTGATGATGGAGAAAATTTTAACATAATAGAAGTGTCCAATTTGGAAGGAGTGATATAAATGAGGGTGAGTTGGAGAAATCTTCTATTGGTAATGATAGTTTCAAAGGATATTTGGCTAATGGGGGAAGTGTTGATGATTCCAAGATAAAGGTTGTGGGAGTGATGTTTAATTCCACATCAGGAAGTTCCAAACAAAACATTTTGAAGGAACTGAGGTCTCCTGGCCCATTGAATTCATCCTTAAGGAGAATGAAGGTTGAAGTTTTATTTAAGAGAATGATTAGGGGTCCTTCCCCTCTGATGTTAACTGAGTTCCATTTCTTTTTGGAACTGCATAGGGGCAAATAAAAAGAAAGCATCTCTTTACTTGAAAGAAGTATGGAAAGATTGGGATGTTTTTTTTTTTATTAGCATTGTTGAAATAAAGATTTCTTCTATTCACAATAGGTAGTTTTGTAAATTCATGGGAAAGGAATGGGACTTCTTCATCTAACTTTCTGATGGCTTGTCGAGGGGAATTATGATTTTATGGAAATCTAATTTGGCCTCATTTTCAATATTGAAAAGTTCTTCCCAATATGTTATTGGGGAATTGAAGAGTCTTAAGAATAACAGTACATGGTTGATATCTATAGTATATGGTAATAGAGATTTGTATAATAGAAGGAGTTTTTGGGAATATTTAGAATTGTACTCCAGCTCAAGCCTTCCTTCTGTCATAGGGGTGATTTCAATTATATCTTGTCCCAAGAAGATAAGAGGGGAGGGAAGAAGTTTAAATTTTCTCTTGGTACCCTAGAAATGAAATCATTTATGAATAATAATGATTATCATGATGTGGGGTTTGTTGGACCAAAGTTTACTTGGTGTAATAATAAAGTTGTAAGCGCTCAGATTTTTGAAAGGCTTGATAGGAACTCATTGAACACCAAAGAGCTTTAGCTAATCTAACAAGAAACAACGAGGCATTTGGCAATGGTAGCGTCATATCACTGCCCAATGGTGTTGAAAATTTTACTTTCAAATTTCCAAAAGAAGAAATTTCTTAGATTTGGGGATGTTTGGTTATCTTACCCAGCTTCCGCTGCATTGATTTGTAAGTCTTATAGTAGGACTTTAGTTGGCGGTCTATTGGAGGTCCTTAACATGAAATTTTAAAAATCTTTGAGATCCAAACATTTATGGAGTAAAGGAAAAATGAATGATTTATCGGGTTTGAAGGATAAGCTTTAAAAGGAGGTAGCTGATCTTCAGTTGGAGGAAAAAAATGATGGTAGATTATCTGATGTCAAGCTCTTACATCTCATGTCCCAGGTTAATGGATTATATGTAACGCTCGCTTAGCTGAACACCTGGTAGAAATATAGGGCAGATGTGAAATGGTTAGAAGAAGGTGATAATAACTCTAAGTTCTTTCAACCATTTGTGAATGGTAAGAGGAATGCTAATTTCATTAACCAAGTGAAGGATGATTAGGGAAATCTTGTTGATGTTCAGGCAGATATTGAGGAAATTTTCTTTAAATTCTTTAACAATAAATGGTGGGAGAGGGACTCTATGCTGAGTGATTACCCACCGTCCCAAGTTAATTTATGTCAGGATGATTGTAGACTTAGGGATGCTGATCTCTCCTTTGATGAAGTGGAAGCCGTCATTAAATGCTTAGGTAAGAATAGTTCTCCTGCAGCTGATGGTATCAATTATTCATTTTTGAAAGCTGATTGGAATGTTATATGTAAGGATGTTTGGCTTTCAATACTTCAATTTTTTACATTTGGTAAAATGTGTGCTAAGTGAACGGAGATGCTTGTTATTCTTATTCCTAAAGTTAAAAAACCTCTTCTACCTTCTCATTTTCATCCGATTAGTTTGTGCTTGTAAATTTATAAGATAGTGGCTATGTTCTAATTAAATAGACTTATCAAGGTTATCCATAAACTAGTTTTGGATGTTCAAGTGGCTTTCATAAAGGGGAGGACTTTATTGGATAATATTCTTCTTGTCCACAAACTTTTCAATAAGTTTAGATATTCTAAATGTAAAATGGGTTTGGTGGCGATTAAAATTGATATGGAGCAAGCATATGATAGTATGGCTTGGCCTACCCTAAAGCAAGTTTTGGAATATTTTGGTTTTCCTTTACACTTGTTTAATCTTTTGATGGAATGTGTGATTGATCCTAAATTTTGTATACTTATTAAGGGTAATAATTTAGAGTGGATTGAAGCAAAAAGTGGTTTCTGGAAAGGCTGCCCTCTTTCTCCATATTTTTTTATTCTTTGTGCTCAGCTCTTATCCAATGCATTAATTCATAATGGGAGGTATTTGGGTATCAAAGTTGCTCCTAATGTACCAAAGATTAGCCATTTATTGTATGTGAATGATATTCTAATATTTTCTAAAGCCATGTACAAATATGTGATGCAAATTAAAAATAATTATTTCTGATTGTTGCTTATGGACGTGGCAAGTTGTTAAAATTCAAAAATCTGGCAATATCTTTAGGAAATCTATCAGACGAAGAACTAGAAGGGTCATCTTGACTTTGATGAGATTCAAGGAGGTAAAGGAGTTGAATTATTAGGGAATTAAAATGGGGTTAAGGAGGCTGGGCTCTTCTAATTTTTTTAAATCTCTTGGAAAAATCTTCTTGCAAGTTGAGTGTGTTGGGTAATAGGCATTTCTTTAGTAAGGAGACTGGTCTTGATCAAATTGATTATTCTGTCCATTCTGATTTTCTTTGATTCACACTCCTTAGAACCTATGAGCATCCTGAAAGAGTTTGATAAGAAGTGTAGGGATTTTATATGTAATATGCAAGGAGGCAATCGTTGTTTACATTATGTGGTGTGGAATGTGCTTTGTAAACCGTTAAATTCTAGAGGATGTGGGTTGCATTCAGTTGAGTCAACTACTGGCCCATTACGAGCAAAGTTTGCATGGAATTTCTATAAACTTGATTCTCTCTTAAACAGATCATTAAAGGTGAAGTATGGTGATATTTGGAATGTTAATTCGTAGAGAAATAGGGCTTACACTTGGAAGTTCTTAGCAAGTGGGATGAAAGCTCTTCAGCCAATAAAACGATGGAAGGTTGCATCAAGTTCTTATATCAACATTTTAAAAGATGTATGGGTACTAGATAAAATCTTGGATATATGGCCTACTGTCATAGCTATGGATTATAGTGATTTCCCTTCTCTTGAGATGTTCATTACTAATGGTGATGTAGAATTACAAAGAAGGTTTGATCGTAGTTTAGTTGATGGTATATAGGGCTGCAAACGAGCCGAGCCGAGCCGAGCCGAGTATGTGAGTTTAATATCAACTTGTTCAAGTTTGGTTCATGTTTGTTCGAGCTTTATTGTTTGTGTTCATGTTTGGTTCATTTAAATTATTGAGTGTTCATGTTCGGTTCATGTTCAGTTCATGTTTGTTCGTTTAGTGCTTATTGAGCTTGTTCGTAAACATATTTAATGAATTTGTTTTAACTATCAAACAAATACGTTCACGAACATATCTATGAACAACACATTTATAATAAAAGCAATTGTCTATATAACAAAGGCAATGATTATTTATATTTATTAATTTTATAGTTAAATTTTAATTATTTTTATCTAGCTTATTCACAAGTTCAAAATCGAACACGAATCAAGCTTTTTTCGAGCTTCTTATCGAGCTTAATGTCGAGCTTGTTCACGAACTTCAAATGATGTTGTTTGCGAACATAAATGAGCCGAACGCATCAGCGTTCAAGTTTATTTATTTAAGAATCCATTATATTAAAATATTTTTCAAGTTTGTTTGTTTAGCTAATTAAACGATCGCAAACGAGCTTTCATCGAACCGATTAATGAGTAGCTCATCGAACATTTGTTTTGCTTGCAGCCCTAAGGGTATAGCTCAAGTCCAAATCTTCCCAAATAATCAACATGATAAATTGGACTTGCTTAACAAGTTTTTTGGTAAATCAATTGCTTCCTTGGCTTCAAAAAAAGTATGAAGAGATGGATGAAAAAGTTGAAATTATCTCCTTAGGTGGATTATCTTTTGTGGCGTGTTTTTAACAATGCAATTCCTACTAATGACTTCTTATTGTATAAAAGGTTAGAAAACTATAACTCTTGTCCAAGAGGTTTTATGAAAGTGGAAATTTTAGATCATGTTGTGGCTAACTGCTCAAAAATTAAACAAGTTATTACACATCAAAATAAGTAGGGATTTCCAGTTCTGAGTTTTTCATCCTTTTTTGAGTGTAAAAGGAGATTGAAAGAACTATATGAAGGAAATCTACTTATATAAAATCTCTATTGCTTGTTGGTGTTCCTTCCTTGGAAAAGTAGAGCATGGAGACAAAGAGCTTAGTTTGGGCTTTATTTCATCAAATGCTATTAGTAATGCTTGCATTTTATTGAATATTAATCTATTTTTTTATCACTGGGGTGTTAACCAGATACAATTATCTTTTATCTCTTAACACCCTCCTCCCGAATGGATTAAATTCAACATTGACGCTGCTCTTTTACAATCCAATGACGATGGTATCAGCGGAGTCTTTTGAGATTTAAGGGAAGATTCTTAACTACTTTTGGCTTCAAATGTACTCATTGGGAATTTGGCTATTTGGACTTATTAGCTTTTTGTTCCATGAAGATTGTCATCAAAGATTAGATGATGGAACCTAAAGCTATTATAATTGAGGGAGATAATGTTAATATCATCAAGTATTTACAAGACTCGGTTGGGAAAGCTTATTGGGAGATAACAAAAGATGAGGTGGAGGATTTGTGTTTTCTTAAAGATTTTGGAATGTTTTTATTTCATTTTACTTATAAAAATTGTAATAAGTTAGCTAATGTTTATGCTAATTTTTCTATAGGAGGTGATTTTTAGTGGGATAAGTTAACTTGTAATAAGGTTCCTCATGCTTTTCTCTCTTTGTTAAAGGAGAATTGTGATAGTTGTTTTATAACATGGTAGTTTATATTAATCATTCCTTTTCAATTTCAATGTTATTTGCATTTTTATCATAAAAAAAATATTTAGGGAAATAAGTCAAATCCTTTTTCAACTCAATCAAAGACATAAACACTAACAAACCCTTAGAAGTCCTACACATGTATCTATTTGGACCTGTTAGCACTGTAAGCTTAGGAGGGAAAGTCTTTGGGTATGTGATTGTTGATGATTATTTATGGTTTACTTAGGTTATCTTATTATCTTATAAAAGTGAATCATTCGAGGAGTTTAAGACTTTTTCTACTTGGAGAATTTGAGAATGAGAATTTTGAATCTTACTATAAGGAGCAAGGTATAGACCACAACATTTTAGCTCCTAGGACCCCTCAGCAGAATAGGACCCTAGTAGAAGCCGCTAGAGCCATTTTAGCCGAATACTCACTTTCAAAATACTTTTAGGAAGAAGCAGTAAATACAGTTTGTTATGTTTTGAATAGGGTGAATATTAGATCCAGACTGAATAAGACACCCTATGAAATTATGAAGGGTGGGACATTCAATCTATCTCACCTTCATATCTTTGGATGTAAAGTGTTCATTCTGAATAATGTGAAATCTTTATTAGGAATGCTTGACCCAAAATTTGATGAAGGAGTGTTCTTAGGTAACTCAAGTGTTAGAAAAATCCTATAGAGTTTTTAATAAAAGAACTTTGGTAGTAGAGGAGACCACTCAGAATGTGTTTGATGAATTTGATAATTTTAGAGGGTTTAGAGTAGTTGATGAGTAGGTTATAGAAGTCATCCTAGGATTAGAATCTGCAAATCTAGAGGAAAGGATAGAATCTGAAAACACATTGCTTAAAGAATGGAGATATTCTTCAAGTCATTCTAAAGAACTGATCTTAGAAGACCCATCTAAAGGTGTTATAATTAGGCATGGACATAAAAAAGAAGTAAACCACTCTGCCTTCATTTCAATAGTTAAACCCACCAACCTAAATCAAGCTCTATTTGATGAATCATGGTTCTTAACCACGTAAGAAGAGTTAAATCATTTTATAAGGAATATTTTTTGGGAGCTAGTTGAAAGACCTAAGGACAAAAGTCTGGTTGGAATAAAATGGGTTTTCAAAAATAAATTGAATGATTCTAGTGTAGTTGTGAGGAATAAGGCAAGATTAGTGGGTAAGGGGTAGAAGTAAAGAGAAGGGATTGACTTTGAAAATACCTTTACTCCTGTAGCTAGATTGGAAGCCATTAGGGTGCTACTAGCCTTTATTTTTTTATAAGGGATTCAAATTATACCAAATGGATATTAAGAGGGCTTTTCTAAATGGGGTGATAAACGAAGATGTGTATGTTTAAGAACCCCAAGGCTTTGAAACTCATAATTTGTTAATCATGTGTTCAAATTAAAAAAAAAAACCATTGCATGGATTAAAATAAGAAACCAGGGCATAGTATGAAAGGCTAAGCACATTTGTACTAGAAAAAACATTTGTTAAGGGTAGCGTAGACACCACCCTATTTTTGAAAAAGGTAGGATATGAACTACTCATTATCCAAATTTATATTAATAATATTCTATTTGGATCTTTTTGATAATAATTTATGTGTTAAATTTTTAAAAATAATATGGAATTTGATATGAGTATAATGGGAGAACTGACTTACTTTTTAAGATTTAGCATAAGGTAAAAGGATGATAAAACTTTTCTTAGTAAGAAAAGTACATTAAAGGCATCCTTAAGAAATATGAAATGTATAAAGCTAAGCCAATCAACACTCCCAGGAGTTCCAATGTTCATTTCGATAAGGATTAAGATAGAAAATCTATTAATCAAAAGAAATACAGAGGAATAATTGGATCACTTATTAACTTGACTACAGTAGACATGATATTATGTTTAGTTTTTACCTCTGTGCTAGATTTTTAGCTAATATAAAAGAGTCCCAGTTGACTATTATAAAAAGAATTCTTAGGTATCTCTTAGGAACCCCTAACTTAGGAATATGGTATCCTAGGCATAGTACCTCCTTCAAAATCATAGGATATGCTGATTCAGATTTTGCGAGATGTCGATTGATAGAAAAACCACTTCTAGAACTTATCAATTTAAAGGACAGCCCTTAGTCACCTGGTCTAGATAAAAATATAACTAAGTTGTCATATCCACTACTAAAGTTGAGTACATAGCCTTAGTAAGTTATGTGGCCCAAGTCATCTAATTTAAACAATAAATTCTAGATTTGGGATTACCTTTAGGCAAAATTTCAATCCTATGTGGTAACACTAGTTCCATCTATAATTCAAAGAACCCAATCTAACACATCAGGACCAAATATATTGATATAAGGCACCACTTCATTAGGGACCATGTTACTAAAGAAGACAAAGGGCTACACCATGCAGCCACTGAAAACAAACTTGTTGATATCTTTACAAGACCATTGACCTTTGAAACTTTCAGTATCTTAAGAATAAGATTAGGAGTAATAGATATTAATGCTTGAAATTGTTGCTTTCTATTTTATGATGTTTAGTTTCTGTTTTATTTGTATGTTTATTTCTATTTTTGAACATCTAATTTTGGTTTCTCTTTTTTCAATTATTTTTTCCTTTGGTTTTTTTTTAAATCAAATCAATGGTCACGCCTAAAATTGATTCCTTAAATGACATTTTTTTCCTTATATTGGTTTTAGAAATTAGTAAGCAATGATTGACTTCTCTAAGTCATTTATTTGAAGAAACATCGATGATTGTCTCCCTTTCTCTAACTTCTTTAGTGATGTATTTTTTTTGAAGCAAAACTTATTTCAAATTAAAAAGTTGGATTTTGGAATTAAGATCTATTTTTATCTTCCTACAGTAATCTATCTCATATGAATGATGTTCAAAGTCATTAAATAACTTTTTTAAGTTTTCATAATCAAGTTGTTGCATCTATCATATGGATGGTGGGAAAAAAATTTGTGTCACACCACGCAGATTTTGATTTTCTCCTATTTTGTAATCGAATACTACATTTAAGAATAAAGTACAATTTCGAGAAACTGACATAATATTCTATAATGGATTCAATATCAAAATAGGGTTTTGAAAATTGATATTTCTATAATCAAACACAATTTAAAGAATAGCATATTATTTCGAAAAATAAACATGAAATTCTTAAGAATGTGTTTAAAAATAGAAATAAGCTTTTTGAAAAATTTATTCATTCTTTTATTTAGATATAACAAAGAGAATATTATATCATCTTGAAAGACGAACATAACATTCTTCAAGACATCCAAAATCAAGAATGAATTTTATAAAATTCATCATTTCTAAAATTAAATATAACAAGCAATAAATTATATTGCCTGAAAAGACAATAATAACATACTACGAGCATATTTAAGATTAGAAATGAAGTTTTTTAAAGATATCTGCATTCCCAAAGATTCTTCCCTTGTTTTATATGAATAAAATAAGGTTTATTTTAGTCTGGAGTTCTCAAATCCCTATAGGAGCAAGCTCCTATAGTTAATTACATCCTAGGAGGAATGCTCCTAAGAAAACTCTCGATTAAAGCAGTGATTTCATACCCTTTTGACTACAAAGTAGAAGACAAGGAACAGAAGTAAAGATTTTCCAAGGAGAAAGCTCAATGTTGAACATTTATTAGCGAGTCAAAGGAGGAAAAGTAGGAGGAGCCGGATTCTGAGAAGCTCAGAGAAAACCTCAGTCTATCATATGTTGGGCTTTACATTTTAAGAGAGAAATTTTATATTTAAGTTGACATTTTATTAGAAATTTGGGATTTATATTCCCAGAGGGCGAGGACTTAAGATCTAAAAAGAATCTGCCTCAGAACCTAAATCTAATTTGGGTACTACAACGTAGTGACCCGAACCTAACTAATGAAGTGCAAATCTGGACTTACCCCGGCCTGGATTGGGGAGCCAGCTAACCACCTAGGCGCTTTAAAACCATGTGTCCAATCTCTTATGAAAGATGGGTAGGGATGTTATTTAAGTTTTAAGGAATTGGGGCTGACATCTAAGACAATTTCTAATTAGCCCCTCAACTTATGTAGGGTGATAAATGTCTAGAAATGCAATTAAAAGTTTAGACTCTTTTTAGTTTGTATCTAATGCAATGCATGATAATTGACTCGAATGCATAAAATGATAATGAAGCAGTTTAAAAATTTAGGCTTAGAAAATAGATTTTTTCCTAGAGATTGCACAACTTCCCCTTGACAGAACTACACCCTCATAGGTCAAGTGGTCTGCCAGAACCCGCAGGCGGGGAGATGTCTAACAAGGAAGAGAAAGTATTAATATGCTTATGCTGACTCTCGGCGATCCCGAGCTTACTTCTTAGATCGTTAGAGTTACTATGTGAGCCTAAAAATTTTTATTTAAAATTACAAGTAGAAAAAGTTTAAGCGTACCCTTACGAAAAAAATCTCTCCGTTTCGAATCCAGGCTAAAACAAAACACGGCATGCAAGGTCCTAAAAAAAATCTATTGCACAAATAATGTAAACAATCAATTTTAATAATCCAAATATAATGTCCAATGTCCAATGTCCATATTACACCCAGAATTTGCAGAAAAGTAAAATGGTCGGGCACCACTAACAACAAACCCGGATTCTAATCCTAAGAATGACGCAAGTGATTTTTGAAATGGGATATACTGTTCCTTAAATCTTCATTTCTTCCTCTTCTTTCTTCAATCTTCTTGTTCTGTCTTTTCTTCTTCTACGAACTTCTCGGGTCCGTCGGGTTCTGGATATCCAAATGAAAAGAAACTCATCCCTAAGAGGGGTATTTTCTTTTCTATTCGGATATTGAATCATCCTAATTTGGCTTTCCAAATAAAAGAGAATAATCCTTTAAGGTATATTCTCCTTTCTTTGGATTCCAAATTGGACGTAATATCCCACTTTCAAAAAAATCACTTTCACATTTATTGACTCTTGATATATTATATTTACATTACATTTCATTTCACAGAAAGGAAAGGAAAATCTAATCCACCTGCAAGGTTATCCTAAGCAATTTATAACAAAAATCATCCCACGCAGTTATATATATATGCAATTGAATTTAAATTATTAAGCCACACTTGGCCACACTCTTCTTCATTTGGGGGCTAAGCAGCTGAAGCACCTGTAGCATTTATTTATTATTAATTAATTAGCCCCCTTTTTCTTCCCTGCATGAGTGTGGCCACCTGCAGAAAAGCATGTTAACAATCCAGATCGCTCCTAGCCTATGGGTAATCTAATCGTCAATCAAACCAACACAGAGTGCAGTAAAATTAAATAAACAAACACACCAACATTTTACAACCAGCATGCAATAAAACTCAAGAAAAAGCCCGTTACAGTGCAGTAAGGAAATAAACACCGACCTAACCTAAAATTAGAGTCGGTTGTCCTAGCAAATAATTCTAAGTGTGTGTATTAGAAAGTGTGATTTTTATATGTCCTAGGTCAATTATTAGCTAAAGTTTTCTAATTGATTGAATTTTAATTTAAAAATATTCACTAATCCTAAGGTGAGGTGTCACTAAGTTTTCTTTGTTATATGTTTCTATCCTAAAGTGTGCATGCATCCTAAGTATAGATTTTCTAAGACTCAGTCCTTAATTATTGTCCTTAAATGTCACTACTATTATATGGGACAAAATTTTGGTTATTTATTAACCCTTGGGACTTTGCGTATATGTAATAGGGGTTTAGGGATCTAATAGAAAATAAAAGTAAACCTAATAAAATTGAAGTTGCTACAGGGACCTAAAAGGGAATGATTCACGCACACCACATCAAGGGGTCCCTAAACGTTTTCTAAGTTTAGAAATACTTACAGTCACTGGGGGCTACGACCCGGTGGTTTCGCCCGTAGCACCTCTACCCGGTTGGATAGAGGCGACTGACGCCTTTAGCTCCTTGTCCTTTTGTTCCCTCGACCGGTACCATTCCTCGCAGTTCATGCAAATAAAATAGGAAAAACAAGGAAAACAGGGATTAGAAAGCACATTTAATAATTAATAATAAAATAATTGAAATTTACTAAAAATAAAGACGTACCTTTCTTCGGGCTTGATTACCAGTTCTGTTGATTGCACTTTTGGAACCTTTATTTTGTAAGCATATTGTATACCTTTCCAATATTTACTTCCACTCTTCTAAACTTACACAATTTCTACCAAATAAACACTTTACCTCTCACATTTGCACACTTCTCCCTTCCCAAAATCATACTCTACACTTCATTATTTAATCACTCATGCACTTTACTTTTCTACATTTTCACCTTTCCAACACATATACGATTTCCACTTTTCAAATCACATATACACATGTTATGTTTCAAAACACATATAGATTACTTTTCAAATATCTCTTTCAAAATACACATGTTCTCCTTCCAAAAATTTACACATCTCACCCTTTCAAAGTTCACACTTATACTTTTTAAAACATACACTTTTAATTCTTCCGAAATCTCAAAATTTACTTCTCAAATCATACACACGCTTTACCTTTAAAATATACAATTTTCTTTACAAATACACAATTTCACATTTCTAAATCAAACATAAACCACTCTTCAAAATTACTTAATCTACTTTTCAAAATGTACATCTTCCAACACATACAACCAAGCTCATATACATACAAACTCCACAATTTTGCTTTTCAAACAATTCACTTTTAAACACATCATTCCACTTTTCACTTTTTTGCTTACATACAAAACATTTTACCCTTCATCTTTCATAAACACCATCTTTTAAAACCTACACTTTTCACTTTCAAATTTCATACTCTATTTTTTAAAACATCACATTTCCACTTTCCAAAACATACAAAGAATCAATCAATTTTTGATATATCATATAATACTAAACCTTTACACATGAATGCAATCTTTCCAATTTACTCATTTATTCCAAATCGACACATGCCATATGATAGTTTTATACTTCAATTATGCATATAATCCATCTAATAATTTCTAAAATCCATAACCATTTTATTTGAGTTCAAATATAAAAGTTGTATGCTGGAACAAACTTCAATATTTTGCTAATACCATTGACGATTCTAGCAAACTTAGATAAAATAGATGTATCTAATTCCGTTGTCAAAACAGAAACATAAGATTTAAGATAATAAAAAACATATATATTGTTCTATGCAATAAAAGAAGACTTCTTAAACAACATGTTTTCAAATTTTCAAAGAAATGAATATCATATTTCAAGAAATAAAGATGATAAAATTTCATTTCTTATTTCTACAAATACAAAGATAAATTAGAATCAATTTATCTTGATCTTTTGTTGATTGATATAAAAGAAGAAGAATGTTAGAATCAAGAAGAAGGTTTGCTACTTTTTGTTACCTTTGGTCGGATAAATCGCAGCAGAGAAAAAATTTGTTTGAGGGTCCCTAGGGCTGGCGACGGACTTGCGAATCTTTCGAACAGGTGAGGGAGTTCGGGATTTCTGTGTGAGAGGGAGGCTTCAAGTTTTTTTTTGTGTCATGTATGAGAGGAGAGAGGCTTGGACATTTTTTTTTGGTTGAGGGAGAGTGAGAGTGGGTGGTTATGGGTTGAGGGAGAGGGAGAGTGGGTGGTTATGGGTTGTTGCTGAACCCTTTGACCATGGACCGTTCGGTTGACATTTGAAGGCCTTAATGATTTTAGAATTCTGTGATCTTGGGCTCATTGGATTCGTCTCGTCGAGCCGTTCGATTCGAGTATAAGCTCGTCAAAATCGGAGACCGTTTGGTCACTCAAATTGCGGTTTGAACCTTCCAACAGCATTTTGAGCCCTTGATTCGGATTCATTTGGGTTCGGATTGGGTTGATCTTGGTGTCGTTGGGTTTGTATTCCTGAGACGCTCAGTTCGACTATAAGTTTGCTGAAATCGGAGTTCGGATGAACTCCGAATTAATTTTTGAAGTTTCCAAACTTGATTTTGCATCGAGATTCGTGCCTGATTAAGATAATTTTTGACGATGTATCAATTATTATTATATATATACTTGTGACGAGTCAAAACGGGTTAATCGGAACCATTGAAATCAAATTCAATTTGAGTTAATTTGATTTGATTTCAATTCGATTGGTGTAGCAAATTTTGGTTTAAAAGAGTTGATTTGAGGTTGAATTAGAATTGGATTGAATTGATTTTGATTCGAGCTGAGTGGTAAGTTCGAGTCGATGCTACGTCATTAGGTGTCCGCCTAAAGAAATCCTAAAGGCGACGTCTACACTAGGCTACGAATACCTAGGTGCTAGAATTGAATCCGGGGAAATTGACCTCGACTAATGAGGTCAACAATGGATATGTTTCTTTTTTGTTCTTTACTCTTCCTTTTATTAGAGAGTGTGTTCTTCTTCTCTGATATCTACAAGATACTCTCACAACTGAGAGCCTTTAAAGATTATTAAAAGAAGTCAGCTCGCAAAAAATGATAAGAGGCATAAAATGAGCCAAAAAGAAAACTGAAAAGATGCACAATGTCTTTTAAATAATTGCAAGATACATCAAAGTGTATCAAAAATAAAAAGATGTGCAAAGTTTGCTAGATAACTAACAAAAGAGGCACAAAATATACCCATAAAGAAATAAGTATTCTTCTCTTTCAAATCCTTAAATCTTAGAAGAGTCCATGTGACACTAGATATTTTAAAACACTTCAATTTTGAGATCAGGATTTTTTTTTTAATTACTCTACAATATTATACTAGCAGATATTTTCTAATTATAAGTTTGAAAAGATCAATCTTCTTATCTAACTTATTTTCAAACTTTTGGTCTTCTTTTGATCTTTTTATCTAATTGCCTTTTGTCACAAGATGACAAGAGGGGAGGCAAAAGGTTTATTTTTAATCAAGGTTCTCATGATATGAACATGTTCATGAACAAAGTTGATTTCCATGAGATTGGGGTTAGTAGTCCCAATTATACTTGCTGGACAATAAAAAAGGGGGTGCTCGTATCCATGAATGGTTGGATCATTATCTATTGAATTATATTGATTTAGAAGCTATCAAATTGACGGTTGTTCACCATCTTGCTAGAGTTGGATCCGATCATTATCCTATAGTGATTAAAATCTTCTCTTCTTCTTTGAGGAAAAACAAACGGTTGAGATTTGAAGATGTTTGGGCTTCCTATCCGGCTTCTTTAAAAATTCTGGCTAAATCTTGGGAGATATATGTTCAAGGGGATGCTTTTCAATCTCTTAATATAAAGTTTAAAAGATATTTGAAGGCTTTCTTCTTGGAGTAAAGCAAAACACAAGGAACTCAATGTTTTAAAAGATCGGCTTAAGAAAGATATTTTAGATTTGCAATTGGAGTAGGTGGAAACCAGTGGACTTTCATATATTAAATATTGTTTTCTTAAATCCAAGGTGTTCGAGCTCGACTCGATGCTTGGATGCCTAAACACTTGGTGGAATCAAAGAGAAAAAATTAAATGGATAAAAGAGGGTGACTCAAACTCCAATTTTTTTCATGCATATGCATCAGCTAGATGAAATGGAAATTGGATTAATCAAATCAAAAATAGCAAAGGATTGGTAATTGAAGACCAAAAGCTAATTAAAAACTCTTTTTTTTTAAAGACAAGTGGAAAGTAAGATAATGTGTATTAAAATATTGGCTGATTCCTTCTCATGTGCTTGGGGAATAGATAGAAGCTTGCTTTTGGCTGACTTATCTAAAGAAGAATTAGAGCTTGTAGTTAAATAGTTTGAAGCTAATATCTCTCTTGGGGTGGACGATATTTCTTATACCTTTATAAAATCTTATTGGTATATTATTAAAGAAGATCTTTGGAATACAATCTACTTCTTGTTTTATGTGTGATGAATGGAAGGAAACATTAGTGGTTCTTCTTCCAAAAGTTAAGAATCTGGCTTATCCTTCGAATTTTAGAACAATTATCCTTTGTTTATCAATCTATAAGATTGTGGCTAATATGTTGTTGAATAGAATGATATGTCTTATTCCCAAGATAATTTCAGAAGAACAGCCTGCTTTTATTAGAGGTCGCAATTTATCTCATCATATATTACTTTCTCAAGAGATTTTTAATAAGTTTAGATATTTCTAATCAAAGAAAGGTATGATGGCTACTAAAATTGATATGGAACAATCATACGACAGTATGGACTGGTTAACATTGGAACAGGTTTTAAAGAACTTTGGCCTCCCTGAGAAATTTACTAATCTCCTTTCGCAATGTGTTTTGAATCTAAAATTTTCTATCATGATTAATGGGTGAAATTTTAAATGGATAGAAGCTAGAAGTGGTTTTAGACAACGATGTCCCTTGTTTCCTTACCTCTTTATCATGTGCTCACAATTACTTTCTGATGCATTTGTTCAATGAGGAAAGAATATTGGGATTAAGGTGTCTTCTAATGCATAAAAAGTTTCACATTTACAGTATACTAATGATACTAATATCTTTTCTGAGGCTAATCTTTAAAGTTTGAAGTAGGTAAATAGAATTTTGAAGGATTATAACAAATGGTCAGGATAGAAAATCAATGTCCAAAAGTCTTCAATCCTTTTTGGCAAATCTATGAATAGAAGGAAAACTCAAGTCATTTCTAGATTTTTGGGATTTAAAGTTGACAAAGAAATGATCTATCTTGGAGTTAAAATTGCATTAAGAAGATTGGTTTTCTCATATTTTTAATCTTTGTTAAAGAAGGCATATAGTAGATTAAATGTGTGGGGAAATCGATTTATTTTGCTTGCCGAGAAATTACTTCTTTTAAAATCAACTTTCTTTCTCTTCCTATATTTTTTATCTACCCATTCTCTAGTCCCTTTGGGAGTGTTGAAGTATTTAGATAGAATGTGTAGGGACTTCTTATGGCCAAATCAAGGTGGTAGTATTAGTCATCACAATGCTTCATGGGATCTTTTTTGTAGATCCAAAAAATCTTGGGGTCAAGGAGTATTTTCAGTAGCTGCTAGAGTTGGTCCTTTAAGGGCCAAATTTGCATGGAATTTTATAACTAAGCGTTCTTGTGTTCTTAAAAGATCTCTAATGGAAAAATATGGAAAAAAAACATTGGGATTATGAGAAAAAAAAGCTATGTTTCTCCGACACGGAAGATTTTGTTAAATGGAGCTAGCTTCTTGCAACGTATTATCAAATGGAAAGTATCAACTGGCTTTAATATCAATACATTTGAAGATATATAGATATTATAAAAAAAGCATTAAAAGATGGCCTACCTTTGTTGCCAACTTAGACCATGAAACTGAATTTTTTAAAGGCTTTATTCATGAAGGTGAAAGGAATGTATCAATGTTGAAGACGTTTTTGGTCAACAATTGGTTGATTTAATTTTCACCGTCCCAATTACTTTAGATTTTAATGAAGACCAAATGGACATCAGTTCAAATGCTCAGGCAAAAAACTTTCTTCTCTACTTATGGAAAAAGATTGTGTTTTGTAGAAGAAGATAGTAATTGGAAATGGATTAAAAAATTTAATCTTTGACCTTGGATGGAACTATTATGTTAGAGAGTGAATATTAATGCAATTCCAATAAATGACTTTCTATTTTATAGAAGATTGTTGGATTTCAATGGGTGTCCGAGAAGATGCAATTCCATAGAAAATTTTGCATATATTGCAGTCGAATGTGCATTTCTATTAAAAGTATTGAACCTACTAATTAGTTGGGGATTTAATGTTTGTATAATTAGTAGTATGGATGAGTGCTACCAAAAAAAATTGCATAATCTATCAAGGACCATTTCTTTTTTGGGCAATTTATAATGCTCTACGGTTTTCTTTTCTTGGAATAGCAAAAAAAATCTTAAACATGGTGAAAAGGAAGATAGCACAATAATGGTGGAAGCCAATTGGGTTAGCTTTGCAATGGCTTCTTTTCGGCTTAATCTATATTAGAATCACTGGGGTACTAACCAGCTTTCTAAGTTGTCTCATTTTTGGTATACTTCTCTTCCCAAATGGATAAAGCTAAATGTTGATGCTTCCTTATTAAGCTCATATAAAGCAGGCGTTGGAGGCATCATTAGGGATCATAGAGGAATACTTTTATGTGGTTTTGGCTCTACTTGTCTGCATTGGGATAATTTGCAATTGGAATTGCTCTCTATTTTATCATCGAAGAATTTTCTTCATTATTGGATGTATGAGGCTGAAGGTATTATCATAGAAGGAGATAATTACAATGTGATCAAATATGTCCAAGACTTGATGAGTAAAGATGAAGTCAAGGAAGAGTTCTAGAAAGAAGAAGATTTATCTTTTCTAAAATATTGTAATCAAGTTTTATTTCATTTTGTTAATAGAGATTATAATAAATTAGCATATTGTTGTACAAACCATGCTCTTTCTTTAGATTATTTTTGTGATGACATTAGTTGTAATAAGATTCCTCCTTAATTTATTACTTTGTTAAAGGAGGTAAGTGATAGAATTATTATCAGTTAGTAGGTTCTAATTTTGTTTATCCTAATAAAAATTTCTCTTAGGATCTTCTCTAAAACAAATTATCTAACTTCTTTTCTGAATTATATTTTTTCTTAATAAAAGTTTTAACCTGTAAGGAGTCCGAGCTAGAGTTAACAAGATCTATTTTCTACCGTTTTCAAATTTCAGCATTTTTAATTCATTTCTTACTGATTTTTAAACCACTTACAAGAGAAATTTATCATTTACTAAAGTTGATTGATTCAAAAAAATTTGTGTTCTTTTATTTTGATTTATGATTGGTTTTTATTTGGTTTTATGATATTTTATATTCTTTTTGTATTTTTATTTTTGTTTTGAAAAATTCATGCTCATTACTTTTCATATCCTAAATTTTTCTATTTTGCTCAGGTTGTCCAGGACCATCCACATTATCCTATATGATTTGAAAAAAACATACCCCTCTCAGATCACATCACATCCAATGGCTGATCTAAACCAATTATGGGTGATCGTCCCATACGATTTGTATATCATACTGGATGATCCACATAGTAGAAATATTGTGTACTTGAATGTTGTTAGACATATCTATTATTGCACATCTTTTGGAAGATAAATCTGATTGTCCTATACAACCCCTTTATTCAATGATCATAAATGACGACTCTTAGTGATGATCACACTGTGTACAATCATCGAGTATTATATTTAATCATTCTATGACAAGATTAACTTTTATGATCGGTCATCTGAAAAAAATTATTGTGCCAGATTGCATTGGACAATTTTTTTGATCTTATAAAAACAACTAATCTCAAGCCTTATTCTTCACTCCCAGCATTCAAATTCTCTATTCTCTCCTTCAAGATCTTAAATTCTTGGATATGGCTAGCAGCAAAAGATCTCATGCACTTACAGGAAGCTCTTCAAAGAGTGTTGTCGATTCTTGTTTTATTGAAGCTGTTGATGATGCTGCTTACACCCACTACAAATTTGTTGGGATTAACCTCTCCAAAGTTATCAATTAGGAGGCTTTGACCTATCAGGTACAAGACCTATTTTCCCACACCACTCTTGCCTTTATTCTTGGACTTACTTTTCCTTTTTAATTTTGAACTACTACTTGAATTTTTTTCCAGTCTCCACTTCAATTCTGACTTTAATACACTCCAATCTTACATTAATAGACGCCCTGTTGAAATCACCTATCAGAACTTCTATGAATTTCTTCACCTTTCCACCACTGGAGACAAAATCCATATTTTGGCTTTAGATCTTGATTTTAATTGGGACCCTATTAATACCCTTCTTAGAGAAACCAAAGCCCCCTATCATGACTTTGCAACCAATACCTTAGTGAAAGATGCTCGAACCATATAACCCATTCTTTGCACCTCTATTATTCCTAAAGCTAAGGATTGGATTCATATAACTCCCATCCTGTCACTCACCACCTACTACATAATAGATCGTCAAGATTTTAATTTTGTTGATCTTCTAATCTGCTACATTTAACATTTTACTAGCATTCGGGATCCCAGCCAGAAAAGAAAGCTAAATCTAGCATTAGGACATATCATTTCCTTTATCTTTGAATCAAAATACAACCATCAATACCTATGCCCACCTGACACCTCCCTATTTTATTCTCAAATAGCTCCTTCCACATCCTTCATAGTACTCATCATGACCCGGTGCATGAGGAGGTTGTGGTAGGAGAGGAAGGAAATATTCTTACACCTGTCAGTATCCACGAGCACTCCTAGATAGATCAGTTGGTTCAGAGGTTTGACTAATGGAGATTCGAATCCTATATAGTCGACCAACAGTAGCAGTATGATCAGGACTTAGCTCAATTTGATGCATAAGTAACCCAACAACAGGAACATCATGACCAAGATATGGCCTAATTTGCTGAGCAGTTTAGTTCTCTTCACTGTTAATTTTAGCAGCCACCATCTCCACCTAATCAGGGTTCCTCTTTTTTTAGTCTGTATGTTTTTTCTTTGTTGTATTTCTACTAATCTTCCTTTCTAGAGTTTTTTCTTATAAGTGTTTTTTTCTTCTTTTTTTTTCTCCTTTTTCTACTGTCAAAATGGGGAGTTGTGTGTTATTTGCTTATGTTTTAGCATAATTTGCTTTATTCTATTTCTATTCTATTTTTTATATGCCTCTTTAAAATTTAAAAAAAAAATTAGCTTTAAAATTTTGTAATAATATTATTTATCATCATCAAAAAAGGGGATATTATTATAAATCTTGGCCCAAAAATAGTGATTTTGATGATAACAAACATTATTATTTCTTTACTATAACTATTTTTGCATAACTAGTTTATTTTTCCTTGCTCACTGACTTTTTAGGTCCACAAGCTCACTTACAATGTCCATCAGCTCAAGATCGGTGGGATAAATTTGGTATGTTAGATAATTTTATATTTTTTTGATCTAATGGTACAAGACGATTTCAAATCATACTAGATGATCAGATAAAAATTGAAATCGTAATTAGGGTATCCCTGATAATTAAGTTTGATTAACTAAGTGTACTAAATGATTCAAGATCGTATAAGATATTAAGTTCAGATTGTCAAAATAGCCTCCAATCATAATTTAGGTTTTTTATTTCTAATTTTTATTCTAATCATATAGGATAATATACATCATCCTAGACAATTTATGATGATTATGCCTAAATTGATCTGGTGATTAGGTGAATAATTTTGGTTAGATTGATCAATAATATCATAGAACATGATCCACTAAGAATGTACTGGGCAATCTAATATATTTCATAGGATAATCCTCTATCATCCAAGATGAAAACCCATAATTTTGTTCTAATAGTTCTGGAGAATCATATTCGACATCTCGAGAGGGTTGTAGGATGATATAAAGATTGCCACCCATTATCATATGTCGTACTGGAAATTTAATATAGTATCTTAAACTAATCATACCAGACATTCATAGGATCATAATGAGTGATCTGTATAAATGTATGTATTGATTGTATAGGGCAAAGGAGATCATTTGGCTAAATGAGCCAATTTTTACTAATCATACAGGATGATCTATCGATTATATTGGATTATCAGTTACATAGAATTAAAAATTAGGACTTCTTTTAGAGGCACTCTATTTAAGCACTCTCATAATCTTTTGAGATAATATTTTACTATGGAGGAGATATAAAAGAGAGATTTGAGAAGAAAGAGGGAGGGCTTGAGAGAGAGAGAGATTCTTGTGAGGGGGAGTTGTGAGGGATTCACAAAGGTTGCCTCAATCAAGGTGTTCAATCTTTTTCTTCAAGTTTCTTATCTTATTCTATTGTGGCTCTAGGGAGATCTTCATCAATATTAGATCAAGGTTCTCTGCTTACTCCAGGAGGAAGTAAAAGGATTTCTAGGTTCTCTTCCTTCACTAGGTGGGTAAAAGGATTTCTAGGTTCTGTACTTATTCATCAAGGGAGTAAAATGATTAAAGGTTTTTTGCCTCACTCGGTTGGTGGAAAGATTTTATAAATACTTCGCATCATTATTTTGATAATAAAAGGAGAGTCACTTATGTTTAGTGCAATACTTGGAGAGGGAGTCTCCAAAGAGTGGATGTAGGTTAAGTTGACCTAACCACTATAAACTTTGGTGTGTTCTTTCTATTTATTTTTCTGAATTTAATTTTTGCATTATTCTATGATTTATTCTATGGTCGAGATATCTGATCTTTATAATTATAAAATTAGTTTTTCTTCCGCATAAATTATTTGTTTTAAAATATTCAAAAAGAAATCAAAAAGATTTTCTTTTTTGGTAAGAGATTTTAAATAACCAATTTACCCCCCCCCCCCCCCCCCCCTCTTAGTCAGCCTCATAGCTAGATGCTTAGGGATTAACACCACTCACAAACTTTCACTCTCGATGACGTGTGAACCTCAACTACAAGAGAAATATGTTGTGGAAATTATTATAAAGAATATCCATGTGGTTATTGCTTTTCTATTGAATTGGTTCACTAACAAAACATTTAAAAAAATCTCAAAAAAGCTAATAATCTATGAAAAGAGGCTTCTAAAATGCCATTCCTAAAGGTTGCTTCAGAGGAGGTTAAAACCAATTAGCTAGTAAAAATTTTGAAAAGAGAGCAGCTACAGTGTCTACAATTAATAAAGGGTAGAGACCAGCTAGTCCTAAGTCTAGTGGTCCTCCACCCCAGAAAATTCAAAAATTTCAACCTTTCCACGTAACCCCTTAGTCTACTAGGGAACCATACCCAATTTCTTTTAAAGAGAGAATAGCCCATCCATATATATTTAAAATGTAGTCGACAAGGAAAATTTCCAAGAGGCTTCAAAAGATGCTCGATTCTTATTGTCGGTGGCCAAGAAGCTAGAAGAGATAAAAAAAGGATGACTCTAATTTTTGTCCCTACCATCCCATGTTAGGCCAAACAATCAAAGATTACATAGTGTTCAAGGATTGGCTTGAAAAGAACTTTCGTCAAGGTAACATAATCATGCCAAAAGAGTACCTAGTCGATCCGAATTAGGGATCTATCAAATCTAACTCATGTAAAACTCAAACTTTTCTCTACCCATTCAAGATGGTTGGGATATAACACTATCTCAGACATTTAAAAATATGATTAACAAGTCTTTTCATCTTTATCAACAGCTGCTAATGAGATCCCGGGGCCCGATCTGAGAGGTTAGCCTAGAGGCTTCATACAATGACGTTGAGATAGTTTCCTCTTCATTAGTTATATGAATAATTATAAATAAAAAAAGTAGAAAGAGTGATACTTTTGTAGAATAGAACTCTTGTGATGAGAGGTGTATACATGTGGCCGACAGTGGCTCAAAATATTTATCCCCATTGATGTTATTTGAATTTATTTTGCCCCATTAAAGGCAAAGGGTCATAAATCAATAAAGAAAAATGTTCCTTTTATAAATATTTTGATTATTACTGTAAAAAATGAATTTCTAAGTGATATTTCTATTAATAAAAATCAAAAAGTTGTTGAGATCAATCAAGACATCAATAACTCAGCTTCCTAGATTTTACCTTTCAAAGGGGGAATGAATTTGAAATCTTATTAGATGGTGACACCCCCAAAATTAACTTTCATGGGAGTCCCATCATGATATACTTTTAGATTCAAATTCCTATTTATAAAATGATAATCAATCTCCTAAGGAGTGCATAGACACTACTATAGCTTGTCCTTCCAATGATATTATATAAGTACAACTATAAAATGGTAAGGTATTTCCCCCAGGCTTCTTCCTCATGAAAAAGGAAAGAAAGTAGTTTCTAATGTTCTGATTCTAATCTCCATTCAACAACAAAATTCTCGTTCAAATCTACCAGCTCCTAGTCTTAATGTTCCAAAAGTTGAATATAATGTGTTAGCTCAACCTAGGAAGTTGACTGCTAAGTTGAGCATTTATGATGCCCCTATCCTCTCTAAGGATATGAGGCAATCCTTAATTAAAGTACTTCCTAACCCAGAGATATGCTTAGTTCAATTAGCTTCAACTTCTAAAGAAGAACCTTTATACTTTAAGGAAATCCCAGAAGCAACCTTTTTGATGAGAATCTACTTCTAGGATCTACCGATCACAATTGCACACTTTATATCACCATAAATATAGGAAAATTCAAGTTATCTAGAGTTCTTATTGATCCGGGTGCATTAATTAATGAGATCAACATAAAGACTCTCACATATCTTAGATTTGATACTTGCAAGCTCTCAACCGAGAAGTTGGTGCTTCATTGGTTTAACAAAAAGGGTGAGAAGGCTCTAGGTTCAATTACCCTCCTAGAAATTGATGAGATGAAAATATAAGGTTAAATTTTATATAATTGATTAAGACACATCCTTTAATGCACTCTCAGGTAGGCCTTGGATCCATGAGTACAGGATGGTTCCATGAGTATGACTTTAAGGGTGATATGTAACCATTCTCTATTCATGAGATCAAGATCTACAAAGATGCTACATACTACACACATAAAGGGCCCACTACTTGTTGTAAGGCAGTAATCAACATTAAAGAGAAGAAAGTAGAAAATAAAAATTCAAAAGCAATTAAAAAAGACAAAAATCAAGTAGCGAACATGATGACAAGGGAATGGTTTTTAGGCCTCCAAATAGTCTACCATAATAAGGTAGAAGAATGGCCTGAAGGATACATGGTCGAGGCCATACTTCAGTTAAAAAATGAAATCCCTCAATATACATTGAATTTGAATCAAGTTTTGCTTAAGAATCAAGAAAGAGAGGTGCCATGATTACTTTTTACTATAAGAAAATAAATCCTCCTCCAAAATTTGATCTCACCTTAGATCCAGATAGTGACCTTGAGGGTAATAATTCAAAATATTGGAGTGATGAGCCTGAATAAACTCAGTATGAAAAGCTCAATAGGGCAGTTGAATCCTTAACCCCCACTGTCTGTCGATAGCAACTCAGGCTTAGTGATTAAGGATGCCCCTAATCCAGATGGAGAAATAAGGAAAGTCTTGAAGTTTTTACCTATCTCCTTCTTCTCAATGAATGAAGATGATGTAACCCTTAAAGAGGCAGACTTTAACAAATTAATGGAATTTTTTTTAGGCTACTTTCCTGTTGGTGTTAAAACTGTTATTTCTAAAGGATTCATTCTGAGTCAATGGACTAAAGGTCAAGCTAAATTTAATTAAAACTTTTGAAATTCAAAAATTAATAGAAATAGGATAAGTTCTATTGATTTTGGTATAATTAGTTTGTTTGATGATGATGAATATTATTTAATGATAGCTAATCATCTTGAATATGAAAATGTTCCTATTAATGTCATATATTCACTTGATAGACTTTCTTTGAAGACTTTAGATGATTTTGATAAACTTCAAGCTCAGGATGCACCCCTTGAATTTGAGGAGGAAATTAAATCTACAATTGATGAAGTTAAGAAAATCAAATGTGGAATATAAAATGACCCTCGCCCCACCTTATTAAGTTCTTTTTTTAGTAAGGATGAGTCTAAGAATCTAATTCAACTACTCTCTGAGTTTAAGGATTTCATTTCCTGGACATATGATGAAATTCTAGGTTTGGCCACTAACATGACAGTTTGTAAGCTTAGAATTTAGCATGATGCCATTCCTATCAAATAAGCTTTATGATGCATGTGTCTAGAAATTGAATAATAAGTCTTTTTTATAGTTAAGAAATTCAACAAGGCCAGATTTATCTGAGAGGAAAAATATCTCTCATGGGAAGCTAGTGTTATGCTAGTGCAAAAGAAAATTGGTCAAATTTGAGTCTGTGTTGACTATAGAGACTAGGATAAGTCATGTCTTAAAAATGAATTTTTTTTACCCATACAAAAACTTATGGTGGACATTGCCACTTCACACATTATTTTCTCTTTTATGGATGACTCATCTGGTTTTAATCAAATCATGATGACCCAAGAAGAAGGAGAAACATTGTATTCAAAAGTTTTATAGGTATCTTTTATTATAAAGTTATGTCATTTGGCCTAAAAAATGATGGTGCAGCTTACCTGCAGGCTATTACTCAAATTTTTGATGACTTAATCCATAATAAAGTTGAGTGTTACATCCATGATTTAGTTGTCAAGAGCAAGGTCAAAGAAGCTCCTCTTTATAATTTAAAAATTATCTTTGAATGGTTATTCCACTATGACCTTAAGATGAATCTATAAAAATACATTTTTGGCGTTACTTTAGGAAAATTCTTAGGTTTTGTAGTGAGGCACTATGTAATCAAAATTGATCCATCTAAAATTGAAGCCAACTTAAATAATCCACCTCCCAAGAGACTTACTTAACTATGGTTTATCCAAGGCAAATTGGTATACATAATAACATTGAAAGTTCATGTAGGTTATTAGACCTAATAGAACTGTCCCAAGGCTAACCAAGAGGGGGGTGAATTGGTAATTTAAAAAAAAAAATCTCTTAGATTTTAGAAAACCATTTTAAGAAATTTTATTCAATGATTCTGAAGTATACAGTTATTTGTAGAAATAGATTTTCATAAAATATTTTTCAACCATAATAATAATAAAATATGGAAAATAAAAAAATAATAAAAAGTAAAAGAACTAAAGAACACCAAATTTTTTAGTGGTTCGGTTCAACTAAACTCACTTTCACTCCCTGTAGACTCCTTCTCCAAGTGTTACACTAAACACAAGTGACTCTTGAAAGTGCTCTAATGGCACTTGAAAGTTTGACAGGGATATTAAGCCCATATGAACTAGTCCCAAGGCTAACCAAGATGGGGGTGAATTGGTATTTTAAAAAATCTTTCAATCAAAACACAATCTTAAAACAAAAACAAAGATTCACCACAAAAATCAATGTGTGGAAATTAAATATGGAAGCAATAATAAAGAACACAGATATTTATAGTGGTTCGATCAACTCAACCTATGTCCACTCCCCAGAGGCACCCTTTGAGTATTGTACTAAACTCAGTGTCTCTTCTTTTTCCCCCATAGAAAGGCGGAGAAGCCTTTAAAAACCTCCTTTCCACCAACCCAAGTGAACTAGAGAACCCAACTCCTTTTGCTTCCTCCAGAAGCAGGCAGAGAACACAACTCCTTTTGCTTCCTCCTGAACCAGGTAGAGTACCTTGATCAGATGCTAAAGTAAACCTCTCTAGAACCCCCAAGGAACTAAGGACGATGATTGGAGATGATGATGACAGATCCTTGCTTGGTGCAACCTTTTTGAAACCCCTCATAAACTCTCTCTCATAAGATCCTCTCTCTCCCTTGCTCTCCCTCTCCTTTTGGCTCTCTTAAGTTAGAATAGTAATAAAAGATGATCTCTTGGGTAGAATAAGAGGTCTTAAATAGAAGAGCTTCAGAATAGCTCTTAATTGCAACAAACTGACTTTATCATCTAAGAGGATATAAATATCATCTTGTATGATCAGTGCAAATTAAGCTTAATCAGCTAGGACAAGTTGGGATGATCAAAAGATTTTTATTCATATTGTCTAAGCCGATAGGATATCATCCTGTATGATTTGTACAAATCATTAAATATCATCCAAATAATTCCAATGAATGGATGTCTTGATGATGGAAAAATAGCTTGATCGTCTAGGCTGATCTCACGATCATTCTGGATAATTAGTTCAAATCCATGTAAATCATTCAGAGCATCACCCTAAATAGAAGATGGCCGATGTTTGGTAATCCAGGGACAGCTAAGGTTTTTGAACTGATCATCCCGGTCGATCCTATAATTGTCCAAGATGATATGATCAAGCAATCAATCCTTAATTGCTTATCTTAATTACAAGATTAATTTAGGCATAATTATGTTGCATCATCTAGGGCAATGTCCTGGATGATGTCCATAAATAAAAGCTATCTAAATAGATCTAATGGTTAATTCTTTTTTATTTGAGCTTATCATCCTGGCCGATACAACTATCTTCCTGGATGATGAGATTAATAATGATTGCCTTAACCAGGATACCCTTATTAGGGTTTCTATTTTTAACTGATCGTCCAAGATGATTTGTGGATTGTCCCAAATAATGTGACCAAAAATAGAGAACTCTAAAAATAGTTAAAAAATTTCCCCCAAGTGTGTGTGCAAGGTTACTTAGCTTTAGGAACCACATTGTTTACAATAGACTCAAGAAATGGAAAAGTTTACAAACTGACTCAGACCTAATCTACCCAATCTTGAGCTGGTTTAAATTATAATTTGATCTTGTGGACCTAAAAATTTTAGTATTCAAGACATCGTAGAGAAATAGAAGTGTTTGTTATCATCAAAATTCTATTCCCTGAAAATAAATTTGTAACAACTCTCCTTTTACTCCCACAGTAAGGTAGAAAAGCCTTTCTTCCACCAACTTGATGTGAAAGAGTATCGATATCCTTTCTCACCCACCTTGTGATGGTAATGTACCAACATCCTTTCTCACCCTCCTGGTGATGGCATAGCACCAATGTCTTATCTCACCCTCATGACAGTAGAGTACCAATGTCTTTTCCCATTCTCCTGATGATGGTAGAGTACCAACATCATTTCTCACCATTCTCATGATGGTAGAGTACCATGATCTTGTTTGAAAATCTTCTTCAAGAGTCATCAAACAAGTAGGGCAAAATTCTGAAGAAAAAATAAAAGATCCTTACCTTTGGTAACCTTATGAATCCCCTCACAATTTTCTCTTACAAGCTCTCTCTCTCTCTCTCTTCACTCCCAAAAACACTATCTCAAACACTCTCCTTATCCACTCTTAAGAGAAATTTGTAGCAAGATCTTTGAGTGCTAGTTTTTAGGACCCTTATATATGAAAGATAAGAAAAAATGTCCATAAACTGAATTTTTAAAAGTAAAAATGAGTCAGATCGTATAGTGCGGTCATGGATCATCTATACAAATAGTTAAAAAATATGGAATGATATGGTATGAACACCCTTTCATGCACTGTTAGTCATCTGTATGATTTATAGATTGCCTGTATGAAAAGTTAAAGTTCTTCTGGATGATCAAGTATGAATCTTATCTTATACAATGTCATTCATCTATACGATATTGAGATTGTCTATACAAACAATTAAATTTTATCTAGATGATCTGGTATGAACCTAATCTTGTACAATGTCAGTCATCTATATGATATTTAGATTGTCTGCACAAACATTTAAAATTTGTCTGGATAATCTGGTACAAAGATAATCTCATATATTGTTAGTCATTTGTACAATATTGAGATCATATATACGAACAATTAAAACTTGTTTAGATGATCTGGTATGAAGCTAATCTCTTATACTATCAATCATCTATACTATATTGAGATTGTTTGTATGAACAGTTAAAATTTGTTTGGATGATCTGGTACAAAGCCAATCTCATACACTGTCACTTATCTATATGAACTGATATTGTACAGTATGAAAAGGGTTAAAAATTTTTGAATTCCAATTTAAAATCTCTCCCTCTATGTGTGTGTGCACAATTACCCAATTACAATCACACTCTCTCGGACTCAAGAAAAAAAAAATTATTGACTTCATTACATAAAATCCTATTCTACTATGTCTTGAAGTCTTTAGTAGCCTAGAGTATGATTTCCCTGAAATGTTAGTATATCCAATGTATGTTAGAAGAAGCAGTATTCATAATAATAATATTTTATTATCATCAAAAAATCACATTACATAAAACTCAATCTTTAATTCTAAGTTGCAACAATCTTCCTCTTTTTTATGATGACAAAATAATTATTGTTTGAATTAACATTCAAGATCCTTTTTCTCCTAAGTTCCCCCTCATTAAATGCTCAATTAAAAACAATGGATTTCTTAAAAAAACACAAGACCAAAATGAAATCAATAACCAAAACTAATTCAAAAATAGAACACACACTAAACACACATGATTAATTCAATCAAAAAACAAAACAAACATGATTAATTTAATCAAATAAACAAATATTAACCTATGACTCCCCCTTTTAACAATAGCAAAATGGAAATTACCTCTTAAGAAGGTAAGTTACTATTGACAAAATCAAATAGATGATGAAGAAGAGGATTTTAAACTATTTCCAAAGACAACTTTAACATCCAAATGCAAAAAAGAGAAGTCTCATATATTAAATAAAAGAATAATTAATATAAGAAAAGTCAACCAAGTTCTTTGTTTGTTCTAGACCTATCAAATAAAGTAATTATTGCAAAAATTATGAAATAAAGGTTAATTAGTTTCCAAATCAATAGTGGAGATTATTGTTGATTATATAAATTTATGTAAGAAATAGAGAGATAAAGGAAAGAACTATATGATACTTTTAATTAGTGACAATACACATCTTTTTAAATTTTGGCACGCTTTATGCATCTTTTTAATTTGAGCTAATTTTGTGCCTCTTTTCATTTTTGGTGAATATTGTGCATCTTTTAAACTTGTGGCACATTGTGTACATCTTTTCAAGCTTGGCACACTCTGTGAAGTTTTTTACAATTTTGGTCTATCCAATATTAATACATCTTAAAATAAAATTCAATAATTAATAAAAATAAACACATTGAACAAGAAATTAAAAAAAATTAGACATATCTTCTACAATAATTATAGTTATATCATATTTGTTTATAGGTACATGAAAATGATCTTCTAATATACATATAACCATAATTTAATTTAAAAAAATGAGAAATTAAAATTTTCAAAGAAATTTATTATAGAGCAAAGTATTTTAAAAATTCATTCCATAGATCAACAATATTTGATTAGTCTATATAAATTTAAAATAATTCAAGAAGATTAATCTCAAAATAAGATAAAATATCATTCCAATTTTTTTAAAAACAAACTCAAGATATAAATGCAAATACAGTTAAGACAATAATTTAAACATCCAATAGCCATTACAAGAAAACTAAAAAATCAAAAACATACATCAACTACAATAGAATATGAAAACTAATATGCTAGAGGATCTTGATCTGGAAGTGTCTTAGGAGGGGTGAACATCATAAAGTAGTTATTAATGGTAGCTACAGAAGTGTTGACTGAGTCAAATTGATCTCTGATCCAACCCATATCATCATTATATCTAGAATCCTATTGGTCTAGGCAAGTCTCAATATGATCAAATCATTTTTTCAAAGTGAGACTCAAGTCAATCAAACCTCTGGACCATTTCTTGATAGAAATGCTGCTTAGGTCTAGGAGCAGGTGCAGGTGCAAGTGTTGGGGCCTCTTCTTCTCCTCCAATCTCATCTCCTTCATCTCCCAAATCTTGGTGAAAAAGAGAACATAAATAAGCATTAGTAAAGAAGATTGGCAAATTATTTGGGGGATCTAGATGGAATTTGTTGTACTTCTTCTCAAGACATTGATATTTGATTTTTTTGTCCATGCATTTGCTAACACATTGCTAGTAGGCTTCTTAGGAGTATTAAGCTGAATATCATTAGCATTTCCCCCAGCCAAGTCACCTTCATCACAGACATGAACTTTTTTAAAATCATTCAACTTTTCTTCACCCTGCTTGGATGAATTTCTCTCTATTACAACATCTTTGAAACTTGAACCTATAAAAGCTTGGGACACTGGCAATGGAGATTCACCATTTCATTTATTATAGACCACAAAATTTATCAATCCCATCATCATATTATTGTGATTCAGCTTTGAGTTAGAACATTACCCATCTGTAACCAAAAATGTTTTTTTTTCCAAAATCTAGAGGAGAAGTAGACATTTGAACCTCCGATCCATCCTAACAAATAACATTCTTACCTTTACCTATTATTTTAATAGGTTTCTTCTACTTCAGCAATCCACCTTCATTAATCATCGAAGGCTTTCTGGACATGAATATACTTTACCTTCCATATTTAGAAGATCGTCAAATTCTGGAGGGGAAGAAGTCACATTAGCTCATAATGAGAATAGATTGGTTGGATTAGCACGTCAATCGATATTTGGATAACTAGTCAAACTTGGAGGTGGGTGACCCTCCACCGCCATCAATAACACGAATCAAAAATTTGAAAACCATTTTATCTCTCTAGAAAATACTGAGATGTTCTCTCTCTCAAAAAATTCAGGTTCACTCAAACTCTACTGACCCTTCTCTTTTCTTGGGTGAGACTTAAGTGTAGGACAATTAGCTTTAACATGTCCCGACTTCCTGTATTCAAAACAAATCATATCAATAGAACTTTTAAAATTTTTAATGCTCTTACATATATTCCACTTATGATGGTACTTTTGCTTCTTCCTTACAAAGCTTTTGAATTGCCTAGTGATTAAAGAAACATCATCGCTTTCAAACTCGGAAGAATCAATGTCCGTGTCATTGGCCTTCAGTGCCACATTTTTCTCCTTCTTTTTCTCACCTACATCAAGTTGTCTTTGGTTCACCCGTTGCTCATAAATAATGAGTGATCTAAGTAAATTATCAATAGAATAAAAATTCAAATCCTTAGATTCAGTAATTGCAGTAATCTTTGCATCAAAGAAAGAAGGCAAGAATCTCAAAATTGTATTCACTTTTTCATAGTTAGTTAGCTCTCTTCCTAAGGCATGCAATGAGATGATAAGTTGAGTAAACCTAGTATACATGTCAGAAATCAATTCAATAGGTTTCATATGAAAAAGTTTATAGTAATGCAATAAAATATTCAACCTAGATTGCTTAATTTAATTTATTCCTTCATAAGTAATACACAATATATCCTAAATTCTTTTACAAGTAGCACAAGTTAAAACACGCATGCAATCTTCTAATGTCAAAGCACAATAAAATAGTTCAAGCATTTTGTATTAAGTTACACTAAATCCCTATCATCGGAAGTCTATTAAGTAAAAGGAAGTCCAATTTTAATTCCATTAATTTCATGAGATGGATGTGAATAACCTTCTTTAACAAGAATCCACATACGATAGTCAATAGATTATAAAAATGTAGACATGCGATTTCCAAAAATCAAAAGAAATATTGTCAAACAAAGATGGTCAGGGAATAAAGCATCCTTCCACAGTATTATGATTACCGAAGTAAGTCATGGATCAAAATTTAAAAGTTTTTAAAAACTTAATTTTATGAACCCTACTTTAATACCACTTGAAAGTTTGGTAAGGATGTTAATCCCTTGTGAACTAGCCCAAAGCTAACCATGAGGGGGGTGAATTAGTATTTTAAAAATTTCTTAATAAAATTCACAATCGTAAACTAAACTAAAATTCACCATAAGAAAATCAAAGTGCGGAAATTTTAAATGCAAAAAAATATTAAGAAAGAACACACAGAGATTTAAAGTGGTTCAGTCAACTTGACTTATATCCACTCCATGGAGCCTCTCCTCCGGGTATTGCACTAAACTCAGTGAGTCTCCTTTTTCTCCCACAGTAAGGTGGAGAAGCCTGTACAAACCTTTTTTCCACTTATACCGATGAGGCAGAGAACCCAACTCATTTTGCTTCCTCCTAAAGCAGGCAGAGAATCCGACTCCTTTCACTTCCTCCTAAATCAGTCAGAGAACCTCAATCAATTGTTGAAGTAGACCTCTCTAGAACCACCAAGGAATAAGGAATGATGTTCAGAGAAGATGACTTAGATCCTTGCTTTAAGTAACCTTTGTGAAACCACTCATAAACTCCCCCCTCATAAGATCCTATATCTCTCTCCCTTACTCTCCCTCTCCTCTTGGCTCTCTTAGGTCAAGATAGTAGCAAAAGATATAATCATGGGTAAACAAGAGGTCTTATATAGAAGAGATTCAATTTTCTCTAAACTGCAATAAACTGACTTAATCGTCCAGGATGATATTCAGATTATCCTATTCGATTAGTTCAAATCATTGAGTATCGTCCAGAAAATAACCCTGAATACATATCTGGATGATGGAAAAGTAAACTGATCATCTAAGACAATTTCACGATCATCCCGGATGATTAGTTCAAAATGTTAAATATTATTCAGCACATAGCCCTGATTGCATGTATGGATAATGGAAATATAAATGATTGTCTAGGATAATTTGGGATCATCCCAGATGAGTAGCACAATAAAATTTTACATCATCCAAAACATCATTTTGGTTATCCAGGAAGAAACTAAGATTTGTTTAACTGATCATCCCGGATGATCCTGTGACCGTCTCGAATAATAAGATTGAGCAATCAAACCTTAATTGATTTTCTTAATTACCAGATTAATTTAGGCATAATTATAATGCATCATCCAAGATAATATCCTTGATGATGTCCAAAAAAAAACATGCCTAAATCGATCTAGCAACTGATTCTTTATAATTTAAGCCTATCATCCCAGACGATGCAAATATAGTCCAGGATGATATGCTTAATTGCAGTTGCCTTAACCAGGATGCCCTAATTAGGGTTCTTATTTTTTAACTGATCGTCTAGGATGATTTGGGATCATCTTGGATGATGTGATCAAAAATAAAAAACTCCAAAAATAGATAATATTTTTTCCTAGAGTGTATGCGTGTGCAAGGTTACTTAGCATCAGGACCCACATTGTTATAATTGATTCAAGAAAAGGTAAAAAAACTTAATGATGGTTTATAATTTGACTCAGTCCTAATTTATCCAATCTTGAGCTTGCTTGATTTGTAATTGACCTTATGGACCTGAAACATTAGTAGGCAAGGCAGAAATAAAAAAATAGAAGTGAAAGAAATGTTCGTTATCATCAAAATTATAATTCCTAAAACTAGATTCACAACATCAATGAATGCCCTAGCAAAGCTTACAAATGAATTTGCCTGCCTAAAAGAAGTCTCTATTCTTATAAAAGTACAAGATTTAAAGACTATATATGCTATAGATTTGGAGCACATCAATAAGAAATCTTCCTAGTGTTATAAATCTATTTTTGATTATGATTTTGATGATAGCAAACAAATCTGGCTTTTTTCTCTATTGACTTTTCAGGACCCAATGATCGGACAAAAATCAGAATCAGCTCAAGATGGAATAGATTAGGGTTGAGTCAGTCTGTAATTTTATTTTTTCCCTTCTTGAGTCAATTGTAATCTTTGGTGTGACTAATGCAAAGTAACCCTACACATGCACACTTGAGAGACTTAGAATTTCTATTTTTTACTCAAATTAGCCAGGATGATATTTACATCGGCCTGGATGATCTGGCTTAAAACAAAAATTCTAATCAGGGGTTCTAAATTAAGGCAGCCGTAATTAGCCAATCGGCCTGCACAATACGTGTATCGGCGAGGATGATGGGATCAAAACAGAAAGAAATTACTGCCATAAACAATTAAGGTATTCTGTATTTTTGGAAATCGGTCAGGACGATCTTTGATCGGCCTAGACGATATTCACAATTATGCCATAATTAATCAGATAAATCAAGGAAGTAATTAAGAATGATTGATACAATCACATGTCCTGGATGATCTCAGGATCGGCCAGGATGATATATTCAAATAACCTTAGTTACTCCTGGACGATCGGGATCGGACAGCTTGAATTCATGGCGATGCTCTGGATGATTTTTCTCTGATTTGAACTGATCAGCCTGGATGATCGTGAGATCATCCGGGACGATCAAGCCAATTTTAAATCATCCAATTTGCATTCAGGGTGATGCTCTGGCTGATCTCATAGAATTTGTACTGATCGGCCAGGATGATTTCCATATCATCCTGGACGATATAATCGGCAACTTGCTGTTGCAAATCTATTTTCATGGCTTATATTTTGATAATTGACAAACATTATTTCTCTTGGACTGCTTGTTGCTTCTAACTTTTTAGGAATCGAAGATCAAACGAACAAGATAAAGCCAGTTCAGGATTACATAAGTTTAGGGTTGAGTCAGTCTATACTTTTGTTTTTAACTTTTTGAGTCTACTTGTAATGGTCAAAGAGACTGATGCTAAGTAACCCTACACACACACTTGTGAGACTTAGAATTTCTATTTTTACTCATATCGGCCAAGATGATTTTTTTTATCAGCCTGGACGATCAGGCTTAAAACAGAAAGTCTAAATGAGGATTCTTAATTAAGGCAGCCGACATTAACATATCGACCTGGACGATACGTGTATCATCCAGGACGATATTCTCAAAACAGAAAGAAGTTACCGCCATAGACAATTAAGGTATACTTTATTTTTAAATTATCGGCCAGGTCGATCCTTTATCGGCCTGGACGATATTCACAAATTATGCCTTAATTGATCAGGAAATCAAAGGAGTAATTAAGAATGATTGATACGATCATATCGTCCTGGACGATCTCAGGATTGGCCAGGACATTCCAATCAAAAACCTTAACTTACTTCATGATGATAAATATCGACCAGCTCGTATCAAGGGCTATTCTCAGGACGATTTTCCTCTGATTTGAACTGATCGGCCTGGACGATCGTGAGATCAAGCCAATTTTCAATCGTCCAGTCTTGCATCCAGGGCGATGCTCTGGCCGATCTTCTGAATTTTATACTGATCGGCCAGGCCGATGTCCATATTGGCCTGGACGATAAAGTCGACAACTTGCAATTAATGAGCTCCTTTGAAGCTCTTCTATTTAAGAGCTCATGTTCAACTTTTTGACAGGCCTTTGGCTGCTGCCTTGACCTGAGAAGACATTGAGGAGAGAAAGAGAGAGAGGGAGAGAGAGAGGATCTTGTGAGGGGGAGTTTGTGAGGGGATTCACAAGGGTTGCTTCAAGGATCGCTCTGCTTGTTCTTCGTCTAGAGTTTCTCATCCGTGGAAGGGTCGGTAGAGGTAAGCAGTTAGCTTTTGGTTGTGGTTTTCTGCCAGCTTCAGGACGAAGCAAATGGAGGTAGGATCTCTGCCTTGTCGGGGTGGCAAAAAGGAGGTTCTTATGAGGGCTTCTCCGCCTAGCCGTGGGGGCTAAAGGAGCGTCACGTTTTGTAGTGCAATACTTGGAGGGTGCCTCCAAGGAGTGGACGTAAGTCGAGTTGACCGAACCACTATAAATTTTTATGTTATTATTTTTTGCTTCCGCACTTTTAATTCCGCATTTAATTTTGTGGTGTGATTTTGGTTTATGCAATTTTTATTCTTTGTGAAAAAAAATTTTAAAATACCAATTCACCCCCCCCCCCCTCTTGGTTAGATTGGGCCAGTTCTATAGGGCTTAACATCCCTAACGAACTTTCAAGTGGTATCAGAGCACTTTCTAGTGTCATCTGAGCACTTTCAAGTGGTATCAGAGCGGGATACAAAAATTTAAGTTTGAAAACTTTTGGAATTTAATCCATGGCTAACCTTGTGAATCGTAACACTATGGAAGGGTATTCTATTACCCGACCTCCCCTATTCGATAACCTACCTTTTAACTTTTGGAAAACCCGCATGTCAACGTTTTTACAATCTACTTATTTTCGCATGTGGATGCTTATTCAAGAAGGTTATTCTCCACCTTCTCGTGAAATTAATGGTGTTAAAACTGAAATTTCTTTTACTGAATGGACTTTTGATGAACGAGATTTAGCTCAATTAAATGCAAAATATTTGAACTATTTTTTCTGTGCTTTAAAATCTGAGGATTACATGCGTGTCTCAACTTGCAAAACTGGTAAAGAGATTTGGGATAAATTGTGCATCACCTATGAAGGTACTAATGAGGTTAAACAATCCCGTTTAAACATTCTCTTGCATGACTATGAACTTTTTTGTATGAAACCTCATGAATCGATTTCTGACTTGTACACTAGGTTTACTCAGAAAGTTACTTCACTGCATGCACTAGGAAAAGAACTTTCGAACTATGAAAAAGTAAACAAGATTTTGAGAAGCTTGCCTTCGTCATATGATGTTAAAATCACTGCAATCACTGAATCTAAGGATTTGAACACCTATTCTATTGATAACTTACTTGGCTCACTCATTGCTTACGAGCAAGGGGTGAATCAAATAAATCTTGATGCAGGTGAGAAGAAAAAGGAGAAAACAATTGCACTGAAGGCGCACAAATCGGATTCTGAATCTTCCGGGTCTGAAAGCGATGAAGTTGCCTTCATCACTAGGCAATTCAAAAGCTTTCTAAGGAAGAAACAAAAGCATCATCAAAGTTGAAGAAAATGTAAGGAATATAAACATGTTAAAGGATATTCTGATGTTGTCTGTTTTGAATGCAGGAAGTGTGGATATGTGAGACCGATTGCCCAACACTTTAAGATAACACAAGCAAGGAAAAGATTGAGGAAAAATCTAAGTTTAAGAAGGAGAAAAAGAGAATCCAAGAGACATTCTGGGCAGAATCTGGTACTAATTCCTCTGAGACTGAACCAGAGGAAGAGACAATGAACCTGTGCTTAATAGGGGAATATCATCTTGAGCAAAGTGATGAGGAAGAGGTATGTAAACCAACCTATTATGAATTATTTGAAATTTGTGAAAAAAATCCATGCATCATACAAAAAACTTAAGAAGACACATGCTAGCCAAAAAGTGGAACTTGTAAATTTGCAGAAAAAGTATGAAGTCATTCTTAAAGATCATTCAATAATTGATTCTAATCACATGGTTCTTCTTGATGAATTTGATGAGTTGAACAAAAAGCATTCAGAATTAATTGATGAACATAAGGCATTGAAAGTTTCACACACCTCACTTAATTCTGATCTTAAGAAATCTAAAGAGATTGAGAAAAATTTGAGGATTGATAATGAGCCATTAAAAAGAACTAACTTGAGGATTCAAAATGATTTGGATACAATTAAGAAAAATCGGATGACACCTACTTTTAATCTTAAGCTGGAATCTAGGAAGAGGCATTATAACTCAAACCATTTAAGAAACCCTTTTCCTGGAGTTAGATGTTTCTCATGTGGCATGCTAGGACACATCTCACACACTTGCACCGTTCACCGTAGTTCACATTGGGTGTGGAGATCTAAGATGCATGATTCACAGCATATCATATCTGCATTGCACTTTACTTTTCCTAAGAAGGGGCCCAAATCTGTTTGGGTTCCTAAATATGACTGTTGTTGAGTTTTGCAGGTGTGCTCTCACCAAAGACCTCATGGGAGCATATGATAACTGGACATAAGGAGGCTCGCAGCTCATAAATGCTTAAACCTGCTGCTTAAATAATTTCTTGAATTTTTTTTTTTTTAAGTTTCTTTTATTTGTTTTGTTATGTTATAGATTTTCGTTATTTTAGATTAGTTTGTTTTCATGTTGCTTTTATGATTGGTTTTCATATGTTGGATCTTTTCAAGTTTTTAGATTTTGGAAGTTTTTGGAGATAGTGTTTAGCTTTTCTAAATCGGTTAAAGGAGAAATCTTGTTGATGGTTTCCCTTCTTCTGACCTTGTTTAATGGTATGATGTTCTTCTCTAAACAAAAGTCTAAACTCATTTTAACCAATTTTTTATTAAGATCCTTTTCTTATCTTGTTATATTAATTTATCTTATGCATAATAGCCAAAGTTCTTATATATCATTCAAGTTTTTTTGAAATCTTGCCATTGCATTTATCACATGATTTTGATTTCGTGCTGTGGATTGTTCTTCCCTATGTTAGAGAGAGAGCTCCTATTCTCTAATATTTGGAGGATATACTCACAACTAAGTTTTTTTTAGGGTATATTAAAGATTTTCTAGCTTGCAAAAGTTAAAAAAAAAAAGGAAAGAGGTCAATGAAGCCAAATTAAAAAGAAAGCTGTATACACAAAAGTGTATCAAAGAATCAAAAGATGCTCAAAGAGCCAATCGAAGTAACAAGAGGCATAAAATGAGCCCACTAAATGCAAGCTATCCTCTCTTTGCTAAAACTCTTAAAACTTAAAGAACTCATGGATTATGTGATGCTTTCAAAGACTTTATTTCAATTTCCATGATTGAGAAAAATTACTTTGTTTTATTAATTATGAGATATTTTCTTTGTAAACAAGTCTTGAATGGATCTTCTTATCCTATTTATTTATTTTGAATTAGGCCTATGTTTTCTAAAAGAATTTTGTACCCTGAAGGATGTCCGATCTAGGGTTAACAGAATCAGATGTTCTACCTTCTTCTGATTGGGATTTGTTAAACTCCTTGATCTCTTGAAACTCTAAAAGTTTATCTTTTTGAAAATTTCTCATATGATGCCTCTATAAAATAAAAAAAATAGAAAAATTAAAATCCAATAATATTCGTTTTTATTTTCCCTTGTGTTTTTACTTTTCTTTTACTGTGTTTTTCTTTTGTTTTATTTTTTGAGGGCCTTGAGCATCACCATCTATTCCTTAGTTTCATTTACTAGTCACATCGTCCTGGCTGATACTTTTATCGTCCTGGACGATAGGACAAAATCTCTTCAAAATTCATCTGCTGACCTTTTCTGTGCTTGGTGTAACTCATCATCCTGGACGATCTGATCGAACTCTATTGCAATCATGATGATAGTCCTGGTCGATAGAATATTTCGTCTGGCCAATGCATTTTATGTGCATCGTCCTGGCCGATACACTGGATCGTCCTGGATGATCCACGTGTCAGCACGTTTAAATCTTTAAATTCGGCCCCAGACGAACCATTATTGGACAATCGGTCGGGCCGATCCACTGTTCATCCTGGACGATACACGTGGCAGTGATTTAAAACATTTTAACTTTGGTCGGTACGATCAATTATTGTGCATCGTCCTGGACGATACACTTAATCGGCCCGGACGATCTGCTTTTTCAACGGTCGTCCGGATTGACTCCTCAGGCCAATCGCCTGTGTCTAATCGGCCTGGTCGATATCTGATCAGCCTGGACGATTGGACCGTCTTTTTGACCAATCAGCCTGTACGCAATTCTTGAGCCATATCGGCCTGGACGATGCTGCGATCGGCCAGGATGATATGGCTGTTTCTTTAAATTCTGGCCGTTCCAGCCATAGTTTTTCACTCACCGCCTTTTCTCCTTGTGTGTTTTCTTGCTAACTCCTCTCTATGGCTGGTGGGAAACGTGTCCGTCAAACTTCTGGGAGTTCTTCGAGGGCTAGGATTGACCCTCGTTTTAGGGAAGCAGAAGATGAAGCCGCCTATCATCTTTACAAAGAGTGTGGGATAACTGTCTCCAGAATCATCAATCCTGCCCACATCTCATACCCGGTAATGGATCTTTTTGCTCACACCTCCCTTTGCTTCATTCTGTCTCTTACTTTACCTTTCAATTCCGAATTTCTTTGAGAGTTTTTTGCAAACCTTCACATTAACGCTACCTTCACAGCACTGACTTCCTATGTGAATCAACGCCCTATCAAAATCACATATCAGGATTGTGTTGATCTTTTATAGCTATCCACCACCGGGGATAAGCTGCACTTAATCGCCTCTGATCCTGATCTTGACTGGTCCATGGAGAATCACTTCCTTCGCCATACTAATGTACCTTTTCATATTGGAGAGACTAGCTCTTTAATCAAAGATGCTAGGACAATCCAACATGTCCTTTGCACCTCCATAATTCCAAAAGCCGGTGACCGAATCCACATCACCCCTCTACTTTCCCTCACTACTTTCTACATCATGGCTCATAGATAATTTAATATTGCGGACTTAATTTTTTGATACATTGATCATTTAACCACAATCTGTGATCCAGGTCACAAGAGGAAACCCAATCTAGCCTTAGGACACATCATAGCCTATGTCCTTGAAACCAAATACCAACTTCAGTATCCTATTCCACCAAACCTCCCAACTCCCTTCTACTCAAATAGTTCCTTCAGTACCATTCACAGTACTCATCTCCACCCTGAGGAATCTCTGGGGGCTAGAGAGGAGGAGGCTCCCGCTCCCGCTCCCTTTCTTGACCCTGTTCCTCTCCACCAGCACTCACCGGTTGAGTAGTTGATTGAGAGGTTTGATCGATGGGAGACCCACTTTGATGCCTACGTTGCTACACAGGAGCAGCAACACTCTGAGGACATTGCCCGCTATGAGAAGCACTGCACTAAGGATTTAGCCCGATTTGATAGTTTTCTTACTCACCAGCAGCAGCAGCATGACCAGGACCGCCTGGTTCAATGCTCAGTTTACCACGCTTGCCAGCTACTTTCAACAGCCACCTCCACCACCTCCATCAGATGATCAGGATCCCTCGTTCTTTTAGTCTGTGCTTTCTGTTGTTTGTTTTATGTTTGATTTTTAGTCTTTGTTTTATTTTTCTTTTATATCTGGACCCTCTTTTATGATGACAAAATGGGGAGTAGGGTGTGGTAGGAAAAGTTATTGAAACCTTGAAATTCTAATGGATTTTTTTTAGATATTTTCCTACTTGTGTTTGCCATCATCAAAAAGGGGGAGATTATTTCAAATCTATTTTCATGGCTTATATTTTGATGATTGACAAACACTATTTCTATTGGACTGCTTGTTGCTTCTAACTTTTTAGGAATCAAAGATCAGACGAACAAGACAAAGCCAGTTCAGGATTACATAGGTTTAGGGTTGAGTCAGTCTATACTTTTGTTTTTCACTTTTTGAGTCTACTTGTAATGGTCAAAAAGACTGATCCTAAGTAACCCTACACACACACACTTGTGAGACTTAAAATTTCTATTTTTACTCATATCGGCCAGGACAATTTTTTTTATCGGCCTAGACGATCAGGTTTAAAATAGAAAGTCTAAATGAGGATTCTTAATTAAGGCAGCCGACATTAACATACCGGCCTGGACGATACGTGTATCAGCCAGGATGATATTCTCAAAATAGAAAGAAGTTGTCGCCATAAACAATTAAGGAATACTTTATTTTTAAATTATCGGTCAGGCCGATCCTTTATCGGCCTGGACGATATTCACAAATTATGCCTTAATTGATCAGGAAATTAAGTGAGTAATTAATGATGATTGATACGATCATATCATCTTGGACGATCTCAGGATTGGCAAGAACGATCCAGTCAAAAACCTTAAGTTACTTCAGGATGATAAATATCGGCCAGCTCGTATCCAGGGCTATTCTCAGGATGAGGTAGGTTCTCTGCCTTGCCGGGGTGGCAAAAAGGAGGTTCTTATGAGGGCTTCTCCGCCTAGCCGTGGGGGCTAAAGGAGAGTCACGTTTTGTAGTACAATACTTGGAGGGTTCCTCCAAGGAGTGGATGTAGGTCAAGTTGATCGAACCACTATAAATTTCTGTGTTCTTATTTTTTGCTTCCGCACTTTTAATTCCGCATTTATTTTTGTGGTGTGATTTTGGTTTATGCAATTTTTATTCTTAGTGAAAAGAAATTTTAAAATACCAATTCACTCCCCCCCCCCCCCCTCTTGGTTAGCTTGGGCCAGTTTTATAGGGCTTAACATCCCTAATGAACTTTCAAGTGGTATCAGATCACTTTCTAGTGTCATCTGAGCACTTTCACTTGCAATTAATGAGCTCCTTTGAAGCTCTTCAATTTAAGAGCTCTTGTTCAACATTTTTTAACAATCTTTTGCTACTGCCTTGACCTGAGAAGACCTTGAGGAGAGAAAGAAAGAGAGTGTGAGTGAGAGAGACAGAGAGAGAGAGAGAGGATCTTGTGAGGGGGAGCTTGTGAGGGGATTCACAAGGGTTACTTCAAGGATCGCTTTGCTTCTTCTTTATCTAGAGTTTCTCATCCGTGGAAGGGTCGGTAGAGGTAAGGATTCAGCAACTGATAGTGGTTCTCTGTCAGCTTCATGAGGAAGCAAAATGAGATAGGTTCTCTGCCTTGCTGGGGTGGTAAAAAGAGGTTCTTTGTAAAGGCTTTTACGCCTAGCTGTGGGGGCTAAAGGAGAGTCACGATTGTAGTGCAATACTCGGAGGGCGTATCCGGGGAGTGGATGTAGGTCGAGTTGACCGAACCACTATAAATTTCTGTGTTCTTGTTTCTTGCTTCCGCACTTTAATTTCCGCATTTATTTTTCTTGTGGTGTGATTTTGGTTTATAAGATTTTACTTCTTTGTGAAAATAATTTTTTAAAATACCAATTCACCCCCCCCCTCTTAGTTAGCTTGGGCCAGTTCTATAGGGCTTAACATCCCTAACGAACTTTCAAGTGGTATCAGAGCGGGATTCAAAAACTAAGTTTGAAAACTTTTTGAATTTGATCCATGGCTAACTTTGGGAATAAAAACACTATTGAAGGTTATTCAATTACACGACCTCCATTGTTTGATAACTTACCTTTTGATTTCTAGAAAACCCACATGTAAATATTTTTATAATCTACTGATTATCGCATGTGGATGCTTATCAAAGAAGGTTATTCTCCACCTTCTCGTGAAATTAATGGTGTTAAAATAGAAGTTTCTTTTACTGCATGGACTTTCAATGAAAGAGATTTAGCTCAATTGAATGCAAAATGTTTCAACTATTTTTTCTGTGCTTTAACGTATGAGGATTACATGCGTGTCTCCACTTGCAAAACTGGTAAAGAAATTTGGGATAAATTATGTATCACGTATGAAGGCACTAATGAAGTTAAACAATCCCGTTTGAATATTCTCTTGCATGACTACGAACTTTTTTGTATGAAATCTCATGAATCTGTTTCTAACATGTATACTAGGTTTACTCAGATAGTAACTTCACTACATGCATTAGGAAGATAACTTTAAAACTATGAAAAAGTAAACAAGATTTTGAGATGCTTCCCTTCGTCATATGATGCTAAAATCACTACAATCACTAAATCTAAAGATTTAAACACTTATTCTATTGATAACTTACTTGGCTCACTCATTGCTTACGAGCAAGGGGTGAATCAAAGAAATCTTGATTAAGGTGAGAAGAAAAATGAGAAAACGGTGGCACTGAAGGCGCACAAATCAGATTCTGAATCTTTCAGGTCTGAAAGCGATGAAGTTTCCTTCATCTCAAGCCAATTCAGAAACTTTCTAAGGAAGAAGCAAAAGCATCATTGGATAAAAGGTAAGGATAACAAATATTCTAAAGGATCTTCTAATGTTGTTTGTTATGAATGCAAGAAGCCTGGACATGTGAAAGTCGATTGTTCTACACTTCAAGATCACTCGAGCAAAGAAAAGAAAAAAGGTGAGGAGAAACCTAAGTTTAGGAAGGATAAGAAGAGAGTCAAAAAGTCATTCTGGGCAGAATCTGGTACTGATTCCTCTGAGACTGAACCAGAGGAAGAGACAACAAATCTGTGCTTAATGGGGGAAGATCATCTTGAGCAAAGTGATGAGGAAGAGGTATGTAAACCAACCTATGATGAATTGTTTGAGATTTATGAGAAAATCCATGCATCATACAAAAAACTTAAGAAGACTCATGCTAACTTAAAATTGGAACTTGTAAAATTACAAAAAGAGTATGAAGTTATTCTTAAAGATCATTCAACGATTGATTCTAATCACATGGCTCTTCTTGATGAATTTGATGATTTGAACAAAAAACATTCAGAATTAATTAATGAGAATAAAGCATTAAAAGTTTCACACACCTCTCTTCAATCTGATTTCAAGAAATCTAAAGAGAAAGAGAAAAACTTGAGGGTTGAGAATGATATTCTAAAAAATATAAACTTGAGGATTAAAAATGAATTGGATACACTTAAGAGAAATTGGAAGACTCCCACTTTGAATCCAAAGCCAAAACCTAGGAAGAGGCATTATAACTCAAACCATTTAAGAAAACCTTTTCCTGGAGTTAGATGTTTTTCATGTGGCATACTAGGACACAACTCACACACTTGCACCGTTCACCGTAGTACACATTGGGTGTGGAGACCTAAGGTACATGATTCACAGCATACCACACCTGCATTGTATTCTATTTTTCCTAAGAAGGGACCCAAACTAGTTTGGGTTCCTAAATCTAACTGTTGTTGAGTTTTACAGGTGTGCTCTCACCAAAGACCTCATAAGAGCATAGGATAATTGGACATATGGAGGCTCACAACTCAAAATTGTTTAAACTTGCTGCTTCATAATTTCTTGAAATATTTTTTAATTGGTTTAGTGTTATTTTTTGTTGTATGCTAGCTTTTTATTATTTTTAGATTGTTTTGTTTTTGCTTTGCTTTTATATTTGGTTTTCCATATGATTATCTTTTCAAGCTTATAGATTTTGGAGATTTAAAGCCATTGATTATCATATCTAAATCGGTCAAAGGGAGAAACACCATTGATGGTTTTCTTCCCTCTAATCTCTATTAGTGACATAATCTTGTTTTTTAGACAAAAGTCTATCTCATATAGACAAATGGTTTTTGAAACTAAGATTCTTTTTATCTTGCTACAATAATCTATCTTGTGCATAATATCCAAAGTTCTTATATATCTTTCAAGTTAAATGAAATTTTGTCATTGTATTTATCACATGATTATGATTTTGTTTTGTGGCTTGTTCTTCCCTATGTTTGAGAGAGAGCTCCTATTCTCTAATATTTGGAGGATATACTCACAACTAAGATTCTTTTTAAGGGTTTTTGTTAAAATTTAGCTTGAAAGAATTAAGAGGGAAAGTGGAAAAGATGCAAATTTGAAATTATATATATATATATATATATATATATATATATATATATATATACAAATGTGTATCAAAAATCAAGATGCTCAAAGAACCAAATCAAAGATACAAGAGGCATAAAATGAGCCCACTAAATACAAGCTATTCTCTCTTTTCTGAACTCTTAAAACTTAGATAACTCAATTGTTATTTGATGCTTTCAAAGGCTTGAGTTCAAATTTCAAGATTGAGACAAATTACTTTGGTATATTATTTATAAAATATTTTCTTTGTAACCAAATTTTGATTGGATCTTCTTTTTACCCAATAAAGTTTTTTTGAGTTAGACCTTTTAGTTTTAAAAGGATGATAATTGCCCTGAAAGAAGTCCGAGCTAGGGATTAACAAGATCGGATATTCGACCTTTTTTAGATTTTGACTTGTTTACTCTTTGATTTTTTTAATCTCTAAAATTTAATTGTTTGAGAAATTTTCTATATAGATACTTTGCTAAAAAAAAATTTAAAAATTAAAAAATTAAAAAACTAAAAAAAAAATTAAAACCAAAAATAAGAAAATTTTTCCTTTCTTTTATTTTTTTTTTTTTTGTTTTCTTTTTTGCCTTTTTTTATTATTGTTTCTAGCTTTGTATTGTGAGTTATTTTTGAGGGCTTTGATCATTAATATATTTTCCTTGGATTCAAATTTCTTGTCACATCGTCTTGGTCGATTCTTATATCGTCCTGGACGATAGGACAAATTATCTTCAAATTTCTATATGCTGAACTTTTCTCTGCTTGCTGTAACTCTTCGTCCTGGATGATAATTTATCGTCCTGGACAATAATTTATCGTCCTGGACGATCTGATCGAACTCTGTTGATAGTCTTGGCCGATAACATATTTCATCCTAGCCAATGCATTTTATGGTCATCATCCTGGCTGATACACTAGATCATCCTGTACAATCCATATGTCAGCACGTTCAAATCTTTAAAATCGGCTCAGGATGATCCATTATTAGACAATCGTCCTGGCTGATCCACTATTTGTCCTTGACGATACACGTGGCACATATTTAAAATATTATAATATTGGCCGGTACGATTAATTATTATGCATCATTCTGGACGATACACTTAATTAGCTCGGACGATTTGCTTTTTTCAACGGTCGTCCTGCTTGACTCCTCGGGATGATCGCCTGTCTCTAATCAGCCTGGCCGGTAACTGATCGGCTCGGCCGATCGAACCTCTTTTTTGACCAATCAGCCTGTACGCAATTATTGTACCATATCATCCTTGACAATTCTATGATCGGCCTTTACGATATGGCCGTTTCTTTAAAATCAGGCCATTCCAGCCATGTTTTTCACCTCACACTTCTTCTTCTCTTGTGTTTTCTTACAGATTTCTTGCTATGGCTGGTGGGAAGCGAGTGTGACAAGCTTCTGGAAGTTCATCGAGGTCCAATCTGGACCCTCGATTCAGGGAGGTAGAAGATCATACAGCTTACCGTCGCTACAAAGAATGTGGCATCACTCTTTCTAGAACCATCAATCCTGCCCACCTTTCATATCCGGTAATGGATCTCTTTGCTCACACTTTTCTTTGTTTCATTCTTTCTCTCGTTGTTCCTTTTTCCTCCAAACTTCTGTTAGAGTTTTATGCAAATTTTTGTATAAATCCTACTTTCATAGCCCTGACCTCCTATATGAATTGACGTCCGGTTGAGATCACATATCAGGTCTGTGCTGTTTGCAGCTATCCACCACCGGGGATAAGCTGCATATAATTATCTCTGATCCTGACTTAAACTGGTCCGCTGCAAATCATTTTCTATGCCAAACCAACTCTTACTTTCATGTTGGAGAGACTAGCTCTTTAGTCAAAGATGCTAGGACAATCCAACATGTCCTTCACACCTCCATAATTCCAAAAGCTAGGGACAGAATCCACATCACCCTATTACTTTCTCTTACCACCTTTTACGTCATGGCCCAAAGAGATTTCAATGCTACTGATCTAATCTTTCGATACATTGATCATTTAACTATAATCCGTGATCCAGGCCATAGAAGAAAACCCAACCTTGCTTTAGAACATCTCATAGCCTATATTATCGAAACCAAATACAATCTTCAATATCCTGGTTATCATGACCTTTAGCCTCCTTGCTACTCAAATAATTCTTTCACTATTCTTCACAGTACTCATCTCCACCCAGGAGATGAGGAACCTCGGGGGGCTGAGGAGGAGAAGGTTCCCGCTCCTGCTCCTGTTCTTAATCCTACTCCTCTTCCCCAGCACTCTCAGTTTGACCAATTAATGGAGAGATTTGATCGATGGGAGACCCGTTTTGACGCTTACGTTGCTGCACAGGAGCAGCAATATTCTGAGGACATGGCCCACTAGAGCAACACCGGACATAGGACTTAGCCCATTTTGATAGCTACATTACTCACCAGTAGCAGCAGCATGACCAGGACATTGCCTAGTTCAATGCTCAGTTTACAACGCTAGCTAGCTACTTTCAGTAGCCTCCTCCACCACCTCCATCTGATGATCATAATCCCACATTTTTTTAGTTTTTGTTTTCTACTTTCTGTAGTTTGTTTTAGTTTCTGTTGTATTTTTACTTTTTTTTATGTGTGTCTAGGACCCTCTTTTTGGGATGACAAAAGGGGGACTAGGCTATGGTAGGAAAATTTGATGTGATGCTTGTAACTTTGAAATTATAATGAATTGCTGTTTTTACTGAGTTTTTCTTACTTTTGTTTGTCATCATAGAAAAGGGGGAGATTGTTACAAATCTATTTTTGATTATGATTTTTATGATAGCAAACAAATCTGGCTTTTTTCTCTATTGACTTTTCAGGACCCAAAGATCGGACGAAAATCAGAATCAGCTCAAGATGAAATAGATTAGGGTTGAGTCAGTCTGTAATTTTATTTTTTCCCTTCTTGAGTCAATTGTTATCTTTGGTGTGACTAATTCAAAGTAACCCTACACACACACTTGAGAGACTTATAATTTCTATTTTAACTCAAATCAGCTAAGACGATATTTACATCGGCCTAGACGATCTAGCTTAAAACAAAAAAACTAATCAGGGGTTCTAAATTAAGGCAGCCGTAATTAGCCAATCGGTCTGGATGATACATGTATTGGTCAGGATGATAGCATCAAAATAGAAAGAAATTGTCGCCATAAACAATTAAGGTATTCTATATTTTTGGAAATCGGCCAGGACGATCTTTGATCGGCCTAGAAGATATTCACAATTATGCCTTAATTAATCAGACAAATCAAGGAAGTATTTAAGGATGATTGATTTGATCTCATCATCATATACAATCTCAAGATCGGCCAGGATGATCTATTCAAAAAACCTTAGTTACTCCTGGACGATCGGGATCGGACAGCTTGAATTCAGGGCGATGCTCTGGACAATTTTGCTCTTATTTGAACTGATCGGCCTGGACGATCATGAGATCGTCCAGGATGATCAAGCCAATTTTCAATCATCCAGTTTGTATTCAAGGCAATGATATGGCCGATCTTATGGAATTTGTACTGCTCGGCCAGGACGATTTCGATATCGTCTTGGTCCATATAGTCGGCAACTTGCAATTAATGAGCTTCTTTGAAGTTCTTCTATTTAAGAGCTCTTGTTCAACATTTTTGAAAAATCTTTTACTGTTTCCTTGACCTGAGAAGACCTTGAGGAAAGAAAGAGAGAGAGAGAGAGAGAGAGAGAGAGAGAGAGAAGAGAGAGAGAGAGAGAGAGAGAGAGAGAGAGAGAGAGAGAGGATCTTGTGAGGGGGAGCTTGTGAGGGGATTCATAAGGGTTGCTTCAAGGATCGCTCTGCTTCTTCTCCGTCTAGAGTTTCTTGTCCGTGGAAGGGTCGGTAGAGGTAAGGATTCAGCAACTGATAGTGGTTCTCTGCCAGCTTCAAGAGGAAGTAAAAGGAGATAGGTTCTCTTCCTTGTCGGGGTGGCAAAAAGAGGTTCTTTGTAAAGGTTTCTCCGCCTAGATGTGGGGGCTAAAGGAGAGTCACGATTGTAGTGCAATACTCGGAGGGCGCCTCCGGGGAGTGGACATAGGTCGAGTTGACCGAACCACTATAAATTTCTATGTTCTTGTTTCTTGCTTCCACACTTTAATTTCTTCACTTATTTTTCTTGTGGTGTGATTTTGGTTTATGTAATTTTACTTCTTTGTGAAAAGAATTTTTTAAAATACAAATTCACCCCCCCCCCCTGTTGACCTCGTTTTTGTATGAGGTTACTAGGACCCACCCGGGTTTTATTTTGGTGACCTAATGATCGACAAGTTCTCACTTGTCGATCATATAGGTCCCAAACATATCCCATTCAACTCTTAATCAAAGTTCCAATTAACTTTCAATCATCCAATTTTTGATCTACATTTTGATAAATTAACCTTTCAATCATCATCGCCTACAATACGACTTGTGATCGACCTCATTGCTCTTCTTTGAAATCAACATTGAACTGTATATACATATTAATTAAGATCAATTTGAGTGCACACATTACATTTGGGGATATCTAGTTCGATTTGAGCCAATTTGAGTCCTATGACGCCGTCGTCAATTGTGAAGTTGAGTTAATTTATTATTATTTTGAGTTGAGCGAAATCTAGATTAATCAAAATCCTTTGAATTTTCTTCAAACAAATTTAATCAAGCGCGTTCGAGATGATTTGAATTAATTTTGATGAAATTTTATTTTCTACGGCTTCGATTGAGTTGATTTCAACATGTTTTGACCTAATCTATATCTAATTGACATCTTTTATCCCTAAACCAACTTTGAATAATTGATTTAAAATACGAATCTATAAAAAACTTCATTGCTTTATCTATTCTTTTAGTTCCAATTATCCTCAAAGTTTTAGATAAATTTCAGCCCATGATTTATTAAAAAAAATTTTAATTAAGCATTTGATAGCAGCCATATGATCAACTTTTAAAGGGGATGATGGTCTCTTGATTTGGATATAGCATTAGGGCAAGCCGTCATCTTCTGATATCCACGACTCCATTCTCCACAAGCAGCCGCCCCTCTGGAGAGATTTCTTCTACATTTTTCGGAGCTGCTAGGGCCGGCCAAGCTCTCACACACACGATCCCCTTTATCATTCCAACGATTTCCTCTCTCTGACCCATCTTTGGAGCTGCTAGGGCCGGCTAAGCAGCTGCTCCTTCATGCTTCCCATCCGTCCAAGGTAGAGGAAGAAGAAGAAAGTCTACTCAAAGGTTTCAGCCATCGCTCTCTTTGTACAGCAAGTGTCGGCCAGCCTCCCCTACAGCAGATGTTGGCCGGTCCTTACAGCAGAGTTCGGCCAACAATAGAAGGGGGCTTGCTGTAGATCTTTGGCTAAGCAAGGAGGAAATCTGCTGCTCTCCATTCGACTGGTAAGATGGGGAATCTGCTGGCGATTCCCCCCACTTGAGCTGTAAGAGATCTATGCTGTTCATTTCTCCATTCAGGCAAAGGAGAAGAAACAAAAAAAAAAATATTATTGTTGGGGCTCCAACTGGCAAGACTTCAAATAAAGAGGAAAAGAAGTAAAGGGGCTGCTTCATTTCCAGCCAAGATTTAGCCACAAGAATAGGGAGAACAACTGCAGATTTCAATAATGATTGGAGGGGTTAGCTGTTGTTTTCAACACCCAGCAAGATGACGTGCTTACAATAGGATATGACTTACATTTTGGGCCAAGGACGAGATATTGACTTGGTCATTAGCTGTGGGTGTAATGTGAAAGATCATACCAATAGGCACGACGGCAAAATTTGATACATTGGTTTTCAACTGAAGCTAAGTTCAATGAATGACGAGCTATGTAGATTGAACACATTAAAACTGTAAGTAAAATAAACAATCCTGCTAAAAATTTATTCTATTGTTCACAACTTGTTTGGTAAATTACAGTTAGCTTTGTTTGGTGAAATAAATATTTCCACCGAGTGATTTATGTGGCTACTAGTTTAACACTTTTCACACATATTATTTTTAAGGATTCAACAATTTCAGAGTCACCTTCCTTTCAGGATTTTTTTTTTTAATTTCTTTGCAGTAGCAAATCATAATATATTATCTTACATATATGCATATTTTCCATGTTACTAGAGATATCTTATTTTGTTTTATTAATGAGTGATTTTCCTTATGACAACTTCACTGTCATTCTTCCTCAGGTTAAAACTGCTTGCTTAGCAATGTTAAAGATGCATTTATTGAAGAAATTCTTTGTTTCAACAAGATGGAAAGACCTTATCTCAGTCAATACGTCACAACTCTATATCATATAATTTAAAATTGAATAAATAAGGCCTTATGTTTCTTTTTTTTTTTAATTAAAATAATTTTTCTATTGAATTGTTAAAAAAAAAAGAGAGCAAATACATATTAATATACGACAAGATTTTCTTAGTTATGTGGACATTTATTTAACTTGATTCATGCGCTCTTTCATAAACTTGTTGAAGTGATTATTACAAATTCATTCCCTCTCATCTGATAGCATATATATGATTTGATCGTTCTGCTCGCAGGCTATATCTATTTTTAAATCTCGTCTTTCTTTTATTTAGATGATGATGCTCAATTTTCCTTTTTTTCCCATTTCAATTCTTTCAGATTAATGATATGTAATCAATGTGTCATGTGGAGCAGATAGCTTTTATTGCAGTCAATTCTGTGAAATAATTGCAAGCTTATTTTAGCCGTTGTATTTTTTTTTTTTGAATTGGATTCGTGCATAATATGATTGTTAAGTTTTTGTCAATGTTATAATAGATATATAGAGGAAAACATATACACTTTGAATACTCTTCATAATCAAATTGTATGATTTATATATGACGATGCAATTACAATTTGTTCAAGTTCAGCTCATTTACACTTGGTTGTTTAGTTGTGTTCTTTATTATTCATCCTTACCCCAGTTATTTTGGATTCTCTATGAATAATATCATGTTCTTTTTCTAAGTGTACGATGCCATAGAATCTTTTTCTATATTGCTTGTAGTGTAAAATACATGCCCAAACCATTATTCTCTTCTAAATTTTGATATCTTTAATGCTTAAATATAGTTTTTGTCCTCTTGTATGTTGTAACTATAATGCTGAATATAAATGGTTTATTAAAAAAAAATGATGATCACTAAGCAGATTTTGTTGATATATTTGTACTCGCTTACTTACATATGTTACCCTCAAGTGTTATTTAGTATTATAAGTGGGTTCCTTCTCTAAAACTTTTAATTGTTTACACTTATTTGAATTAGATGATTATTATATTCATCAAAATGTTGATAAATTTACAATTGTGATAATTTACTTGGTTCATTTTAATATGAACGTGTGACATTGTTTATCTTAATAAGATTTGATCTCATTAATTATGTATACACCAAATTTTCAGTAGAGTTTAGTTTCCCTATCTCGGTTCTATATTTATGGTTATGATCTCCATACATGTTGATTTCTTTTTGTGAGATAATATATAAGCAAAAATTCTCTCTTGTATATAATAATACATGATTAATTTATTCTCGTGATATACTACAAGTGTTGGAATTCCTTTCTATATGGAAGTTTATGCATTGAGATAGTTTCTTACAAGATAACATATGTTCTGAAATTGGTTCAATACAGATTTCATTCTACATCTCTAACTCTTTGAAATGATATTTGATTTGATTTCATTTTATTTTACATATTCACTTATATGTCAATTTATAATAGTTTTTATATTTACATACATGATATTCTGACACCGCCTTCTCTCTTCGCCTTTTTGCGAGGTACTGATGGAGCTGATTGGAGGATGAGCCAAGGAGCTTCAATCGCCCCGTTTCTTCTAAACGGGGTACTGAGGCGGGAGTCACCGTTGACTAGCTCCGGTGACCAGGTAAGTTTTCTTAAGACTTATAAAAGCATAGATCTTCTAGATTTACTTGTTCAGTTATTTCTGGCAGCATTAAATTCTTACAATAATTCTTGCATTTAGTTAATATCTGCTTTCTTCTTTTTACAAATTCAAATTTCATCGACATAGCTTTGTTTACATTCTTAGGCATGTCCAAAGGGTTAGTGACATTGATTCAAACCTATTAAACCTAGTGACATCTTTAAGGACAATAATTAAGGACACTTCTAGAGAATTTAGAAAATTTCTAGAGATTAGGAGATATCTCCTATTAACCTAAGACTTGAACAACTTGAACCTAGTGACACTTTAAACCTTAAAAGAAATTATCTTTTCTTTTAATCATTAAACCAATTAATTGATCTAATTAAAAATAAATCCTTAATTAAGCAAATCAAATTTTAAACCCAAGTGACATCAATTTCAAACCCCTTAAGTTTAAACCTTAATCAAACCTTAAAACCTTCTAGAAATTTTAATAAATCACTTTTAAATCCACAGCTATAATAACCCTTCTAATTGATCAAATTTGAATCCTTAACACATCAAATTTAAAATCAACCAGATTTGACTTCGAACTTAAGAATATTCTAATAATCATTAGAATATGATATTTAATTAATATAATTTATTAATAATAATTTAAAATTCCAGAGAATTCCTAAAACACTTGGAAATCTATTCTTGGGTCACTCATAACTTTTGGAATTGATTACAAGGAGTTTGGAACTCAATTAGATTCAAAACATCAAAACCTCTCTAATTAAGATAATTAAATAATTCCAATAAATGATCAAAACTTTGAAAATTCATGATTAATTCAAATAAACTCTAAATCAATCAAACTTAATGGCATTCAACTCGTCTTAAGGGCTAATATTTTAATAAAATACTTTTTTTGGAAAACATTCTTAATCTAAAATTCAAATTTTAACCCCTTGATTAAAATCATTAAATGATTCGAATAATTTTAGAACATTAAATATTTGATTTAAAAATCCAGAAAATTTTAATCTAACTTTAAAACCAACAATCAATCTTAAAATCAATTTCAAATCATTAAGATTTAAACTTTAACTAAAATCTTCCCTTGAGCCTTTCAACTAACCAGAACATTAAAATAACTTTAACCAATTACCCGAGTTAGGATATATCCAAACCACACAACCTACTACACACACCTAGATTGACCCATTAGGACACGGACTCTAGCTTTAGGTTAGGCCGGTATTCCTTTCTTTTTTTAGATAGATTGATATGCATATGAAATGAGAGTGGCATCCTAGGTTAGATAATATAGACATAGGTTCACTGTCCACAGACCTGTGCACTTCCTGTTTGTCAGCCTAGGATTAGGTCCCCAGCCCCTTTGGCCTACGAGGTCCCCTTGAATGAGGTAACCCATGGTTGCTAACAAGGATCCTCTGGTCGGCACTCGACTAAGTAGGCTAAGGATATCGACGAACCCGGGACGATGGAAAACCATGGGATCTTGACCGGGGACGTCATACCCACTTGGTAGGTTAGTCTTCACCCTCACTTTCTGGGCATTTCTCCGATCATGTGATCGAGAATATAAGTCCCAATTTTCTAATAAAATTTCAACTTGAACATAAAGATTCCTCCTCAATCTAAAATTTAAATCCCAACACTTAGCTTAGGTCGGGGCACTTCTGAATTATTTCAGAATCTCCAAGTGCCTCCTACCTCTCCTCCGTTGACTCCGGAAATAAGTGTTCAAAATCTGATCCAATCCCGATTGAAAATCCAAATTCACCTCCTTGGTATCATTCCTAGAAAATCTTAAAAATAAAATTTCTGCCGTTATTTTAATCGAGAGTTTTCGTAGGAGACCTCGTTTTCTTACGATGTAATTAACTACGAGGGCTTGTGCTCGTAGGAGATTTAGAACCACACACGCACCTGATTTTAAAAAATTGATTTTTCAAAACTCAATTGGATTTCTTTGGGAAAATTTAAAATATTAGTGATCATTATTATCATATTCAAAGGATTATCATCGAATGATATTTTCTCCCTTCGGGGAGATACATCTTTCTTTGATAAGGCTTTGGATGTGAACCTAATGATCACACTTCTTGAATATTGTAGCTGGATATTCAGTTGAACCTCATTTTGACCCTTCGTGGCCATAAGAAGTTCTCTTTAGCATCCGGTCATAATATTCAAGATGAATTTCGTAATTCTAAATCTGAACGCCGTTATGAAATTTTATGTTCGTCCTTCGGGGTGATATAATTTTTCTAACGGGACGATTTGATTTTAGAATTAGAATTAAATCTCAATCTTAAAATCCCCAAAGAAAACTAATATTTTTCAAAACCTGTTTTCCAAAATTCCACCAACACCCCCCCCCCCCCCCCCCCCCCCCCCTCTTGGTTAGCTTGGGCCAGTTCTATAGGGCTTAATATCCCTAACGAACTTTCACCTAGGTCCTTTTAGCCTCTTAAGCAGTCAATGAAGAAGGTGATTGGAGAAAACCACTTATTGATCACCTCCAAGAAGGCAAGATTCCCCATGATAGGTAACTTATAAGAACTATTCCCTATCTTATGCAGTAGTCAACAATATGTTTTATGATCAATCATTCAATCAGATATAACGCTATTATTTAGACAAATGATAGGCCTTGAAGATCATTAATGAGGTCCATGCTCAACTTTATGGTGATCATCAATCAGGTCCTAATATGAAGTAAAAAATCAAAAGACTTAGTTACTACTGGCCTACGAGGTTTGATAATTGCATGAAAATTATAAAATGTTATCATCAATACCAGATATATGGTGTGGTTTTACATCAGCAGCCTAGCGTATTGCATCCCATGATAGCTTTATCGCTATTTGAAAGTTGGGGCATGGATGTTATCGGGCCTATTATGGTCATCGCTTCATTTTAGCATCTACTGATTACTTTTCAAAGTGGGCAGAAGCAATTCCCTTATAAAATGTAGAAATACACAATGTTATGAAATTCATTCATGGCCAAATCATGTATCAATTTGGGGTGCCCCATAGAATCATATCCGATAATGGGTCTGCTTTTAAGTCTATAAAGCTTAATAATTTTGTAAGGCTCCATAGTATTGATTAGATATACTAAACAATCTATTATACCTGAGCTAAAGGTTTGGCTAAGGCCTTCACTAAAATTCAGCTGCACATCATTAAAAAGACCCTTGATAATAATAATAAATGTTATCAGGATGACAGGTTAGTAGAAGCCTTGTGGGTCTATCAGACAACTTACAGGACCTTAACCTAATCTACATGATTTGTACTAGTGTATGGGTCTAAGGACGTACTTCCTCTGGAAGTTCAAATCCCTTCACTCAGAATTGCAATCTGGAACTAGATAACAACTGAACAAAATGCTCAACTCTGATTAGAACAGCTTGAAGGCCTTGAATAATATTTTCTGCAAGCTCAATAACACTTAGAGGTGTATAGAGCATGAATGGTTCAAGCTCACCACAAGTTAGTGGGACCTAGAACCTTCTAAGTAGGAGACTTGGTATTGGTTCTTTAAAGGCCTATCTTGGTTTAGCGAAAGATTGATGGGAAGTTTGAACCAACCTAGGAATGACCCTTCATTATAGAAAGTCTACAAAGGAGGATCATATCATGTAGTGGATTATAAGGGAAATCACCCAATGTTGTTGGCGAACAAGCGATTCCTTAATAAATATTATGCTTGATGTATCTTGATCTTTGAATTAATAAAATTTTCAAATTTTGAATCATGTTGACTCAATTTTATTTAAGTATTTATATCCTGAATCCTATTTTTCTTTTCTTAAGGTTAGATTGAGCTTTCCTTCCTTAGGATTAGATATTTTATTGATGGTGTATGCCCCCTATGGCACCTCCAAAATTTTAAATTCTAGTCTTTATCTTATGTGGAGCAACCTTCATTCTCATTTGATCATTTATTAGTGGTGGAGAATGCCCTTCATGGAACCATCCTAGTTTTTAAATTCTAGATCTGATCTTTTGTGAGAAGAAATGCTTCCTTCCCATAAGATCCCAGTTTTCTTTTCCCTAAGGTTAGATGTTATTTATCATGCTTTCTTTCCTTAGCTTTATATCCACTAGTGGTGGAGCATGTCCTCTGTGACACCATCCTAATTTCAAAATCTAGATTTGATCGTTCATGTAGAGCAAGTTTCTTGTCCACAAGATTATCTATTAGTGATGGAGCACACTCTCTATGGCACCATTCTAATTTTAAAATTTAGATCTGATCCTCTATGGGAAGCAATGCTTTCTTCCCATATGATCTTCCATATTTCTTCTCCTTAAAGGTTAGATATAAGTCATCATGCTTTCTTGCCTTAAGATTAGACATTCTAGTGATGAAGCACGCCCTATATGGCACCATCAATTTCAAACCTAGCCATGATCATCTATAGTTAGGAGTTCTTCCTTCCTATATGATCATTCAAATCTTAAAATTAATATATCTTTTCCTTAAGGTTTAGGTAATTTCCTTCACTTAGGATTAGAACTACTAGTGGTAGAGTATAACTTTCCTGACATTACCCTAATATCAATTTGAACTTGATTCCTTAAGGCTAGATTTCTACCCTTTCTTAAAATCAAAATTTTAGACTTAACCTTTCAATTTGGTCATAGCCAATATATGTAATAGAACTTTATTATATTGTATATATTGGGGGTCTATTTATTAACCTCATTTTTATATGAGGCTATTAAAACAAATCTAGGGCCTAGTTCTATCTAGACCATAGGATCTACCTAGACTCTAAAATCAACTGAAATCATAAATCAATCTAGATTCAAATCAAATCAAGACTTCAAACCTATCCAGACTTTAAATCTATCCAGATCTAAATCCCAATCTGAACTTTGATCCAACCCCAAATATAGCTTTAATCCTATCCAACCATTTACCATCATTCATATGATTATAAATGATTTGTATAATTTAATTTAAGCATTGAAACCAAAAACCCAGCTCAAATCTTGGAAGCCAAACCAAAATCCAAGGCAAAAGGCTTAGGTCCTGAAATTGTTTTACTATGATTTTTTAAACACTTTAAATCCTAGTTAAAAGACCACTAATTCAAGATCTATTAATTGCAAAAGCATGTCTCTAGGATCAACCCTCCATATTTGAGCTTAATTTTAGATATCTAGCCTCAAAAACTAAATTGATCTCGAAAGGCTATAAAACCTTCAAATATTTATGGCATATTCCACTAGACCTTTCACCCAATGGATTTTGACCTTGGAGCCTTCTCCAAACCCTCTAATCACATACAAACCCTTAATTATGCCATGTTAAATAATAAATTATATTTTGGTGGACTCTCTTTGACCCCTAGTTAACTAGGGGCCAAAATGACCAAATGCCCCTAAATGATAGTTTTGGAGTTTTCCATAGATTTTAATATAGCCTGTTTAAATTACATTTTAAAATTTCTTTCAATGCTTCCTAATCATCACTAGGAGTGCAATGGACACAAGCCCTGGCCTTGGTCAAACTTGGTTGACTATGTCAACAAGTTTTGACCAAAATACCCCTTAGGGGTTTGAATAGATATTTCAAACCAAATGACCTTCATATTGCATAAGACTACTTCCAGCATATTTCAAACATCAAACCAAATAGTTGAACCTAAACCCAGGCCTTGGGTCAACTTAGTTGACAAAGCCACCCAAGGTTGACTAAATAGTCCCTTTTGAGTCCAAATAGTCAATTTAATTGAAATGACCTCTCCAAACCCTGAAACCACCTCCATTAGACTCAAAACATTATTTCAAACCAGTTGAGCCCAAACCTAGGTCATAGGTCAACCTGGTTGACCTAATAACCCCTTAAGGGTTAAATAGGTCAATCCAACCCACGTAACCAAATTAAACCATCCAAGTTCTCAAATCCATTTCAAAGGATGTCCCAAACATGTTCAAATTCATTTAAAGTCAAATCACTCTTGATTTTCCTTGGTCAAACTATCAAATCTAGTCAAACTAATTCTTTAAACTATGTCGTACAACTATTTTAAATGATCTCTATGTCATCAAGCCTTAAGCCCATTTAAAACCATGGTTAAAACATCATTACATGCCACCTCATCAATTACCATACTTAGTTGACTACTCAAAGTAGTCAAACAAGTCAAAATATAAGCTCATGTGGCTTTGCCACCTTGGTAAGTTAAATTCTTCTGATAATTCCATATCTCTATGCTTTTACATGGCTGGGAGGAGTACTAGGCAGCAACCTAGCACTCCTTTCTCTCTTAATTAGGGCTAGCAATCATTAGTAGGATGGGATAATAGGGATTTTGACTCAAAGCCTTGGCTCTATCCCCTATGCTCTAAATTTTCCAATTCCAGTGGCCCCCACCCTCAGTCATTCCCCCACCAATTTTAAAGCTTAAGAACCGAATTTGAGAAGAGAGAGAGAGAGAGAGAGAGAGAGAGAGAGAGAGAGAAAGAGAGAGAAAAACACATTTATTATTGCATATCCCAATCCATCCATTAATAGCTTTTGAACAATTCAGTGAAGATAAAGGATTCAATTACCTTTCCAACAAGCCCAAAAATATCAAAATACATCCATAAGATTATAAGATATCTAAACTTTTCTCTTAAACTTTGATTTGAAACTAAAAAAAATCTACAACAAATGAAGCCTTTAAACTTCAGGTGTTGGAAGATTCTGTCACTCTAAACTTGTGTTTAAAAATTTGAATTTGGTCATGTATTTTAGGAGTTAAGGGCTTTTAAAATTTTAGTTCAATTTTTAATTGTTGACTCTAAAAAGATTTGGACCGTCTAATCTTTCCTTTTATCAGATTGGATGGCCCAAAATTGGCCACATCCACTAGCCAGAATTGCAAAAGGTAGCAGGGCTAAAATAAATTCAACGTGGTTCTAGTTCTAGGGGATGTGGCATGATCTCCACCATCCAAATCACCCCACTTTGATCCAATATCTTAGAGTCATTGATAACTCAAATTACAATGTCGGTAGCATGGCATTGTGTCACTCATAATTATTGACACCCAATGATTGTGTCGGTGGTTTAATTTGAAATTTTCATAGAACTTTCAAAATTCACAAAAAAAATCCATTTTTTTACCAAATTAAGGTTCTTGGGCTCATTTGAAAGGGCTTGAGCCCTACTATTTATTAAAATTAAAATCAAAGTTTTTTTATGACTAGATTATGACTTATTTGAGTTTATTATAAATTCAATTTTGTTAATTTTCTCACAATGTAGAGGTCAACTTGGATCAAAATTTTGGTGAATAATAATTTATCACTTTAATTATCCTCTGCATTTTTCCTAGATCCAAATGCTCAAGGGATTGATATGATATGAATTTACAAAGTAATTGGTTCATTTTAGACCAAAAACTTTGAAAATTCATAACTCTCCAAGTTGGTAGAATTAGGTTATCGGATTGTTGTGGTGTGCTTGCATATGTCTCAGGGTTTGGTGATAATAGTTTCAAACCCAATTGAACATGAGTGACACCTAGGAAAAATAATTAAGGATAAAGTAGTTAACTTATAAACATTCTCAGAAATTATACACACACCCAATAGGGATCAAACATTAGAACATTAAACTTCATGACATTTTACACCTAAGGTAAAATTTTCATTTGATTTGGAGGTCATTAAGTCAGAAAATATAGCAAATTAAAATTCATTCCTTTTAAGGACCCAAAAAAACAAAATTTTATAATAAATCCAAATTAAATCCAAAATTTATAAATAATAAAACAAACTAACAAAAATTTGATCCTTTATTAAGGAAAAATAAAATCTTCATGTTGGTGGAATTTTGAAAACAGGTTTTGAAAAATATTAGTTTTCTTTGGGGATTTTAAGATTAAGGTTAAGTTCTAATTCTAAGGTCGAATCGACTCGTTAGAAAGAGTATATCACCCCGGAGGACGAAAATAAACTTTCATAACGGTGTTCAGACTTAGAATTGTGAAATCCATCTTGAATATTGTGAGCGGATGCTAAAGAGAAATTCATATGACCCCGAAGGGTCAAAATGAGGTTCAATTGAATATCCAACTACAATATTCAAGAAGTGTGATCATTAGGTTCACATCCAAAGCCTTATCAAAGAAAGATATATCTCTCCGAAGGGAGAAAATATCGTTCAAAGATAATTCTTTAAATATGATAATAATGATCACTAGTATTTTAAGTTCTCCCTAAGAAATCCAATTGAATTTTGAAAAATCAATTTTTAAAATCAGGTGTGTGTGGTTCTAAATCTCCTACGAGCGCAAGCCCTCGTAGTTAATTACATCGTAGGGAAATAAAATCCCCTACGAAAACTCTCGATTAAAATAGTGGCAAAATTTTGTTTAGAGTTTCTAGGAGTGATATCAAAGTATGAATAGAATTATTGGAAAATCAAAAGGGAATGGATCAAAATTGAACAGTTATTAACGGAGTCAAAGGAGGAGAGGTAGGGGACACTTTGAGATTCCGGAACCATCCGGAAGTGTCCCAACTTAGTCTAAGTATTGGGCTTTATGTTTTAGGATTGAAATGAAGCTTTAATTAGAATTGAGCATTTTATTAGAAATTTGGGATTAGATTCCTGAAATTTGGGGTCTTATAATCAAAGATCTGCCCCAGAACCTAAATCTATTTTGGACACTGGACCACAGTCGTCCGATCCTAACTAATGCAGTGCAAGGTCTGGACTTACCCCGGCCTGGATTGGGGAGCCAGCTAACCACCTAATCGATTTAAAAGAGATGAATCCGGTCTTTTATGAAAGAGTGGTAAGGATGTTATAATTAAAGTTTTGGGGAGGTGGGGCCAACATCTAGAGATTTTTCTAATTGGCCCCTTTGACTTATGTTGGGTGCTAAAATGCTAAGGACTATGAAATTAAAATTTTGACTCTTTAATTTATATCTAATGCAATGCGTGCTGGTTAACAACCTCAAATCAAATATGCTTGAAATTTTTAAAAACAGGCTTATAAAATAATTTTTTAGAAGACTGGACTTCCCCAGGTCCGGCACCTCGTCCTCATAGGTCAGACTATCCGGACTCTACCCGCAGGCGGGGAAGGGTCTAAAACAAGGAAAGAAGAATGCAAAAGTATGCATGCGACCCCGGGGGCGATCCCTGGCTAATTCCCTAGATTCGTTATCTTTCTATGTTATTTAGACTCACTAAAATTTTAGACTTTTAAGATTATGAGTATAAAACTTTCGCACCCTCACGAGCCTCACGTATCCAGGCGAAAACAAAGAGCGGCATGCAATCGCCAAAAAACTAGTAAAAGCAAGTAATCCTAAAGGCAATCATTTCAACACATCATATACAAATTAATTAATAAATGTCCATAGGCAAAATTGCCTTGCTTATTACAAACCAGAATATTACAGAAAGTAAAGTGGCCGGGCACCACTGACAACAACCCAGATTCTAAGCCTAGTAATGACGCAAGTTATTTTGAGTGGGATACTCTCAATCTTCAAGTCTTCAAATCTTCAATTTCATTCTTCTTTGGACTCCTTTTCTTCAATCTTCTTGGAATCTTCGTAGTGGATTACCCAAATGGACAAGAGGGCACTTCCCTCTAAGGGGAAGGCCACTCTTTCCTCTTTGGGTAAGGAAGAGGTATAATCCAAATTTGGATTTCCAAATGGAAAAGGAGTGTTCCCCAACGGGGTATCCTTTCCTCTTTGGAATCCAAGCTTTGGATCTATGTATCCCAACTCAAAATAAACTTTCACAACACTTGACACTTGCACAAATTACATTGATATCAAAATAAAAATCTAGACTCACCTGCAGGGTTATCCTAAGCAATTAATATATATAAAAAAAAAGCAGTTATTCCCAAGCAGTTGTATATGAGCAGAAAACAAAGTAAACACACTGGCCACGCTCTTTTTATGATTTTGGGGCTTTAGCAGCTGAAGCACCTGTGCAAAGAGTTTATAATATTTATGCATTTTTTTGATTTGCCCCCTTTTTATATTGCCCTGCATGAGCGTGGCCACCTGCAGAAAACTGTGTCAACATCCAGATCGTACCTAACCTAAGGGTAATCTAGTCGCCAAACACATCAATCTATCCATAGAGTACAGAAAAAGTAAGCAGACACAGCAAAGCAATTTCATCCACAACATGCAGTGAAAACTACGAAAAATCTGGCATACAGCAGTAAAGTAAACACCGGCCTAACCTAGATCTAGAGTTAGTTGTCCTAGCACATCATCTAAAGTGTGTGAGAAAGGTCGTGTGGCTGGGGTAGATCCTAAAGTGGGTTATTAATTGAAGTTGTCTAAAAGTGTGGATTTGTTAAGGCTTAGGAGGGAATTTAGATTAAAATTTAAGTATTAATGAATTAAGAATTTTAATTAGGCATATTTTAAAAGTTAATTGATTACTACCTTTGTTTCACACCGAGGCCGTGAAGTTTATTTCACCTTCCTTGGGGCTAAGCTAATAGCCTCGTAGGCCTGGGTTACCCAGTAGCAATCGGGGTTGATTAAGTTATTTAAATTGGTTAGAATTAAAAGAGTGGATTAATATTAAAATGAGTTAGTTACTGATTTTAAAAGCTTGATTAATTTAAGTTTGCCATTAATTGATTCGTGGCGTTGTGCCACCAGGCTCGAGGAACCAGCCTCCTTAGGACACTTAGCCCCGCAGCCCGGAGTAGTCCAGCCGATAAACCAAATTAATGTAATTGAAATAGAGATTTTAAAAATGTTAAATAATTAAAGATTAATCTATTTTAAGATTTAACACCCCTTAGAATTCATTCGTGGCGTTGTGCCACCAGGCTCGAGGAACCAGCCTCCTTAGGACACTTAGCCCCGCAGCCCGGAGTAGTCCAGCCAATAAACTTCAACTTTAGGGTGGTTGTTGTGTTTTAAAGGATTTTTTAAGTGTTTTAAACATTAAACCAATATTTTCTGGAGTTTTAGAATGATTATGAGTTTTTTAAGAATTTTGAATATTTTAATCACTTAATTAGAGGGTTAAAAGTTGAATTTTTGATTAAGCTCAGTTTCTGGAATGTTTGTATTTTATTAAAATACTAGACCTTACTACAATCAGTTAGAAGGTAAGTACGTTGAAATCGGATTTTTCTACATTTTATTACGGAGGTTTGAAGTTTTGAACTAGTTTTGACTTAAAGTTGACCAATTTGTTGACTTTTTAAAATATTGCAAATTTCTGGAATTTAATATTTTTAATAAATATTAGACATTACTATGAGTTGAATGCAAGTGAGTTTGGGTGATTTGGATTTTTCTAGAATTAGTTATGGATTATCGAAGTTTGGGCATTTTAATGAATTTTAGGAATTTCTTAATTAGAGGGCCCCTTTTGTGATTTTACTTCAAACAAATTCTCAATCTCTTGAAAACACCTCCAAAGGTCAGGAATAACCTAAGGAGGGATCCCCAAGTGTTTGGGAGATTTTTTTTTATTTTTAATTATTATTAATTAATTATCTCAATCAAACATTGATTTTCACTTAAAGTTAAATTAGGGTTTAAATTTGCTATCAAATCAAGGGGCTTCCAATTATCATAGATTAAGGACTGAATTCTGGTCAGTTTGAGGGTTTATATGTAATTTTTGGATTTAAATTGAATTTATTACAATTTTTAGAAGTTTTAAAGGCTTAATTAAGGGTTTAAGACTTAGAAAATTAATTAGGGGACCTAATAATCTCAAAAATCAGTGAAAATTTCTCTAGGGGTTGAGGGTGTCACTAAGTTCAAATGTTCAAAGTTTCAACTCAAGGGAAAGTGAATCCTAATCATGGAAATTTTTCTAAGTTTTCTATACATGAGTTCTTAATTATTGTCCTTAAATTTGTCACTAATTTTGATGGGCTTGAATCAATGTTTGGACTAACCCTCATACTCAATACACAAGGCATGCATGAACCACATAAACACATTCAATACCTAAATCTAGGAGAGCCTTAGACTAAGTGGTGTTTGCACCTTAAGCATGCAATTAACTAATTAACATGATTAAGACAAAATTAGTGAATAATCAAGAAATGATTATCCACTAATCATCCCCATTAATTCCATTCAAACATGCTCAATCAACATTTAAGATCTCAAATGAAATCTTGAACACTTAAGGATTTACATATATTTAGTTTCAAAATATATATTAAAATACATAAATATAAATGGATTTATATATATAAATAGAAATATATATTATAAAATAATTAAATATATTATTAAAATACATGTTAATGGGTTGAAGGATCCACTGATCTCCATAGAAGTTTGAAAATAATAAAATATTTTCCTTATATTTTTCAAAATACTTAATATTTAATTAAATATAAAAAAAAAGGGTTAATAAGCTTCAATAATTCAAAATACCATCAAATCTATTCAAATAGTATTAAAAATTTTTCTGGAGACCAGCCATGCACTCAACAACATGCATGCCAAATTTCAGATAAAAATAATTTATACATAATTAATTAAAAATAAAATACATATTTCTGTATTTCTTAAATTACTAATAAAATAATAACCAAAAGAGTTTGATTTTATTTTTAAAATAAACTAGATGAAATTCTGAAAATTTTGATATATTATACTTAATTTTTGGTTATACATTTGATTTACTGTAATTTTCCAAAGTTTCTGTAATTAAAATAAATTAAAACACACATTTTTTAATTAAATGGCGGCGGTCAGACACGCGGCGCGCTGGGATTGGCGGGATCGAAACCGCGCGACGGCGGGGACACGCGTCGGCCGCTGGCCGCTTCACGCGGTTTCCACTTAACCACGTCAGCGGCGCGTGACAGCCGTTGGATTAACCGCGGGTTCGATCCAACGGCTGAGATCAGATCCCGCGGTTTGATCTCACCAGGATAGGATCAAACGGCGGAGATTCGATCCCGCTGTTCCGGATGGACGGTCCTGATCTCGCCGGACGGCTGATCGAACGAGAGATCGAATGCGCGGTCGGATCAGACCGCGGAAGGGCTCGATCTGGACCGTTGATCGAACGATCAACGGTCCAGAAAACGTACACTCAACGGAAACCATGAGTGACGCCCTAGAAAACGTATTTCGCCTCGTTCTCTCGATCGGATCGATCATTTCACTTGAAATTTTAAACGTAGATTAAGGACATGAACAGAAATCGTGGGGAATAGTTTGTTTTAGCTAAGACCCTAAAAGCGTAAAGCTATTTAGATCTAACTAATGTGAACTAGATCTAGGGTTTTAGGGAGTTATACCGTTAGATCTTCGAAATTTCTGGATGGTTGAGCTTGTAGGCTGTCCAAGTGAAGATTCCCAGCGAAAATCCAAGCTCGAACGCGTCTGGATCGGCTGCTATAGGCTTGGGACGGTCTAGGTGGTGGGTTCGCCGGAGAACTCGCCGCCGGTGACGTGCAACCACTTGGATTTTGTAGTGGGGAGGTAGAGGAAGCTCTGGAGATTCAAAACGAACTGAGAGTTCGATCTGGGAGGCTAGGGTTAGTGAGAGAGGCTGCTTTGATCAATCATGCTCAAAAGTTGCCTTTCTCCCTATTCAAACGAGCTGGGCTAGATTGGATGGCTAGGATTGATGCAGGGGCTCTCCAGATGACGCCACCTGTCCCTGAGAAAGCTGGAAGGCTGCGGAAAGGGCTGGACAAGCCTTGCTCCTATTGGGTGGACTTGGGATGAGTGAGAGGAAACATTGCCACTTATGGCTAAACAAGGGATGGAGCTTGGTTAGAGGGCCTATTAGAGGGCTTTAGGTCACTAATAGGTCAGCCTTGGGGAGTTAAATCAGGGAAAAAGGCTTAAAAGGCTGATTAGGACCTTTTAGAAGGGTCTAAACCCTAGGTTTGACCAAATTGACCAGTCAACTGGTCAATGGGGCTGATGTGGCATCCAAGCAGGTCATGGAGTCTTTCCAAGTGGCTGGATGGGTGTGGTTTGAGCTAGGTTCAATGGGTTGAAAGGTTTGACCATACAAAATGGTCCCTTAAGCCTTGGGTTGACTGGTTGACCAGTCAACTCCATCAAGGGTTATGAAATTTTCAATTAGGTGATTCAAATGAGTTGATTAGGTGGATTGGAGGGTGGTTCCAAGAGCCATATATGTCAAATAGATTAAGAAGGCTTAATGGGCCTTTAATGGGCTTCTAGGCCAAAACTGGTTGACTTGGTCAACCAGTTGGGTTCAAGGGCTAGAAATGGGTTCAACAAATTCAGAATGTCATCCTGAGTCTATTGGATGTGGTCCCAGGGTTTGGAGGGGTCGATTTGGTCAAAATCACCATTTGAGCCCTTAAGGGCCTGTTGGGTCAACATAGGTTGACTTGGTCAACCAGGTTGACCCAGGGTCTGGGTTTGGGTTCAACAGGTTTGAAATGACATTTGGAGACCATTGAGGGCAGTTCCTGGGTCTGGGGAGGTCAAATTGATCAAAATCCCTATTTGAGTCCCTAAGGGCCTGTTTGGTCAACCTGGGTTGACTTGGTCAACCAGGTTGACCCAGGGTCTGGGTTTGGGCTCAACAGGTTTGAAATGATATTTTAAGGTTAATGGAAGTGGTTGGGTGGCTTAGAGAGGTCATTTGGGTCAAAACACATGTTTGGACCCTTAAAGGGCCTCTTGGGTCAAACCAGTTGACTTGGTCAACCAGGTTGACTCAAGGGTTGGAAATGGTTTCAAAAGATTTGAAATGACATTTGAAATTTGTCAAAGGTGGTTGCATCCCATTTGGAGCTCATTTGGTTTGAAATCCCCATTTGAGCCCCATAGGGGTATTTTGGTCAATTTTGACCTATTGGTCAACTATGGTCAAAAATGGGTCTGAAAAATGCAGTTTACTGCTCAATGGGTTAAATTCAAAGGTCTGGAAGTGATTGGAGGCTTGGATAAGGGTTCCAAGGTCAAAATCTCAAAAGAGTTATGCTCAGTGGCATAGGCTGTAAATATTTGAAGGTTTTACAGCCTTTGAATTTTAATTCAAATTCTGGGGTTAGAGACCTCAGAATGAGCTCAAAATTGGAGGGTAGCCTTTAGAGACATGTCTTATCACTTTGCAAGTGATAGACCCTGAATCAGAGGCCATTTGACTGGGTTTTGAGATGTTTGAAAAATCTCTGAAAAGGGTGTTTAAGACAGGGCCTTAAAGGCTTGAATTTGAGTTTAGACTTCTGGATTTGGATTTGACTTGAAGTTTAAATTAATTTGGACTTGAATTGGATGGAGTTTGAGATTCAAATTGGTTACAGGTAGGAATCAAATTGAAATTGGAGTGGATTAAATATAGGAATTGATTTAAAATTGAGGTTGATCAAAGGTGGAGGTTGATTTGGAGTGATCCTAAGATTTAGGAGAGTTCTAAGATCTAGGATTTAAAGGGATCCTGGGCTCTAGAATAGGCTCTCAGGTCTTGGATCTAGAAGGATCCTAAGGTCTAGAGTGGATCTTAGGGTCTAGGATTAAATCTGGCTTCTGGAAGAGTCTTAGTGACCTCATACAAAAATGAGGTCAACAAATGGACCCCCAATGTGTGTGGTAGAAGGAACTTCTGCTGCACACATTGGCGTTGACCGAATGGAAGTAGAATTTTGGGAGTGAAAGGGAGATCATCTCCCAACCTCAAGCCTATAGGATGCTAATGGAAGGCTTACACCTATTGGATAAGGAAAACTGGTAAAACCAAAGTAGGGAATACCTAACCTTGGGTCTAAGGAAGGGCATCACCCAACCTTAGGTCTACAGGATGCTGATAGAAGACTTACTCCAAATAGACAAGGAAACTGGAGAAACCAAGGTAGGGAATACCTAGCCTTGGGTCTAAGGGAGGGCATCACCCCACCTTAGGCCTATAGGATGCTGATAGAAGACTTACTCCAAATAGGCAAGTTAACTGGAAACCAAAGTAGGGAATACCTAGCTTTGGGTCTAAGGAAGGGCATCACCCAACCTTAGGTCTACAGGATGCTGATAGAAGACTTACTCCTAGTAGACGGATCAACTGGAAACCAAGGTAGGGAATACCTAACCTTGGGTCTAAGGAAGGGCATCACCCAACCTTAGGCCTATAGGATGCTGATAGAAGACTTACTCCAAATAGGCAAATTAACTGGAAACCAAAGTAGGGAATACCTAGCTTTGGGTCTAAGGAAGGGCATCACCCAACCTTAGGTCTACAGGATGCTGATAGAAGACTTACTCCTAGTAGACGGATCAACTGGAAACCAAGGTAGGGAATACCTAACCTTGGGTCTAAGGAAGGGCATCACCCAACCTTAGGCCTATAGGATGCTGATAGAAGACTTACTCCAAATAGGCAAATTAACTGGAAACCAAAGTAGGGAATACCTAGCTTTGGGTCTAAGGAAGGGCATCACCCAACCTTAGGTCTACAGGATGCTGATAGAAGACTTACTCCTAGTAGACGGATCAACTGGAAACCAAGGTAGGGAATACCTAGCCTTGGGTCTAAGGAAGGGCATCACCCAACCTTAGGCCTATAGGATGCTGATAGAAGACTTACTCCTAATAGGCAGATTAACTGGAAACCAAAGTAGGGAATACCTAGCTTTGGGTCTAAGGAAGGGCATCACCCAACCTTAGGTCTACAGGATGCTGATAGAAGACTTACTCCTAGTAGACGGATCAACTGGAAACCAAGGTAGGGAATACCTAGCCTTGGGTCTAAGGAAGGGCATCACCCAACCTTAGGCCTATAGGATGCTGATAGAAGACTTACTCCAAATAGGCAAATTAACTGGCAAACTAGGGTGGTGCCACGAAGGGCGTGCTCCACCACTAGCAAGTGTGAATTAGGATGGTGCCACGAAGGGCGTACTCCACCACTAATCCCCAAGTCAAGAGCCAGGGTGGTGCCACGGAGGGCGTACTCCACCACTAGCGAGTGTGAATTAGGATGGTGCCACGAAGGGCGTACTCCACCACTAATCCCCAAGTCAAGAGCCAGGGTGGTGCCACGGAGGGCGTACTCCACCACTAGCGAGTGTAATCCTAAGGGAAGGAAGGACCTAACCTTAAGGAAAAGAGAACTGAAAACGATTGATTGATGATTTTGCATTTGATTTAATTTCTATGAATTTGAAGGGGTGAATTTGATATTTAATTTGATACTCATTCGACACGGTATTTCTTAAAGAACCGCCCAAATGAGATGAATCATCTGGTGGCATCTTCAAAATTAATCCATTGCCATGAACCTCCCTTATAGATCATCTCTAAGGTGGACGATCCAGTCAACATTGATTCAAAGCTTCCATTGATCTTATGGTGGACTAAAATTGGTCTCCAAAGGACTATAGCCAAGTCTCCTACTTGGAAAGTCTTGATGTGACACAATTTATAATGAGCTTGAATCATACGTGACTTATGTAATTTCAAATTTTTATTGAGTTCAAAATAACTTCCTTCAAGGCCTTCGAGATCCTCCAATTGGAGTCAGGCACTCTACTTAGTTGTGACTCAATTTTGAAAGTCAATTTGTAGCCATGTAAAACACACCTCTATATGAGAACAAGCTTGGACCCAACATAGAGTGTTATTTCACAAAGTGGATCTTAATAGAAATGATGCATATATTTAAGGACTCACATATATTTCTCAAGAATGGGATTTAAATTCTTATCGAAAATAGAAGATTCATTCTTTTTATTGAAAATTTCCTCTTAATCATTTGGACCCTGTCAAAATGACAAGTGGGAACAAATTCAAAAGTATAGTGAGAAGTAGAGTGACCCCAATTGACCCGTAAAGAGCCAAGGGTTTTGGATTTTGTTGACCCGGATCAAATTTCATAGAAACTGAACTAAGTTCTCCCTTATAGAAATTTTGAATTAAAATTAATTTCAAAAATGTTTAAGATGGATAGAGAAATTTAACCTTCTCAATTCTCTTGCATGGAAGTTTTTTTATCTAATAAACAGTCTAAGCATGACAATAAATCTAGATTCAAGACTTTTCAAAGTCAAGCTATTAAATATGATCGGGCTCTTTGAAATTTAAGGATTTAAAAAGAAGGAAGCCTCTTTCATTTTTTTTTTTATGATGTGCTTTGCACATCTTTTTTATTTCTTTGACGCACTTTACGCTTCTTTTGATTTTGAATTTTTTTTAATGCACTTTGTGCATCCTTTGAATTTTTTTTAACAAGAGGCTTCACTTTCTTTAAAACCTTAAAATAATTGCTCCTTTTTTTTTTAATCCAGGATTATATCGCAAGTATAAGAGAAGAAAACTCATTCTCTTATCCAAGGAAGAATAATCCCCAAATTGGACCCAATCTGTTTATAAGAAAATATCAACTTGACTTTGAAAATCATTGAATAGATTTAGAACATGCAAGAGAAGCCTATAAGATTAAAAATCACGAGAAGACTAAAAAGATTTTCATTTCTAAAATCAACTTAAGTTTGATACAAATTTTAATTCCAAAATCAAATCAACCCGCAAAAGCGGTGGGAGGGAGGGGCCTTTAAAGATCCAGTGGGGTCGATCACTACTCTCTCCTATTTTTGATTTAAAGTAGAGGTCAATTTTCATTAAAAAGATTGATCAACTATCTTGAAAATTTTTGACCCAGCACACTTGAGAAATAATGTGATTTTCTTCAAAACAGCAAGTCCAGGTGGTAAGACCCTATCAATATAAATTATATTTCCACAATCTCTTAAAATAAAGATATTGTTGTGGGGTCTGCACTACCCCTAACTAGTGCTGCATCATCTCAATCTAAGGATCTATCGCGATAGGACCCCTTTTAAAAGTTAAATTCAAATGGTGTCACTATCTGATAAGATCTTAAATCCATCATTATTCCCCTCCCTAATTACTAGTGACCTAGCAATTATGAAAGTGGCACCCGAGTGGTTTCTGCACCTCCTCCTCTACAGATGATATAGTAGGGCACGTGTAGTAACGTGACCAAACTTCATCTAATAGAGTGGAAGGGTCATAACCCTCAACTGGGGGCCTATAATCTATTATTGTTGATTGCTCAATTTAGATTTGGTAGATCTTTTATGCGCAATAGTCAAAAGGGCAAAGTGGATATCATGCTATCATTCTCACAACCTCCCTTCCTTGAGTATGAGGAAGAGGATAGGAGTGGCTTCCACCAAAGAGGGGGGGCATGTGAGAGGAGCAATGAACCCTCCATTAGCCTCAAATTTGGCTTACTCTTAAGACTTCTGATTCAGCAATCTTTCTAGCCTTTTGAGTACATTTGATTTCCTTGAATTAAGAAAAGGTGATTTAAATCAATTGATTTTGAAATGGAATTGGAATCTTGAAATCAATTGATTTTCTTCAAATTTTGGAACTCAAAATATTGAGTTTTCATTCAACATGAAGGTTCACAAAATTGTTAAGAAAATCTCAAGAGTTGTGCTTGACTCTCTCATTCCACCAACTAACTATGGATGAAATGTCAAAGCTTAGATTTGGTTGAGAAAATTTGAACTTAATGTTAAAGTTAAAATGGATCTTCTTCAAATTTCAAAACTCAACATGTAACATTTTGTTTTTTGAACATGCAGGTCTACGAAATTGATATGAAGAATCCCTAGGATTGGGCTTGACTCTTTCATTCCACCAATCGACTTGGGGTGAAATGTCAAAGCCTACATTTGATTGAGAATATTTGAATTTTAGAATTGAAAATAACATATCTTCTTCAAATTATGAAACTCAACATATTGAATTTCATTCGAATATGCAGGTTTACAAAATTGACATGAAGACCTTAAGGTGTGGCTTGACCCTTTCGCTCCACCAATTAACTTAGGGGCAAAAATGTCAAAGCCTGGAGTTGTTAGAGGGAGAATTGAATTTTGATTTTGAGACTGAAGGGTCTTCCGTAGGATGTGAAACTTAGCATATTCGACATTTAATTGGATATGCAAGTTTGCAACATTAAGGAAGATCTTAAAGAATTTGACTTGACCCTTTTGCTCTACCAATTAACTTGGAGGCAAAATGTCAAAGTCCGACTTGAACAAAGATTTCCTCGTTCACCTCTCTGTTTGACATGTCTTTTTGATGTTGGCCACACTCACCCAAGGAAGAAATGGGTAGAGGTACCAACGGAAGAAGGGTAGTCAAAACTACCGATAAAATAAAATTTATGCCGTTATTAAAGATGGAGAGAGAAATTTAGTCCCACCGGGCGTGCCATTTTTTTGTTGGTGGAATTTTGAAAACAGGATTTGAAAAATATTAGTTTTCTTTGGGGATTTTAAGATTAAGGTTAAGTTCTAATTCTAAGGTCGAATCGACTCGTTAGAAAGAGTATATCACCCCGGGGGACGAAAATAAACTTTCATAACGGTGTTCAGACTTAGAATTGTGAAATCCATCTTGAATATTGTGAGCGGATGCTAAAGAGAAATTTATATGACCCCGAAGGGTCAAAATGAGGTTCAATTGAATATCCAACTACAATATTCAAGAAGTGTGATCATTAGGTTCACATCCAAAGCCTTATCAAAGAAAGATATATCTCTCCGAAGGGAGAAAATATCGTTCAAAGATAATTCTTTAAATATGATAATAATGATCACTAGTATTTTAAGTTCTCCCAAAGAAATCCAATTGAATTTTGAAAAATCAATTTTTAAAATCAGGTGTGTGTGGTTCTAAATCTCCTACGAGCGCAAGCCCTCGTAGTTAATTACATCGTAGGGAAATAAAATCCCCTACGAAAACTCTCGATTAAAATAGTGGCAAAATTTTGTTTAGAGTTTCTAGGAGTGATATCAAAGTATGAATATAATTATTGGAAAATCAAAAGGGAATGGATCAAAATTGAACAGTTATTAACGGAGTCAAAGGAGGAGAGGTAGGGGACACTTTGAGATTCCGGAACCATCCGGAAGTGTCCCAACTTAGTCTAAGTATTGGGCTTTATGTTTTAGGATTGAAATGAAGCTTTAATTAGAATTGAGCATTTTATTAGAAATTTGGGATTAGATTCCCGAAATTTGGGGTCTTATAATCAAAGATCTGCCCCAGAACCTAAATCTATTTTGGACACTGGACCACAGTCGTCCGATCCTAACTAATGCAGTGCAAGGTCTGGACTTACCCCGGCCTGGATTGGGGAGCCAGCTAACCACCTAATCGATTTAAAAGAGATGAATCCGGTCTTTTATGAAAGAGTGGTAAGGATGTTATAATTAAAGTTTTGGGGAGGCGGGGCCAACATCTAGAGATTTTCCTAATTGGCCCCTTTGACTTATGTTGGGTGCTAAAATGCTAAGTACTATGAAATTAAAATTTTGACTCTTTAATTTGTATCTAATGCAATGCGTGCTGGTTAACAACCTCAAATCAAATATGCTTGAAATTTTTAAAAATAGGCTTATAAAATAATTTTTTAGAAGACTGGACTTCCCCAGGTCCGGCACCTCGTCCTCATAGGTCAGACTATCCGGACTCTACCCGCACGCGGGGAAGGGTCTAAAACAAGGAAAGAAGAATGCAAAAGTATGCATGCGACCCCGGGGGCGATCCCCGGCTAATTCCCTAGATTTGTTATCTTTCTATGTTATTTAGACTCACTAAAATTTTAGACTTTTAAGATTATGAGTATAAAACTTTCGCACCCTCACGAGCCTCACGTATCCAGGCGAAAACAAAGAGCGGCATGCAATCGCCAAAAAATTAATAAAAGCAAGTAATCCTAAAGGCAATCATTTCAAGAATTATAGTGGTTCGGACAACTCGACCTACGTCCACTCCTTGGAGGCACCCTCCAAGTATTGCACTAAAAAAACGTGACTCTCCTTTAGTCCCCACGGCTAGGCGGAGAAACCCTCACAAGAACCTCCTTTTGCAACCCCAGCAAGGCAGAGAACCTACCTCCTTTTGCTTCCACTTGAAGCTGGCAGAGAACCACAACCAAAAGCTAACTCCTTACCTCTACAGACCCTTCCACGGATAAGAAACTCTAGAGGAAGAACAAGCAGAGCGATCCTTGAAGCAACCCTTGTGAATCCCCTCACAAGCTCCCCCTCACAAGATCCCCTCTCTCTCTCTCTCTCTTTCTCTCCTCAAGGTCTTCTCAGGTCAAGGCAGCAGCCAAAGGTCTTAAAAACGTTGAACATGAGCTCTTAAATAGAAGAGCTTCAAAGGAGCTAATTAATTGCAAGTTGCCGACTTTATCGTCCAGGCCGATATGGACTTCGGCCTGGCCGATCAGTACAAATCAAAGAAGATCGGCCAGAGCATCGCCCTGGATGGAAAACAGGATGATTGAAAATGGCTTGATCGTCCAGGCCGATCTCACGATCGTCCTGGCCGATCAGTTCACATTATAGGCAAATCGTCCTGAGAATAGCCCTGGATACGAGCTGGCCGATATTTATCGTCCTGAAGTAACTTAAGGTTTTTGACTGGATCGTCCGGCCGATCCTGCGATTGTCCAGGACGATATGATCGTATCAATCATCCTAATTACTCCCTTAATTTCCTGAACAATTAAGACATAATTTGTGAATATCGTCCAGGCCGATATAGGATCATCCTGGCCGATAATTTAAAAATACAATATACCTTAATTGTATATGGCGGCAACTTCTTTCTGTTTTGAGAATATCGTCCTGGCCGATACATGTATCGTCCAGGCCGATATGTTAATGTCGGCTGCCTTAATTAAGAATCCTTATTTAGACTTTTTGTTTAAGCCTGATCGTCTAGGCCGATCAAAAAATCGTCCTGGCTGATATGAGTAAAAACAAAAATTCTAAGTCTCTCAAGTGTGTGTGTGAAGGGTTACTTAGCATTAGTCTTTTTGACCATTATAAGTAGACTCAAGAAGTGAAAAACAAAAGTACAGATTGACTCAACCCTAAACCTACGCAATCCTGAATTGGCTTCATTTTATTTGTCTGATCTTCGATTCCTGAAAAGTTAGAAGCAACAAGCAGTCCAAGAGAAGTATTGTTTGTCAATCATCAAAACATAAGTCATGAAAATAGATTTGCAACAATCTCCCCTTTTTGATGATGGCAAACACAAGTAGGAAAATAAAAAAAAATCCATTAGAATTTCAAGGTTTCAACAACTTTTTCTACCACACCCTACTCCCTCTTTTGACAGCACAAAAAGAGGGTACATATACAAAAGAAAAAACAAACAAAGACTAACAAGCAAAATACAAAAAGAAACAGGAAACAAACCACAGAAAGCATAGACTAAAAGAACGAGGGATTCTGATCATCTGATGGAGGTGGTGAAGGTGGCTGCTGAAAGTAGCTGTCAAGCATGATAAACTGAGCATTGAACCAGGAGATGTCCTGGTCATGCTGCTGCGAAAAAGCAGATCATCTGGGCCGATTAAGTGTATCGTCCAGGACGAGGCACAATAACTGATCGTACCGGCCGAAGTTAAAATGTTTTAAATCACTGCCACGTGTATCGTCCAGGATGAAAAGTGGATCGACCCGGCCGATTGTCCAATAATGGATCGTCCGGGGCTGAATTTACAGATTTAAACGTGCTGACACGTGGATCGTCCAGGACGATCCAGTATATCGGCCAGGATGATGCACATAAAATGCATCGGCCAGACGAAAATATTCTATCGGTCAGGACTATCATCATGATTGCAATAGAGTTCGATCATATCGTCCAGGACGATATAGGATCGTCCAGGATGATGAGTTACAACAAGCACAGAAAAAATCCAGTAGATAGATTTTGAAGAGAATTTGTCCTATCGTCCAGGATGATAAAAGTATCGGCCAGGACGATGTGACTAGAATTTGAAACCAAGGAAAAGATGGTGATGATCAAGGCCCTCAAAAAAAAAAAAAAAGAAAAACAGACAAAAAACACAGTAATAGAAAGCAAAAAATACAAGAAAAATAAATAAAAAAAACTATTTTTGGATTTTAATTTTTCTAATTTTTTTTTTGTTTTTTTTTTTTGGTTAAAACCCACTCATGGGGCCTACGTGTTAATATTTAAAAAAGGTTACAAAAGTCCTTAGATGGATCCTTCAGCCCGCTAATGCTCAGAAGAGCTACAAATTTAAAAGGAAAAGAAAACCTAAGGGCCAATGGATCCATTTACTACAGTTACAAAAAGAACGACCTAAGGACCTCGGGCTGTGAGACAACAGCACCCAAAAAAGGAAGAGCTTAATATGATCGATCAACTCGAACTTCCTGCAAAAACACTTAAAATAACATAATATCCTATTTGAAAACCAAAAATAGATTACCTTGCGATCAATATTGCTAGAACCATAAGCCTTCCAAAGATTCCTGCAAGGAAACCTCCAAAAAAGGGTATTAGACAAATAATATGAAACAAAACCGCTACACCCCGAATAATTCTTGAGACACAAACAAAAGAAGTGAACAGGACTCTGAAGCAGAACCCAACACCCCACCGGATAAACCCACAGCTCAATAAGAAGGAACACCACTGTAAGCGCCATCAGGAACAAAACAGCCAAATCCAACCTGCCAGAAACCACCAGAACAAGCCAAGAAACAAACACCAACAAGTATGCCCAGAAAACCACGAAGAACTTCTCCGAGCAAACAAACTGCACACCGACCAATATGCCCATAAACAAACAGCAGGAGATACCATAAACACCAAGAAACCCACAAGCGCCCAGAAGAGACAAAACAAGCCTTAAGCGACTCAGGGCAGACAACCAGAACACCCAAACAAACAAAAATAAATGCCACACAATGACTCCCATATAAAAAAGAGAAAGACAAGAGGTATTAAGCGAAAGCCGCCCGGAAAACCATAAAGAAAACCAAGCCAGAAAAATAACACCAACACAAAACAAGAGACTAATGCTCATTAATATACGCCATACCACGCCGATCCAGATTAATCAAACCTTTAATCTGGAGAGAAAGATTATTAAAGGATAACTCAGTGATAGCATAAAAACTGCTACCAAACAAAGCCAGCTCCGAAGCCGCCGAATTAACAACAGGGCAAATGTTAATAAACTGGCAGTTAATAAATCCCATAAAATACTGAATACTCCTGCAGATATAGAAATGAGAATAACCATACATACCATCTTCACTAACCACTAAAGTTTTAATATCCTCATTAAAGTTCCCCTCAATCTCAATATTTTGAATAAATAAAGCAGCAGAAATATTAAGCCCTTGACTAACAGCCAACAACAAAGCCGACCGTTTATCAACAGCCGCAGATTTGCCAGCAAAAGCCAAAACAAAATCCCCAGCACAGTTTCTAATCAACCCCCAATACACCAATAGTTCTCAACCAGAGAAGCATCAATGTTCAGCTTGAAGCAGTTAACAGAAGGTTTAATCCAGCACACAGACTTCAAACTAAGGGAATTGGCATTAGAATCAAGATGAATCCCAAAAGATTCCATAACAAACAAAACCTTATAAAAACATTTAAAGAAATAAGCTTCGCCTTAAACAGAGAATTAACTTTCTCCTTAATTCTATCAATAATGTAATGATGTTCAAAGCCTTACCATTAAAACGGGAATCATTTCTGGCCAGCCACAGAAACCAACAAATCAAAAGAGGGATAGCATTTCTAATATGACCTTTAATACCCACCATCCAAACCTCCATTAACTGATGAATCGAACAATTCAGAAACCAACCATTAACCCTGAAAAGATCCTCGAAGTAATTCCACACCTTGGTAGCAATAGGAGAAGACACAAAGACATGATGTAAATTTTCCACGTTAGAACAACATTGACATTTCGAAGTAATAAACATGCCTCTATTCCTAAGAATCTCATCAGTAGGAATATACTTCTTCAGCATTCTCCAGTTAAAAACGGAAATAGAAATAGGAATGCTCTTATGCCACATCATTTTAAACGGTTAATAGGCTCTTTTTTATTTCTAATCACATGCCAAGCCTCTTTAGTCCGGAAGTTACCGTCAGTAGAAAAAGTACAAAGTAAAACATCTTTGGCCGCACAATTAAGAGGAATGTTAAAAATCAAATTACAAATAGAAACCGGGAGAACAGAAGAAAGTTTCTCCATGTCCCAGCTATTATCCGCATAGAAGAAATTAACTTTAACAGAACTTAAATAAACAGTATTTAAAAGAGACTCAATGGAAGAACCATTAATCCAATGATCTTGCCAAAAATAAATGTTACCAACCCCAAGGCCCCAAGCTAAACAGGGTTCAATTTTCCATTTAATCTGAATCATACGTTGCCACACTTTAGAATGCCCTTTAGAGAACATACAAAGAGATGGATGAAGAACCCCACAATATTTCTCCAGCATAAACTTCGCCCACAAAGAGTTATTAGCCCTGAAATTATACCACAGTTTAAAAGAAAAAGCAAGAGCCAAATCAGACATAGACTTACAACCAAGATCACCTTCCGGTTTAGTCCCACAACACTTATCCCACGAAGACCAATGAATTTTCGAATTGCTAGAAGAGCCCCTCCAAAAAAATTTGTTGAAAATCCTTTCAATACGCAAACAAACACTCTTAGGAGGAAAAAGAACTTGAAAAGAATAAACCGGAAGAGAAGCCAGAACACTTTTAATAAGCACCAACCTACCCCCAAAGCTCAAGAATTTATAGTCCCAAGCAGACAAACGATTAAGCACTTTGGAAATTAAATCATCAAACAGAAAAATTTTCTTTCTACCTCTGAATAACGGAATGCCAAGGTACTTAAAAGGCAAATCAATTTGAGAAAAACCCAAAAGGTTCTTAATATCCAACACTCTATTATAGTTCACATTCTTAGAAATGACAAAACCACTTTTACCTTTATTAAATAAAAGACCACTCACCGCTTCAAATTGCTCAAAAAATCTCAACACTTTAGAAACCTTATTTTTAGAAGCATTCATGAAAATGATGAAATCGTCAGCAAAACAAAGATGAGAGATATTAATACCACCCAAAGTTCTAAAGAACATACTAGGGGACTTACTGAACAAATCAGATAAACCTCTAGAAAGAAAATCAACAGCAAGAATAAAAATAGCAGGAGAAAGAGGATCCCCTTGACGCAAACCATGAGAGGATTTAAAAAAACCATGACATTTACCATTCAAAATAATGGAGAAGAAAGGGCTTTCAATACAAAGATTAATAAGGGAGATAAACTTAGCATCAAAGCCAAAAAAATCCAAAATTTTATAGATAAAGGACCAATTAATGTTATCGTATGCTTTAGCAATATCAAGTTTCAAAATCATGTTCCCCCCTCTAGTCTTAATATCCATGTCTTGGCAAAATTCTTGCGCAATCAAAATATTGTCCACAATCGCACGACCTTTAACAAAGCCCATTTGATTGGGGGAAATAAGTTTAGGGAGAAGAACAGAAAGACGGTTAACCAAAATTTTCGAAATTAATTTGTAAAAAACAGTACATAAACTAATGGGTCTAAAATCATTCCAAGAATTAACATTATTACTTTTAGGAATCAAAACAATAGAGGTAGAAGAAAAAAACTTGGGCAAAGGATTCCCATTAAATAAATCCAAAACAGCAGCATAAACATCAACAGAAATAACATGCCAAAGTTGCTGAAAAAACTTAACCGTAAAGCCATCCGGCCCGGCCACAGAATCACCATTCATCTCAAATAAAGTCTGCTTCACCTCCTCTAAAGGAGGAGCACAATAAAGACTACCATTCTCCTCTTGGCTCACCAAAGCAGGGATAAAGAATGATCCACAATAGGGTCAGGGCAAAAACTTTTATTAAGATGATTTTGAAAGTAATTAACAGCAAGATTAGCAATCTCATCACCATTCACAGCATAAGTACCATCACCATGATCAATTTTATTAATACCATTAATAGCACGCTTCTTGTTAACTAAAGCATGAAAATACCTAGTATTATTATCACCTTCAGCCAGGAAATGAATAGCAGCTTTCTGCTTCCAGAAAATCTCTTCCTGACATTGAAGGTTAATGAGCCCCAGTTTGGCCTCATTAAGGACCACAAAATTGTTCTCAGTCGGGTCATTCTGACAACAAACCTCAAGAGCATTAATTTTCTCCTCAGCCTCCTTAATATTAGAAAAAATATTCTTAAAGACATTCTTGTTCCACCAGTTCAAAATCATTTTGAGTCTTTTGAGCTTAGCCCAAAGACGATACATACCAGAAATAGAATTATCCGGAAAAAGAGGAGCAGACCAATTAATTTTAACAACATTGATAAACGAATCATGAGTTAACCACATATTCTGAAATCTAAAACGAGAATTAGGACTAACAGCATTAAGATTGACATTAATAAGTAAAGGCGAATGATCGGATAAAGTACGACTTAAATGAACAACCTTAGTAGCATTGAAAACATTAACCCAATCATTACTGAACAGAACTCTATCCAAACGTTTCCAAAGATTACCCCTGTTCCAAGTAAAGTTGTTGCCAGAAAAGCCAATATCAATAAGATTACAATTCATGATCATATCATTAAAATCTTCCATAGACCTAGAATTAGGATGCAAACCCCCAACATGTTCAGAAGGGTTAACAATAGTATTAAAGTCCCCTCCAACAAGCCAAGGTAAAGTACAGATATAGTTAATATTAACAAGCTGATCCCATAAAAATTTCCTCAAAGAGCAAGAAGTGGCAGCATAAACAAAAGAAGCAACACATTGAAAATTGGAAAATTCAATATTACAATGAATCACCTGGGAGAAGTCCCCAATAAAATCAATCCTCACAAATTCTTTCCAGAAAACCCAGATTTTATTGGAAACATTAGCAAAAGCAAACTTAAAGCCCAAATTTTGAGCGATATTAAACAGTTTTGTTTTATGGAGACAATATATGAGAATTTTTCAAAAAGTTAAACTTTTAAAGTTCCAAGAGATCAGGGAGTTTAACAAATCCCAATCAGAAGAAGGTAGAACATCTGATTCTGTTAACCCTAGATTAGACATCCTTCAAGACACAAAATTCTTTTGGAAAATAGAGGCCTAACTCAGAATAACTAAATAGGATAAGAAGATCCATTCAAGACTTGTTTATAAAGAAAATATCTCATAATTAATAAAACAAAGTAATTTTTCTCAATCATAGAAATTGAAATCAAGTTTTTGAAAGTATCACATAATCAATGAGTTCTTTAAGTTTTAAGAGTTGTAGCAAAGAGAGGATAGCTTGCATTTAGTGGGCTCATTTTATGCCTCTTGTCACTTTGATTGGCTCTTTGAGCATCTTTTAATTTTTTGATACACTTTTGTGTATATAGCTTTCTTTACAATTTGGCTTCATTGGCCTCTTTTCCTTTTTGATTCTTGCAAGCTAGAAACTCTTTAATATACCCTTAAAAAAAAACTTAGTTGTGAGTATATCCTTCAAATATTAGAGAATAGGAGCTCTCTCTCTATCATAGGGTATAACAATCCACAACAAAAAATTAAAATCATGTGATAAATACAATGACAAGATTTCAAAAAACTTGAAAGATATATAAGAACTTTGGCTATTATGCATAAGATAAATTAATGTAGCAAGATAAGAAAAAGGATCTTAATTAAAAAACCATTGGTTAAAATGAGTTTAGACATTTGTTTAGAGAAGAAAATCATACCACTAAATAAGGTCAGAAGGAGAGAAACCATCAACGAGATTTCTTCTTTAACTGATTTAGAAAAGGTAAACACTATCTCCAAAAATTTCCAAAATTTAAAAACTTGAAAAGATCCAACATATGAAAACCAAACATAAAAGAAACATGAAACCAAACTTTATCTAAAATAACGAAAAGCTATCACATAACAAAACAAACAAAAAAAAAAAAGAAACTTAAAACAAAAAAAAAAATATTTCAAGAAATTATTTAAGCAGTAGGTTTAAGCATTTATGAGCTGCGAGCCTCCTTATGTCCAGTTATCATATGCTCCCATGAGGTCTTTGGAGAGAGCACACCTGCAAAACTCAACAACAATCAGATTTAGGAACCCAAACAGGTTTGGGCCCCATCTTTGGAAAAGTAAAGTGCAATGCAGATATGATATGCTGTAAATCATGCATCTTAGGTCTCCACACCCAATGTGTACTATGGTGAACGGTGCAAGTGTGTGAGATGTGTCCTAGCATGCCACATGAGAAACATCTAACTCCAGGAAAAGGGTTTCTTAAATGGTTTGAGTTATAATGCCTCTTCCTAGATTCCGGCTTAGGATTAAAAGTAGATGTCATCCGATTTTTCCTAATTGTATCTAAATCATTTTGAATCCTCAAGTTAGTTCTTTTTAATGCCTCATTATCAATTCTCAAATTTTTCTCAATCTCTTTAGATTTCTTAAGATCATAATTAAATGAGGTGTGTGAAACTTTCAATGCCTTATGTTCATCAATTAATTTTGAATGCTTTTTTGTTCAACTCATCAAATTCATCAAGAAGAATCATGTGATTAGAATCAATTATTGAATGATCTTTAAGAATGACTTCATACTATTTATGCAAATTTACAAGTTCCACTTTTAAGCTAGCATGTGTCTTCTTAAGTTTTTTGTATGATGCGTGAATTTTTTCACAAATTTCAAACAATTCATCATAGGTTGGTTTACATACCTCTTCCTCATCACTTTGCTCAAGATGATCTTCCCCTATTAAGCACAGGTTCGTTGTCTCTTCCTCTGGTTCAGTCTCAGAGGAATCAGTACAAGATTCTGCCCAGAACGCCTTTTGGATTCCCTTCTTCTCCTTTTTAAGCTTAGATTTTTCCTCAATCTTTTCCTTGCTTGTGTTATCTTGAAGTGTTGGGCAATCGACTCTTATATGTCCAGACTTCCTGCATTCAAAATAGACAACATAAGAAGATCCTTTAATATGTTTATGTTCCTTATCTTTTCTCCAACTTTGATGATGCTTTTATTTCTTTCTTAGAAAGCTTTTGAATTGCCTTGTGATGAAGACAACTTCATCGCTTTCAGACCCGGAAGATTCATAATCTGATTTGTGTGCCTTCAGTGCAATTGTTTTCTCCTTTTCTTCTCACCTGCATCAAGATTTTTTTGATTCACCCCTTGCTCGTAAGCAATGAGTGAGCCAAGTAAGTTATCAATAGAATAGGTGTTCAAATCCTTAGATTCAGTGATTGCAGTGATTTTAGCATCATAAGACGAAGACAAGCATCTCAAAATCTTATTTACTTTTTCATAGTTTGAAAGTTCTTTTCCTAGTGCATGCAGTGAAGTAACTATCTGAGTAAACCTAGTGTACATGTTAGAAATCGATTCATGAGGTTTCATACGAAAAAGTTCGTAGTCATGCAAGAGAATGTTTAAACGGGATTGTTTAACCTCATTAGTACCTTCATAGGTGATGCACAATTTATCCCAAATCTCTTTACTAGTTTTGCAAGTTGAGACACATATGTAATTCTCAGATTTTAAAGCACAGAAAAATCAGTTCAAAAATTTTGCATTTAATTGGGCTAAATCACGTTCATCAAAAGTCCATTCAGTAAAAGAAATTTTAGTTTTAACACCATTAATTTCACGAGAAGGTGGAGAATAACCTTCTTGAATAAGCATCCACATGCAATAATCAGTAGATTGTAAAAACGTTGACATGCAGCTTTTCTAAAAATCAAAAGGTAGGTTATCGAACAGGGGAGGTCGGGTAATAGAATACCCTTCCGTAGTGTTACGATTCCCTAGGTTAGCCATGGATCTAATTCAAAAAGTTTTCAAACTTAAATTTTTGAATCCCGCTCTGATACCACTTGAAAGTGCTCAGATGACACAAGAAAGTGCTCTGATACCACTTGAAAGTTCGCTAGGGATGTTAAGCCCTATAGAACTGGCTCAAGCTAACGAAGAGGGGGGGGGGGGGGGGTGAATTGGTAATTAAAAATTTCTTTTCTCAAAGAATGAAAATCACAAACCAAAATCACGCCACAAAAATAAGTGCGGAAATAAAAGTACGGAAGAAAGAAATCAAGAACACAGGAATTTATAGTGGTTCGGTCAACTCGACCTACGTCCACTCCTTGGAGGCACCCTCCAAGTATTGCACTACAAAACATGACTCTCCTTTAGCCCTCACGGCTAGGCGGAGAAGCCCTCACAAGAACCTCCTTTTTGCCACCCCGGCAAAGCAGAGAACCTACCTCCTTTTGCTTCCACCTGAAGCTGGCAGAGAACCACAACCAAAAGCTAACTCCTTACCTCTACCGACCCTTCCACAGACGAGAAACTCTAGATGAAGAACAAGCAGAGCGATCCTTGAAGCAACCCTTGTGAATTCCCTCACAAGCTTCCCCTCACAAGATCCTCTCTCTCTCCCTTTCTCTCTTTCTCTCCTCAAGGTCTTCTCAGGTTAAGGCAGCAGCCAAAGGTCTTCAAAAACATTGAACATGAGCTCTTAAATAGAAGAGCTTCAAAGGAGCTCATTAATTGCAAGTTACCGACTTTATCGTCCAGGCCGATATGGACATCGGCCTGGCCGATCAGTACAAATCAAAGAAGATCGGCCAGAGCATCGCCCTGGATGGAAAACAGGACGATTGAAAATTGGCTTGATCGTCCAGGCCGATCTCACGATCGTCCTGGCCGATCAGTTCAAATCAGAGGCAAATCGTCCTGAGAATAGCCCTGGATACGAGCTGGCCGATATTTATCGTCCTGAAGTAACTTAAGGTTTTTGACTGGATCGTCCCGGCCGATCCTGTGATCGTCCAGGACGATATGATCGTATCAATCATCCTTAATTACTCCATTGATTTCCTGAACAATTAAGGCATAATTTGTGAATATCGTCCAAGCCGATACAGGATCGTCCTGGCCGATAATTTAAAATACAGTATACCTTAATTGTCTATGGCGGCAACTTCTTTCTGTTTTGAAAATATCGTCCTGGCCGATACATGTATTGTCCAGGCTGATATGTTAATGTCGGCTGCCTTAATTAAGAATCCTTATTTAGACTTTTGTTTTAAGCCTGATCGTTCAGGCCGATCAAAAAATCATCCTGGCTGATATGAGTAAAAATAAAAATTCTAAGTCTCTCAAGTGTGTGTGTGAAGGGTTACTTAGCATCAGTCTTTTTGACCATTACAAGTAGACCCAAGAAGTGAAAAACAAAAGTACAGACTGACTCAATCCTAAACCTACGCAATCCTGAATTGGCTTTGTCTTATTTGTATGATCTTTGATTCCTGAAAAGTTAGAATCAACAAGCAGTCCAAGAGAAGAAGTGTTTGTCAATCATCAAAACATAAGCCATGAAAAAAAATTTGCAACAATCTCCTCCTTTTTGATGATGGCAAACACCAGTAGGAAAGTAAAAAAAAATCTAATAGAATTTCAAGGTTTCGACAACTTTTCCTACCACACCCTACTCCCTCTTTTGACAGCACAAAAAGAGGGTCCAGATACAAAAGAAAAAACGAATAAAGACTGACAAGCAAAATACAAAAAGAAACAGGAAACAAACCACAGAAAGCACAGACTAAAAGAACGAGGGATCCTGATCATCTGATGGAGGTGGTGAAGGTGGCTGCTAAAAGTAGCTGGCAAGCATGGTAAACTGAGCATTGAACCAGGAGATGTCCTTGTCATGCTACTGTGAAAAAGCAGATCGTCCGGGCCGATTAAGTGTATCGTCCAGGACGAGTCACAATAATTGATCGTACCAGCCGAAGTTAAAACATTTTAAATCACTGCCGCGTGACAGTGGATCAACCCGGCCGATTATCCAATAATGGATTGTCCGGGGATGAATTTACAGATTTAAACGTGCTGACACGTGGATCATCCAAGACGATCCAGTGTATCGGCCAGGATGATGCACATAAAATGCATCGGCTAGACGAAAATATTCTATCGGTCAGGACTATCATCATGATTGCAATAGAGTTCAATCATATCGTCTAGGGTGATATAGGATCGTCCAGAACGATGAGTTACAACAAGCACAGAAAAAGGTCAGTAGATAGATTTTGAAGAGAATTTGTCCTATCATCTAGTACGATAAAAGTATCGGTCAGGACGATGTGACTAGAATTTGAAACCAAGAAAAAGATGGTGATGATTAAGGCCCTCAAAAAAAAAAAAAACAACAAAAGAAAAACAGACAAAAAACACAGTAATAGAAAGCAAAAAATACAAGAAAAATAAATAAAAAAAATATTTTTGGATTTTAATTTTTCTAATTTTTTTTTTTGTTTTATGGAGGCAACATATGAGAATTTTTCAAAAAGTTAAACTTTTAAAGTTCCAAGAGATCAAGGAGTTTAACAAATCCCAATCAGAAGAAGGTAGAACATTTGATTCTGTTAACCCTAGATCATACATCCTTCAGGGTACAAAATTCTTTTGGAAAACAGAGGCCTAACTCAGAATAACTAAATAGGATAAGAAGATCCATTCAAGACTTGTTTATAAAGAAAATATCTCATAATTAATAAAACAAAGTAATTTTTCTCAATCATGGAAATTGAAATCAAGTTTTTAAAAGCATCACATAATCAATGAGTTCTCTAAGTTTTAAGAGTTGTATCAAAGAGAGGATAGCTTGCATTTAGTGTGCTCATTTTATGCCTCTTGTCACTTTGATTGGCTCTTTGAGCATCTTTTGATTTTTGATACACTTTTATGTATATAGCTTTCTTTTCAATTTGGCATCATTGCCTCTTTTCCTTTTCAATTCTTGCAAGCTAGAAACTCTTTAATATACCCTTAAAAAAAAAAACTTAGTTGTGAGTATGTTGGTGGAATTTTGAAAACATGTTTTGAAAATATTGGGTTTCTTTGGGGATTTTAATATTAAGGTTAAGTTCTAATTCTAAGGTCGAATCAACTCGTTAGAAAGAGTATATCACCCCGGAGGACGAAAATAAACTTTCATAACGGTGTTCAGACTTAAAATTATGTAAACTCATCTTGAATGCTATGATCGGGTTCTAAGGAGAACTCTATATGGCCCCGAGGGGACACAATATCGTTCAACTAAGTACCCAATTACAATATTCAAGAAACATGATCGTCGCATTCACATCCAAAGTCTTATCGAAGAAGGGTGTATCTCCCAAAGGGAAATGAGACCATTCAACGATAATCCTTCTAATGCAACTATGACGATCATTATTTAACTTTTCCCAAAGAAATCTAATGAAGTTTTAGAAATTGAGTTTTCTTTAAAATCAGGTGTGTGTGGGGTTCCAAATCTCCTACGAGCGCAAGCCCTCGTAGTTAATTACATCGTAGGGAGATAAAATATCCTACGAAAACTCTCGATTAAAATAATGGCAGAATTTTGTTTAGAATTTCTAGGAGTGATATCAAAAAGAGAAGTGAATTTTGGAAACTCAAAAGGGAATGGATCAAAATTTAGCAGTTATTAACAGAGTTAAAGGAGGAGAGGTAGGGGACACTTTGAGATTCCAGAACCATCCGGAAATGTCCCAACTTAATCTAAGTGTTGGGCTTTATGTTTTGGATTGAAATGATATTTAATTAGAGTTGAGCATTTTATTAGAAATTTGGGATTAGATTCCCGAAGTTTGGGGTCTTATAATCAAAGATCTGCCCCTGAACCTAAATCTATTTTGGACACTGGACCACAGTCGTCCGATCCTAACTAATGCAGTGCAAGATCTGGACTTACCCCGGCCTGGATTGGGGAGCCAGCTAACCACCTAATCGATTTAAAATACATGAATCCGGTCTTTTATGAAAGAGTGGTAGGGACGTTATAATTAAAGTTTTGGGGAGGCGGGGCCGACATCTAGGGATTTTCCTAATTGGCCCCTTTGACTTATGTTGGGTGCTAAAATGCTAAGGACTATGAAATTAAAATTTTGACTCTTTAATTTGTATCTAATGCAATGCATGCTGGTTAACAACCTCAAATCAAATATGCTTGAAATTTTTAAAAACAGGCTTATAAAATAATTTTTTTAGAAGACTGGACTTCCCCAGGTCCGGCACCTCGTCCTCATAGGTCAGACTATCCGGACTCTACCCGCAGGCGGGGAAGGGTCTAAAACAAGGAAAGAAGAATGCAAAAGTATGCATGCGACCCCGGGGGCGATCCTCGGCTAATTCCCTAGATTCGTTATCTTTCTACATTATTTAGACTCACTAAAATTTTAGACTTTTAAGATTTTGAGTATAAAAATTTCACACCCTCACGAGCCTCGCGTATCCAGGCGAAAACAAAGAGCGGCATGCAATCGCCAAAAAACTAGTAAAAACAAGTAATCCTAAAGGCAAACAAATCATCAAATCAAATATAAATTAATTAATAAATGTCCATAGGCAGAATTGCCTTGCTTATTACAAACCAGAATATTACAGAAAGTAAAGTGGTCGGGCACCACTGACAACAACCCGGATTCTAAACCTAGTAATGACGCAAGTTATTTTGAGTGGGATACTCTCAATCTTCAAATCTTCAAATCTTCAATCTCATTCTTCTTTGGACTCCTTTTCTTCAATCTTCTTGGAATCTTCGTAGTGGATTACCCAAATGGACAAGAGGGCACTTCCCTCTAAGGGGAAGGCCACTCTTTCCTCTTCGGGTAAGGAAAAGGTATGATCCAAATTTGAATTTCCAAATGGAAAAGGAGTGTTCCCTAAAGGGGTGTCCTTTCCTCTTTGGAATCCAAGCTTTGGATCTATGTATCCCAACTCAAAATAAACTTTCACAACACTTGACACTTACATAAATTACATTGATATCAAAATAAAAATCTAGACTCACCTGCAGGGTTATCCTAAGCAATTAATATATAAAAAGCAGTTATTCCCAAGCAGTTGTATATGAGCAAAAAAGAAAGTAAACACACTGGCCACGCTCTTTTTATTTGGGGGCTTTAGCAGCTGAAGCACCTGTGCAAAGAGTTTATAATATTTATGCATTTTTAATTTACCCCCTTTTTTATATTGCCCTGCATGAGCGTGGCCACCTGCAGAAAACTGTGTCAACATCCAGATCGTACCTAACCTAAGGGTAATCTAGTCGCCAAACACATCAATCCATCCACAGAGTACAGAAAAAGTAAGCAGACACAGCAAAGCAATTTCATCCACAACATGCAGTGAAAACTACGAAAAATCCGGCACACAGCAGTAAAGTAAACACCGGCCTAACCTAGATCTAGAGTTGGTTGTCCTAGCACATCATTTAAAGTGTGTGAGAAAGGTCGTGTGGCTGGGATAGATCCTAAAGTAGGTTATTAATTGAAGTTGTCTAAAAGTCTGGGTTTGTTAAGGCTTAAAAGAGGATTTAGATTACAATTTAAGTATTAATGAATTAAGAATTTTAATTAGACATATTTTAAAAATTAATTGATTACTACCTTTGTTTCACACCGAGGCCGTGAAGTTTGTTTCACCTTCCTTGGGGCTAAGCTAATAGCCTCGTAGGCCTGGGTTACCCAGTAGCAATCGGGGTTGATTAAGTTATTTAAATTGGTTAGAATTAAAAGAGTGGATTAATATTAAAATGAGTTAGTTACTGATTTTTAAAGCTTGATTAATTTAAGTTTGCCATTAATTGATTCGTGGCGTTGTGCCACCAGGCTCGAGGAACCAGCCTCCTTAGGACACTTAGCCCCGCAGCCCGGAGTAGTCCAGCCGATAAACCAAATTAATGTGATTGAATTAGAGATTAAAAAAAAATGTTAAATAATTGAGAATTAATCCATTTTAAGGTTTGACACCCTTTAGAATTCATTCGTGGCGTTGTGCCACCAGGCTCGAGGAACCAGCCTCCTTAGGACACTTAGCCCCGCAGCCCGGAGTAGTCCAGCCAATAAACTTCAACTTTAGGGTGGTTGTTGTGTTTTAAAGGATTTGTTAAGTGTTTTAAGCATTAAACCAATATTCTCTGAGTTTTAGAATGATTATGAGCTTTTATGAATTTTTAGGATATTTTAATGAATTGATTAAAGGGTCAAAAGTTGAAATTTTGATTAACCTCAAATTCTGGAATGTTTGCATTTTATTCAAATACTAGACCTTACTACGATCAGTTAGAAGGTAAGTACGTTGAAATCGGATTTTTCTACATTTTATTACGAAGGTTTGAAGTTTTGAACTAGTTTTGACTTAAAGTTGACCGATTTGTTGACTTTTTAAAATATTGCAAATTTCTGGAATTTGATATTTTTAATAAATACTAGAGCTTATTAGGAGTTGAATGCAAGTGAGTTTGGGTGATTTGGATTTTATTTGAATTAGTTATGAATTATCGAAGTTTGGACATTTTAATGGATTTTAGGAATTTCTTAATTAGAGGGTCTCTTTTGTGGTTTTGCTCCAAACAAGTTCCCAATCTCTTGAAAACACCTCCAAAGGTCAGAAACAACCTAAGGAGGGATCCCCAAGTGTTTGGGAGATTTTTGGATTTTTATATTATTATTAATTAATTATCTTAATTAAATATTGGTTTTCACTTAAAATTAAATTAGGGTTTAAATTGCTGTCAAATCAAGGGGCTTTTAATTATCATAGATTAAGGACTGAATTCTGGTCAGTTTGAGGGTTTATATGTAATTTTTGGATTTAAATTGGATTTATTACAATTTTTAGAAGTTTTAAAGGCTTAATTAAGGGTTTAAGACTTAGAAAATTAATTAGGGGACCTAAAGACCTCAAAAATCAGTGAAAATTTGCCTAGGGGCTGAGGGTGTCACTAAGTTCAAATGTTCAAAGTTTCAACTCAAGGGGAAGTGAATCCTAATTATTGAAATTTTTCTAAGTTTTCTATACATGAGTCCTTAATTATTGTCCTTAATTATGTCACTAGTTTTGAATAGGTTCAAATCATAGTTCCTCTAACCCTTTGAATAAACATGACATGCATGAATCACATAAACATAATCAACACCTAAATCTAGGAGAGCCTTAGACTAAGTGGTGTGTGCACCTTAAGCATGCAATTAACTAATTAACATAATTAAGACAGAATGATTATTCACTAATCATCCCCTTCATTTCTATTCAAACATGCTTAATCAACATTTAAGATCTCAAATGACTCTTGAACACTTAAGAATTTACATATATATATATAGAATTTCAAAATAGATATTTAAAATACATAAATATAAATGAATTATATATATATATAAATAGAAATATATATTATAAAATAATTAAATATATTATCAAAATACATGTTAATGGGTTGAAGGATCCACTGATCTCTATAGAAGTTTGGAAGTAATAAAATATATTTCTTGTAATTTTCAAATACTTAATATTTAATTAAATATAAAGAAAGGATGAAAATACTCCAATAATTCAAATTACCTTCAAAACCTATTCAAAAAGTATTGAAAATTTTTCATGAGACCAGCCATGCACTCAACAACATGCATGCCAAATTTCAGATAAAAATACTTTGTATATAATTAATTAAAAATGAAATACACATTTCTGTATTTCTTAAATTACCAGTAAAATAATGGTCAAAATAAACTGATTTTATTTTTAAAATAAACTAGATAAAAAACTGAAAAGTTTGATATATTATACTTAATTTTTGGTTATATATTTGATTTACTATGATTTATTTAAGTTTCAGCAATTAAAACTAATTAAAATACATTATTTTTAATTAAATGGCGGCGGTCAGACACGCGGCGCGCTAGGATTGGCGGGATCGAAACCGCGCGGCGGCGGGGGGACACGCGTCGGTCGCTGGCCGCTTCACGCGGTTTCCACTTAACCACGTCAGCGGCGCGCTACAGCCGTTGGATTAACCACGGGTTCGATCCAACGGCTGAGATCAGATCGCGCGGTCTGATTTCACCAGGAGAAGATCAGACGGCGAAGATTCGATCCCGCTATTCCGAATGGACGGCCTAGATCTCGCCGGACGGCTGATCGAGCGAGAGATCGAACGCGCGGTCGGATCAGACCGCGGAAGGGCTCGATCTGGACCGTTGATCGAACGATCAACGGTCCAGAAAACGTACACTCGCCGGAGACCGTGAGTGACGCCCTAGAAAACGTATTTCGCCTCGTTCTCTCGATCGGATCGATCATTTCACTTGAAATTTTAAACGTAGATTAAGGGGATGAACAGAAACCATGGGGAATAATTAGTTTTAGCTAAATCCCTAAAAGCGTGAAGCTATTTAAATCCAACTAGTGTGACCTAGATCTAGGGTTTTAGGGAGTTATACCGTTAGATCTTCGGAATTTCTGGATGGTTGAGCTTGTAGATTGTCCAAGTGAAGATCCCCAGCGAAAATCCAAGCTCGAACGCGTCTGGATCGGCTGCTATGGGCTTGGGACGGTCTAGGTGGTGGTTTCGCCGGAGAACTCGCCGCCGGTGACGTGCAACCACCTGGGTTTTGTAGTGGGGAGGTAGAGGAAACTCTGGAGGTTCGAAACGAACTCAGAGCTCGGTCTGGGAGGCTAGGGTTGGTGAGAGAGGCTGCCTTGATCAATTAACCTCAAAAGGTGCCTTTCTCCCTATTCAAACGGGCTGGGCTAGATTGGACGGCTAGGATTGATGCAGGGGCTCTCCAGATGATGCCACCTCTCCCTGGGAAAGCTGGAAGGCTGCGGAAAGGGCTGGACAAGCCTTGCTCCTATTGGGTGGACTTGGGATGAGTGAGAGGAGGGATTGCCACTTATGGCTAAACCAGGCCCTGAGCTTGGTTAGGGGAGCTCCAAGTGAGCTTTAGGGCATAAAGGGGTCGGCCTAAAGCAGCTTAAATCAAGGAAAAGGGTTTGGCATGTGATAAGACCTTCTAGAAGAGGTTTAAGCTTGGGTTTGACCAAGTTGACCAGTCAACTGGTCAATGGAGCTGATGTGGCATGAAGGGAAGTAGGAGCAGCCAATGGGAGAGCTTCCAAGCCTAATCTCACACTCCTTGAGGTCAAAATGGGAAGTTTGACCACTTCAAAGAGGGATTTAGGGCTTTGTTGACTTGGTTTGACCAGTCAACAGGGTCAAAGCTAGTGATGTGGCATTTGAAGAGGTAAAAGGTCATTTAGGATAGTTTAATTAAAAGTCAAAAGTCAAAAGTCAAGGGTAGGGAAAATGGGAGCCAATGTCACTAAGAATTGAGGGTTGACTTGGTCAACTCAAGTTGAGTCAAGTTGACCAAATGTCAAGTGACACTTGATCCTTAACCAAGAATTGATTTGAGTAGGTAATAGGGGTTGAAGAGCTCAGATGAGTTGATTTAACCCATTTAGACCCTCTAAGAGCTAATGGGTCAACCTAAGTTAACTGGGTCAACCAGGCTGACCCAATGGGTGAATCTGGGCTGGACAAATTTGAAAAGATATTTTAAGACCATTGAGGGTGGTTCCTGGGTCTGGGGAGGTCAAATTGATCAAAATCCCTATTTGGGCCCCTAAGGGCCTGTTTGGTCAACCTGGGTTGACTTGGTCAACCAGGTTGACCCAGGGTCTGGGTTTGGGCTCAACAGGTTTAAAATGATATTTTGAGGTCAATGGAAGTGGTTGGGTGACTCAGAGAGGTCATTTGGGTCAAAACACATGTTTGGACCCTTAAAGGGCCTCTTGGGTCAAACCAGTTGACTTGGTCAACCAGGTTGACTCAAGGGTTGGAAATAGGTTCAAAAGTTTTGAAATGGCATTTGAAATTTGTTAAAGGTGGTTGCATCCCATTTGGAGCTCATTTGGTTTGAAATCCCCATTTGAGCCCCATAGGGGCATTTTGGTCAATTTTGACCTATGGGTCAATTAAGGTCAAAAGGGTCTAAAAAAATGCAGTTTACTGCTCAATGGGTTAAATTCAAAGGTCTGGAAGTGATTGAAGGCTTGGATAAGGGTTCCAAGGTCAAAATCTCAAAAGGGTTATGCTCAGTGGCATAGGCTGTAAATATTTGAAGGTTTTACAACCTTTGAATTTTAATTGAGATTCTGGGGTTAGAGCCCTCAGAATGAGCTCAAAATTGGAGGGTAGCCTTTAGAGACATGTCTCATCACTTTGCAAGTGATAGACCCTGAATCAGAGGCCAGTTGACTGGGTTTTGAAATGTTTGAAAAATCTCTGAAAAGGGTGTTTAGGACAGGGCCTTAAGGGTTTGAATTTGAGTTTAAACTCTGGGTTTGGATTTGATTTGAAGTTTGAATTAATTTGGATTTGAATTGGATGGAGTTTGAGATTCAAATTGGTCATAGGTAGGAATCAAATTGAAATTGGAGTGAATTAAGTATAGGAATTGATTTAAAATTGAGGTTGATCAAAGGTGGAGGTTGATTTGAAGTTGGAGTGATCCTAAGATCTAGGATTTAAAGGGATCCTAGGCTCTAGAATAGGCTCTAAAGTCTAGTTCTATGAAAGATCCTAAAGTCTAGAGTGGATCCTAGGGTCTAGGATTAAATCTGGACTCTGGATGGGTCTTAGTGACCTCATACAAAAATGAGGTCAACAAATGGACCCCCAATGTGTGTGGTAGAAGGAACTTCTACTGCACACATTGGCGTTGACCGAATGGAAGTAGAATTTTGAGAATAGAAGGAAGATCATCTCCCAACCTCAAGCCTATAGGATGCTAATGGAAGGCTTACACCTATTGGATAAGGAAAACTGGTAAAACCAAGGTAGGGAATACCTAGCCTTGGGTCTAAGGAAGGGCATCACCCAACCTTAGGCCTATAGGATGCTGATAGAAGACTTACTCCAAATAGGCAGATTAACTGGAAACCAAAGTAGGGAATACCTAACTTTGGGTCTAAGGAAGGGCATCACCCAACCTTAGGTCTACAGGATGCTGATAGAAGACTTACTCCTAGTAGACGGATTAACTGGAAACCAAGGTAGGGAATACCTAGCCTTGGGTCTAAGGAAGGGCATCACCCAACCTTAGGTCTACAGGATGCTGATAGAAGACTTACTCCTAGTAGACGGATCAACTGGAAACCAAGGTAGGGAATACCTAGCCTTGGGTCTAAGGAAGGGCATCACCCAACCTTAGGCCTATAGGATGCTGATAGAAGACTTACTCCAAATAGGCAGATTAACTGGAAACCAAAGTAGGGAATACCTAGCTTTGGGTCTAAGGAAGGGCATCACCCAACCTTAGGTCTACAGGATGCTGATAGAAGACTTACTCCTAGTAGACGGATCAACTGGAAACCAAGGTAGGGAATACCTAGCCTTGGGTCTAAGGAAGGGCATCACCCAACCTTAGGCCTATAGGATGCTGATAGAAGACTTACTCCAAATAGGCAGATTAACTGGAAACCAAAGTAGGGAATACCTAGCTTTGGGTCTAAGGAAGGGCATCACCCAACCTTAGGTCTACAGGATGCTGATAGAAGACTTACTCCTAGTAGACGGATCAACTGGAAACCAAGGTAGGGAATACCTAGCCTTGGGTCTAAGGAAGGGCATCACCCAACCTTAGGCCTATAGGATGCTGATAGAAGACTTACTCCAAATAGGCAGATTAACTGGAAACCAAAGTAGGGAATACCTAGCTTTGGGTCTAAGGAAGGGCATCACCCAACCTTAGGTCTACAGGATGCTGATAGAAGACTTACTCCTAGTAGACGGATCAACTGGAAACCAAGGTAGGGAATACCTAGCCTTGGGTCTAAGGAAGGGCATCACCCAACCTTAGGCCTATAGGATGCTGATAGAAGACTTACTCCAAATAGGCAAATTAACTGGAAACCAAAGTAGGGAATACCTAGCTTTGGGTCTAAGGAAGGGCATCACCCAACCTTAGGTCTACAGGATGCTGATAGAAGACTTACTCCTAGTAGACGGATCAACTGGAAACCAAGGTAGGGAATACCTAGCCTTGGGTCTAAGGAAGGGCATCACCCAACCTTAGGCCTATAGGATGCTGATAGAAGACTTACTCCAAATAGGCAAATTAACTGGCAAACTAGGATGGTGCCACGAAGGGCGTACTCCATCACTAGCGAATGGAAATCAGGATGGTGCCACGAAGGGCGTACTCCACCACTAATCTCCGGGTGAAATGCCAGGGTGGTGCCACAGAGGGCGTACTCCACCACTAGCGGGTCTAATCCTAAGGGAAGGAAGGACCTAACCTTAAGGAGAAGGCGAGTTGGAAAGAATGATTAATGATTTTGAATTTGATTTGATTTCTTTGAATTTGAAGGGGTGAATTTGATGTTTAATTTGATATCCATTCGGCATGATAATTCTTAAAGAACCACCCAAATGAAAGGAAGCATCTGGTGGTATCTTCAAAATTAATCAATTGCCATGAACCTTTCTTATAGATCATCTCTAAGGTGGACGATCCAGTCAACATTGATTCAAAGCTTCCATTGATCTTATGGTGGACTAAAATTGGTCTCCAAAGGACTATAGCCAAGTCTCCTACTTGGAAAGTCTTGATGTGACACAATTTATAATGAGCTTGAATCATACGTGACTTATGTAATTTCAAATTTTTATTGAGTTCAAAATAACTTTTTTTCAAGGCCTTTGAGATCCTCCAATTGGAGTCAGGCACTCTACTTAGTTGTGACTCAATTTTGAAAGTCAATTTGTAGCCATGTAAAACACACCTCTATATGAGAACAAGCTTGGACCCAACATAGAGTGTTATTTCACAAAGTGGATCTTAATAGAAATGATGCATATATTTAAGGACTCACATATATCTCTCAAGAATGGGATTTAAATTCTTATCGAAAATAGAAGATTCATTCTTTTTATTGAAAATTTCCTCTTAATCATTTGGACCTGTCAGAACGACAAGTGGGAACAAATTCAAAAGTATAGTGAGAAGTAGAGTGACTCCAATTGACCCAAAAAGTGTCAAGGGTTTGGATTTGTTGACTCAGATCAAGTTTCATAAAAAACTGAACTAGGTTCTCCCTTGTAGAGATTTTGAATTAAAATCAATTTCAAAAAGCCGTAAGTTGGATAGAGAAATTTAATCTTTTCAATTCTCTTGCATAGAATTTTCTATCTAATAAACTGTCCATGCATGACAATAAATCTAGGTTCAAGATTTTTCAAAGTCAAGCTATTAAATATGATCGGGCTCTTTGAGATTTAAGGATTTAAAAGAAAGAAGCCTCTTTCACTTTTTTTGTGACGTGCTTTGCACACCTTTTTATTTCTTTAGCGCACTTTACGCTTCTTTTGATTTTGAATTTTTTTTTTAATGCACTTCGTGCATCCTTTGAATTTTTTTTTTTAACAAGAGGCTTCACTTTCTTTAAACCCTTAAAATAATTGCTCTTTTTTTTTTTTTAATCCAGGATTATATCGCAAGTATAAGAGAAGGAAATTCATTCTCTTATCCAAGGAAGAATAATCCCCAAATTGGACCCAATCTTTTGATAAGAAAATATCAACTTTGACTTTGAAAATCATTGAATAGATTTAGAACATGTAAGAGAAGCCTATAAGATGAAAAATTGCGAGAAGACTAAGAAGATTTTCATTTCAAAAACCAACTTAAGTTTGATACAAATTTTAATTCAAAAATCAAATCAACCCGCAGAAGCGGTGAGAGGGAGGGGCCTTTAAAGATCTAGTGGAGTCAACCACAACTCTCTCCTATTTTTGATTTAAAGTAGAGGTCAATTTTCATTAAAAGGAATGATCAACTATCTTTAAAAAAAAATTTGAACCCATTACACTTGAGAAATAATATGATTTCCTTCAAAATAGCAAGTCTAGGTGGCATGACCCAATCAATGTAAATTATATTTCCACAATCTCTTAAAATAAAGAGATTGTTGTGGGGTCTGCACTACCCTAACTAGTGCTGCATCATTTCAATCTAAGGATCTGTCACGATAGGACCCCTTGTAGAAAGTTAAATTCAAATGGTGTCACTATCTGACAAGATCTCAGATCCATCATTATTCCCCTCCCTAATTACTAGTGACCTAGCAATTATGAGAGTGGCACCCTAGGTGGTTTCTGCACCTCCTCCTCTATAGATGATATAGTGGGGCATGTGTAGTAACACAACCAAACTTCATCTAGTAGCGTGGATGGGTCATAACCCTCAACTGGGGGCCTATAATCTATTATTGTTGATTGCTCAATTTAGATTTGGTAGATCTTTTATGCGCAATAGTCAAAAGGGCAAAGTGGATATCATGCTATCATTCTCACAACCTCCCTTCCTTGAGTATGAGGAAGAGGGTAGGAGTGGCTTCCACCAAAGAGGGGGGCATGTGAGAGGAGCAATGAACCCTCATTAGCCTCAAATTTGACTTACTCTTAAGACTTCTGATTCAACAATCTTTCTAGCCTTTTGAGTACATTTGATTTCCTTGAATTAAGAAAAGGTGATTTAAATCAATTGATTTTGAAATGGAATTGGAATCTTGAAATCAATTGATTCAAATTTTGGAACTCAAAATATTGAGTTTTCATTCAACATGAAGGTTCACAAAATTGTTAAGAAAATCTCAAGAGTTGTGCTTGACTCTCTCATTCCACCAACTAACTAGGGATGAAATGTCAAAGCTTAGATTTGGTTGAGAAAATTTGAACTTAATGTTGAAGTTAAAATGGATCTTCTTCAAATTTCGAAACTCAACATGTAACATTTTGTTTTTTGAACATGCAGGTCTACGAAATTGATATGAAGAATCCTAAGATTGGGCTTGACTCTTTCATTCCATCAATCAACTTGGGGTGAAATGTCAAAGCCTACATTTGATTGAGAATATTTGAATTTTAGAATTGAAAATAACATATCTTCTTCAAATTATGAAACTCAACATATTGAATTTCATTCGAATATGCAGGTTTACAAAATTGACATGAAGACCTTAAGGTATGGCTTGACCCTTTCGCTCCACCAATTAACTTAGGGGCAAAAATGTCAAAGCCTGGAGTTGTTAGAGGGAGAATTGAATTTGATTTTGAGACTGAAGGGTCTTCCGTAGGATGTGAAACTTAGCATATTCGACATTTAATCGGATATGCAAGTTTGCAACATTAAGTAAGATCTTAAAGAATTTGACTTGACCCTATTGCTCTACCAATTAACTTGGAGGCAAAATGTCAAAGTCTGACTTGAACAAAGGTTTCCTCGCTCACCTCTCTGTTTGACATGTCTTTTTGATGTTGGCCACACTCACCCAAGGAAGAAATGGGTAGAGGTACCAACGGAAGAAGGGTAGTCAAAACTACCGATAAAATAAAATTTATGCCGTTATTAAAGATGGAGAGAGAAATTTAGTCCCACCGGGCGTGCCATTTTTTTTGTTGGTGGAATTTTGAAAACATGTTTTGAAAATATTGGGTTTCTTTGGGGATTTTAATATTAAGGTTAAGTTCTAATTCTAAGGTCGAATCAACTCGTTAGAAAGAGTATATCACCCCGGAGGACGAAAATAAACTTTCATAACGGTGTTCAGACTTAAAATTATGTAAATCATCTTGAATGCTATGATCGGGTTCTAAGGAGAACTCTATATGGCCCCGAGGGGACACAATATCGTTCAACTAAGTACCCAATTACAATATTCAAGAAACATGATCGTCGCATTCACATCCAAAGTCTTATCGAAGAAGGGTGTATCTCCCCAAAGGGAAATGAGACCATTCAACGATAATCCTTCTAATGCAACTATGACGATCATTATTAACTTTTCCCAAAGAAATCTAATGAAGTTTTAGAAATTGAGTTTTCTTTAAAATCAGGTGTGTGTGGGGTTCCAAATCTCCTACGAGCGCAAGCCCTCGTAGTTAATTACATCGTAGGGAGATAAAATATCCTACGAAAACTCTCGATTAAAATAATGGCAGAATTTTGTTTAGAATTTCTAGGAGTGATATCAAAAAGAGAAGTGAATTTTGGAAACTCAAAAGGGAATGGATCAAAATTGAGCAGTTATTAACAGAGTTAAAGGAGGAGAGGTAGGGGACACTTTGAGATTCAGAACCATCCGGAAATGTCCCAACTTAATCTAAGTGTTGGGCTTTATGTTTGGATTGAAATGATATTTAATTAGAGTTGAGCATTTTATTAGAAATTTGGGATTAGATTCCCGAAGTTTGGGGTCTTATAATCAAAGATCTGCCCCTGAACCTAAATCTATTTGGACACTGGACCACAGTCGTCCGATCCTAACTAATGCAGTGCAAGATCTGGACTTACCCCGGCCTGGATTGGGGAGCCAGCTAACCACCTAATCGATTTAAAATACATGAATCCGGTCTTTTATGAAAGAGTGGTAGGGACGTTATAATTAAAGTTTTGGGGAGGCGGGGCCGACATCTAGGGATTTTCCTAATTGGCCCCTTTGACTTATGTTGGGTGCTAAAATGCTAAGGACTATGAAATTAAAATTTTGACTCTTTAATTTGTATCTAATGCAATGCATGCTGGTTAACAACCTCAAATCAAATATGCTTGAAATTTTTAAAAACAGGCTTATAAAATAATTTTTTTTAGAAGACTGGACTTCCCCAGGTCCGGCACCTCGTCCTCATAGGTCAGACTATCCGGACTCTACCCGCAGGCGGGGAAGGGTCTAAAACAAGAAAGAAGAATGCAAAAGTATGCATGCGACCCGGGGGCGATCCTCGGCTAATTCCCTAGATTCGTTATCTTTCTACATTATTTAGACTCACTAAAATTTTAGACTTTTAAGATTTTGAGTATAAAAATTTCACACCCTCACGAGCCTCGCGTATCCAGGCGAAAACAAAGAGCGGCATGCAATCGCCAAAAAACTAGTAAAAACAAGTAATCCTAAAGGCAAACAAATCATCAAATCAAATATAAATAATTAATAAATGTCCATAGGCAGAATTGCCTTGCTTATTACAAAACAGAATATTACAGAAAGTAAAGTGGTCGGGCACCACTGACAACAACCGGATTCTAAACCTAGTAATGACGCAAGTTATTTGAGTGGGATACTCTCAATCTTCAAATCTTCAAATCTTCAATCTCATTCTTCTTGGACTCCTTTTCTTCAATCTTCTTGGAATCTTCGTAGTGGATTACCCAAATGGACAAGAGGGCACTTCCCTCTAAGGGGAAGGCCACTCTTTCCTCTTCGGGTAAGGAAAAGGTATGATCCAAATTTGAATTTCCAAATGGAAAAGGAGTGTTCCCTAAAGGGGTGTCCTTTCCTCTTTGGAATCCAAGCTTTGGATCTATGTATCCCAACTCAAAATAAACTTTCACAACACTTGACACTTACATAAATTACATTGATATCAAAATAAAAATCTAGACTCACCTGCAGGGTATCCTAAGCAATTAATATATAAAAAGCAGTATTCCAAGCAGTTGTATATGAGCAAAAAAGAAAGTAAACACACTGGCCACGCTCTTTTTATTTGGGGCTTTAGCAGCTGAAGCACCTGTGCAAAGAGTTTATAATATTTATGCATTTTAATTTACCCCTTTTTTATATTGCCCTGCATGAGCGTGGCCACCTGCAGAAAACTGTGTCAACATCCAGATCGTACCTAACCTAAGGGTAATCTAGTCGCCAAACACATCAATCCATCCACAGAGTACAGAAAAAGTAAGCAGACACAGCAAAGCAATTTCATCCACAACATGCAGTGAAAACTACGAAAAATCCGGCACACAGCAGTAAAGTAAACACCGGCCTAACCTAGATCTAGAGTTGGTTGTCCTAGCACATCATCTAAAGTGTGTGAGAAAGGTCGTGTGGCTGGGATAGATCCTAAAGTAGGTTATTAATTGAAGTTGTCTAAAAGTCTGGTTTGTTAAGGCTTAAAAGAGGATTTAGATTACAATTTAAGTATTAATGAATTAAGAATTTTAATTAGACATATTTAAAAATTAATTGATTACTACCTTTGTTTCACACCGAGGCGTGAAGTTTGAAGTTTTTCACCTTCCTTGGGGCTAAGCTAATAGCCTCGTAGGCCTGGGTTACCCAGTAGCAATCGGGGTTGATTAAGTTATTTAAATTGGTTAGAATTAAAAGAGTGGATTAATATTAAAATGAGTTAGTTACTGATTTTTAAAGCTTGATTAATTTAAGTTTGCCATTAATTGATTCGTGGCGTTGTGCCACCAGGCTCGAGGAACCAGCCTCCTTAGGACACTTAGCCCCGCAGCCCGGAGTAGTCCAGCCAATAAACTTCAACTTTAGGGTGGTTGTTGTGTTTTAAAGGATTTGTTAAGTGTTTTAAGCATTAAACCAATATTCTCTGAGTTTTAGAATGATTATGAGCTTTTATGAATTTTTAGGATATTTTAATGAATTGATTAAAGGGTCAAAAGTTGAAATTTTGATTAACCTCAAATTCTGGAATGTTTGCATTTTATTCAAATACTAGACCTTACTACGATCAGTTAGAAGGTAAGTACGTTGAAATCGGATTTTTCTACATTTTATTACGAAGGTTTGAAGTTTTGAACTAGTTTTGACTTAAAGTTGACCGATTTGTTGACTTTTTAAAATATTGCAAATTTCTGGAATTTGATATTTTTAATAAATACTAGAGCTTATTAGGAGTTGAATGCAAGTGAGTTTGGGTGATTTGGATTTTATTTGAATTAGTTATGAATTATCGAAGTTTGGACATTTTAATGGATTTTAGGAATTTCTTAATTAGAGGGTCTCTTTTGTGGTTTTGCTCCAAACAAGTTCCCAATCTCTTGAAAAACACCTCCAAAGGTCAGAAACAACCTAAGGAGGGATCCCCAAGTGTTTGGGAGATTTTTGGATTTTTATATTATTATTAATTAATTATCTTAATTAAATATTGGTTTTCACTTAAAATTAAATTAGGGTTTAAATTGCTGTCAAATCAAGGGGCTTTTAATTATCATAGATTAAGGACTGAATTCTGGTCAGTTTGAGGGTTTATATGTAATTTTTGGATTTAAATTGGATTTATTACAATTTTTAGAAGTTTTAAAGGCTTAATTAAGGTTTAAGACTTAGAAAATTAATTAGGGGACCTAAAGACCTCAAAAATCAGTGAAAATTTGCCTAGGGGCTGAGGGTGTGTCACTAAGTTCAAATGTTCAAAGTTTCAACTCAAGGGGAAGTGAATCCTAATTATTGAAATTTTTCTAAGTTTTCTATACATGAGTCCTTAATTATTGTCCTTAATTATGTCACTAGTTTTGAATAGGTTCAAATCATAGTTCCTCTAAACCTTTGAATAAACATGACATGCATGAATCACATAAACATAATCAACACCTAAATCTAGGAGAGCCTTAGACTAAGTGGTGTGTGCACCTTAAGCATGCAATTAACTAATTAACATAATTAAGACAGAATGATTATTCACTAATCATCCCCTTCATTTCTATTCAAACATGCTTAATCAACATTTAAGATCTCAAATGACTCTTGAACACTTAAGAATTTACATATATATATATAGAATTTCAAAATAGATATTTAAAATACATAAATATAAATGAATTATATATATATATAAATAGAAATATATATTATAAAATAATTAAATATATTATCAAAATACATGTTAATGGGTTGAAGGATCCACTGATCTCTATAGAAGTTTGGAAGTAATAAAATATATTTCTTGTAATTTTCAAATACTTAATATTTAATTAAATATAAAGAAAGGATGAAAATACTCCAATAATTCAAATTACCTTCAAAACCTATTCAAAAAGTATTGAAATTTTTCATGAGACCAGCCATGCACTCAACAACATGCATGCAAATTTCAGATAAAAATACTTTGTATATAATAATTAAAAATGAAATACACATTTCTGTATTTCTTAAATTACCAGTAAAATAATGGTCAAAATAAACTGATTTTATTTTTAAAATAAACTAGATAAAAAACTGAAAAGTTGATATATTATACTTAATTTTTGGTTATATATTTGATTTACTATGATTTATTTAAGTTTCAGCAATTAAAACTAATTAAAATACATTATTTTTAATTAAATGGCGGCGGTCAGACACGCGGCGCGCTAGGATTGGCGGGATCGAAACCGCGCGGCGGCGGGGACACGCGTCGGTCGCTGGCCGCTTCACGCGGTTTCCACTTAACCACGTCAGCGGCGCGCTACAGCCGTTGGATTAACCACGGGTTCGATCCAACGGCTGAGATCAGATCGCGCGGTCTGATTTCACCAGGAGAAGATCAGACGGCGAAGATTCGATCCCGCTATTCCGAATGGACGGCCTAGATCTCGCCGGACGGCTGATCGAGCGAGAGATCGAAAACTCGCGGTCGGATCAGACCGCGGAAGGGCTCGATCTGGACCGTTGATCGAACGATCAACGGTCCAGAAAACGTACACTCGCCGGAGACCGTGAGTGACGCCCTAGAAAACGTATTTTCGCCTCGTTCTCTCGATCGGATCGATCATTTCACTTGAAATTTTAAACGTAGATTAAGGGGATGAACAGAAACCATGGGGAATAATTAGTTTTAGCTAACTCCCTAAAAGCGTGAAGCTATTTAAATCCAACTAGTGTGACCTAGA